>CM053593.1:14723109-14739493 GCA_028646575.1 Pseudocheirus occidentalis
CAGCACCTTGAGCAATCTCAAATAAGGATTAGAGAAAGTTCAGTGAAAGTTAAGCTTTACTGAAGTGTGTACTTCCAGCATCCCTCCCCCAGACCCTGCCCTTCCCTCTGTCATCCCACATCTCCTCCTCACGCCCTGTACTCTCTTGTGTGGTATGACACCTAGTTTAGAGTTTATGTCATTCCTTCCCTAAGACAAATTCAATGAGAGTAAATGAAAGTAAAGTTGTATCAGTAATCCCTTTCCTCTTTTATATGGAATGATTAACCCCATTTTGTCTCTCCCTGTCTCCTCTCATTCTAGTCCTCTCCCCTCCTCAGAATTTCACCTGTTAAAGTATCATCCCTTCTTATTCAATTGATCCTATACCCTCTATGTACAAATATGCACACAAGATGAGATATGTATTCATACGCAAATATAGCCTATATATACATGTAGCTATAAATATATAGCCTATATATATATATATATAATATCAAAATTACTCTCATTGATTTTGGCTTAAGGAGGGAATAACATACACACTTAAGTGGGTATCTTACCCTTCAGGAAAATAGGGGGGAAGGGTATTAGAGGCTGGATGACAGAAGGGAGTTCAGACTGAGAGAGAGAGAGAGAGCTGTTAGAAGCACAAATTCTTGAGATGTGACAGAAACAAGGTAGAAAATAGAATAAGTGTGGTGTGGGATGGGTTTGAGGGAAATATAGTTAGTTTTTCAGATTATATGTACTGTGGAAACATATATATAGACATGTGTAAATATACGTAAATATACATTTGTATTTCCTTCAACAGTCCTCATACTAAGAAAAGATTCATAAGTTAGTATTATCATTTTTCCATATTGGCATGTAAATAGTTCAACTTTGCTAAGTTGCTTATGATTTCTTTTCCATGTTTGCCTTCTCATGTTTCTTGTGATTGATTGTCAAATTTTCTGTTCAGTTCTGGTTTTTTCAGCAAGAATGCTTGAAAGTTCTCCACCTCATTGAATGATCATATTTTTCCCCTGGCACATTATACTCAATTTTGCTTGGTAGGTGATTCGTGGTTTTAATCCCAGCTCCCTTCATCTTCAAAATATTATATTCTGGGCCCTTCAGTCCCTCAGTGTAGAAGCTGCCAGATCCTGCGTTATACTAATTGTGTTTCCACAGTATTCAAATTGTTTTCTCTTAGAAGCCTGTAGTATTTTCTTCTTTAGTTGGGGATTCTGGAAGCTGGCAATAACATTTCCAGGAGTTTTCTTTTGGCCATATTTTTAAAGAGGTTATTGGTGAATTCTTTCAAGTTCTATTTTGCCTTCTGAATCTAAAACATCAGAGGAATTTTCCTTGAGAATTTCTTGAAGCGTGCTTTCCAATTTGTTTTATTATTTTTTTTTGATCATGGGTTTCAGGTACAGCAATAATTTTCAGATAGTCTCTCCTGGATCTGTTTTCCAGGTCAGTGTTTTTTTCAAGGAGATATTTCACATTGCTTTCTATTTTTTATTTGTTTGTAACTGTATAATAGTATCGTGGTTTCTCATAAAGTCATTAGCTTCCACTTTCTCCACTCTAATTCTGAAGGAATTATTCTCTTCAGAATGCTTTTGAGATTCTTTTTACATCTGGGAAATTACAGTTTTTAAGGCATTCTTCTCCTCCTTGGCTTTCTGGGCCTCTTTTGATATTTGATTCTTCACTCAGGTTGTTGACTCTCATTTCATGATTTTCTCACATCATTCTCTTTTCTCTTCCCAATTTTTTCTTCACTTCTCTTATTTGTTTCTTGAAGTCCTTTTTCAGTTGATCTATAGCTTGTAAGCATTCTTGAAGTGTCTTGGAACCATTTGGTGTGAGAGTTCTGACTTTGTTGTCTTCCTCCTGTTCCATGCTTTGATCCTTTTTGTACACAAAAGAGGATTCTAGTGTTTTATTGCTCTTTATATTTTGCTTCCTTTTACTCATTTTGGCCAGTCAATAATTTGGTTAATTATTTTAGGTCTGTAGTGCTCTGTTTCCAGGGGGGAAAGCTCTTCCCCAAATCACTGGGGTTTTCACCACTGCTAGAGCTATTAGTGAGGTGCTGCATCGCCCCCCCCCCAGTTTTGTCTTGATAAAAGCACACCACAGGACCACTTCCTAAGAGCACTATTAGGATCCAGACCGCTGAATGCAAGAGCCCTTGGTCCTTATCAATTGTCTCAGACTTCCTGTGGGGTCCGCAGGCCAGGAGCTCTAAAGCTGCCCAGTGGAGGCAGCTGCTGCTTTCAGCTGTTTCTGCTGCCACGGCCAACTCTCTGATACTTCCTTGCCCTGTGGGAATATTGGCAGAATTGCTTTTCCTCTCCCAAATTTAGCTTGAAAGCTTAAATTTCACTGAACTTTCTCTAATCCTTATCTGAGATTGCTCAAGGTGCTGCAAATCTTCTCTCTTGCAGACCCATGCTTCAGCTCTGCTACTCCCGACAACCTTGGGCCCTGGCCCTGGTTTGGGATTGGGGCTGGACTGGCCTTGGCTCCCAGCTCACTGTAATGAACCCCTCCTGCCATAGCTGCCTTTAGCAAGAGATGTGTTTTCTATATTTTTGTGATTTTTGGAGCCTTAAAATTCATTTAGCACCTTATTTTATGTGTATTTAGGGTGGCTCTGTGGGAGCTGCAAGACTTTGCTGTTTATATGCCGCCATCTTGGCTCTACCCCGTAAACTCTCTTTGATAATTTTATTAAGGATGTTTTCTAGGCTCTTTTGTTCATCATGGCTTCCAGGTACTCCAATAATTTTTAAATCATCTCTCTTGGATCTATATTCCAGATAAGTGATTTTCCCAATGTAATATTTCACATTATCTCCTATTCTTTCATTTGTTTGTATATGTTTTGTAGTATCTTGATTTCTCATAAAGTCATTAGCTTCCATTTGCTCTAATCTAATTTTGAAGGAATTATTCTCTTCAATGAGTTTTTTAAATTCCTTTTTCATCTGGAGAATACTACTTTTTAAGGCACTCTTCTCATTAGCATTTTGGGTCTCTTTCAGCATTTGAGTTAGTCTTTCGTCAATGTGTTATTTTCATCAGTATTTGGGGGGGTCTCTTTTAGCAGGTTGCTGACTCACTTTTCATGATTTTCCTGCATCATTTTTATTTCACTTCACAATTTTTTCTCCACCTCTCTTACTGGATTTTCAAAATCCTTCTTTAGCACCATCCATGGCCTGTGTCTGGTTTATATTTTTATTGAAAACTTTTGATGGAGATTTTATGACATTGTTGAATCATTCTAGTTCCATGTTTTCATTCTTTTTATCCCCCCAAATGATTCTATGGTTTAATTTTGATTTCTCTGCTTGCTCATCAGGCTGTCCAGATGCTTGGCTTTTGAGCTCTTTGCTAAGGCACAACTCTGCTTCCAGAGTGGAGAGAGTATTGTAACAAATCAGTGGGGCTTTTACAAATGTTGTCAGAGGTCTGAAGAGAGAGCCCTCTCTAAGACCACCACAACTTCTGGCACACTGGCATTTCTCACCCTAGGATCACCTCCCAAGATTGGGCACCAAAACCAAGGCAGTGAAACAAGGGTAAGTACCCTCTGAATGTTCACTAGATCCCCCTTTGATCTGCTGGCCAAGAGCTCCTGATGTACCCATAGGTAGGATCAGCTGCAAGGACCATGCCTCCACCACATTTTGCCCCAGGTCCAGGAGCCACATTTTGTTCTTTTGTTACCCAGTTCCAGCACAGTTTCCCACTGAATTTTTACTTTGTCTTTGTCGTTTATGGGATGATAAGTCTGGAAATGACCAATACCTGCTTGTGATTCAATGTCCTGAAGTCTGTTCTAGCCAGTCTGGGCTACTGGTCAGGGTCACCCCAGGTCTGGGACCATGAGACTCACTTAGGATGGTGCTTGGCTCCCAGTAGGGTGCAATAGACCATTATTGTCTGCCTGCTGGGCTGCTGTCATCCAGAGATTTGTTTCTCTCTGTTACTTTCTGGGTTAAATATGTCTAAAATCTGTTCAGAATCACATTTTTCATGTATTGGAGGTTATTCATGTGGGAGCTCACAGTTTTTTCCTTCTTCTCTGCCATGTTGGCTTGGCACTCTGATGTCAATTTCTTTAATGAAAATAATGATTTTTTCTATGATTTATTCTTTGACCAATTTGTTATTTAGTACTAAATAATTTAATTTCCAATAACTTTTAATTTATGTTTCCATTGCCCATTTGTAAATGTATCTTGAAACTTTGTCTACATGTACTAGCACTAGAGGATTGATGTGTTCATGATTAAAATCTACAAATAAAATAAAATGAAGGAAAAGAGTTCCAAAAGTGGTTACTTTATTATCAATGGCTAACAATTTACCAGTCAAATGGTACAATGGCCCCCTCATTTGATAGAACGACCTCATTGTGAACTGACAGAACATTGTTATATGTATAATTGAGGATCATTATAAAGGAGAAACAAAAAAAAAAGAAATGAGAAATATTGATCACATTGATTCACATAGACATTTACAAATTTTGATTGGCTGTGTATTCCAAGAGTTTCAATTATCATCATGGCAGGGTATCTTGTTTAAGCCTTTCTGGAAAGCACAGAGAAGCTGTAGGGGTTTTACTTCTCTCCTTTTCCCCTCTATATGAATAGGGAACCTTAACAGATTAGCAATTGTCAAGATGTGGCCATTTCTAGTCCCATGTCACTGGAATTTGTAGTGAAATGATTATGAATTATCATCTATAACAAGATGCTTAACAGGAATGAGGAATCCTGTCCTTCATCTAATGTATTAATAGTTAAACAGGGTAAACATCAAGGGAAATAATTAACATTAAAGTGAGTGATTTAAAGATGCAAGTAAAGATTGAGCTTCTTCTCCATTCTGGGCACTTGCCTGCATGCTATGCATCCAAAGACAAAGAGAAAATAGTCTCTGCCCACAAGGAGCTTACAATTTCCAAAGATTTCTAAGGATTGTCCTCATCAACATTTTTTGCCTTCTGTTACATCTATAGACTTTCTCAACCCTCCCCTAAAATTGTACTCAGTGTGTTTGTTATAAGATCAGTGGACCAACAAGTAACTACACAGCAATTAAAGACACCAAAAAACCCCCCAACGTTTGGCCTCAGTGTTTGAAGTAGGGGAGTAAAAACAATGGTTCTCTGTTTAAAGCATCACAAAAATTTTATATTTAAAGTTGTAGGTGACCTTAGAATCCTCCTCCTTGTATTAGAGAAGGAAATTGAGGCAGAGGTTTAAATTGTCCAAGGTTATGTCCAAGGGTTGGGAATTGAACCCAGGTTGTTGGAATCTAAGTCCCATAAGACACTCTGTGCTTTCCTTTCTGGTGGTGTTAATGTCTATCCTTTTTCTGATTGGGGAGATTTAAACAGGTGATGGATGCCCTTCCTTTATCTCTTTCTCCTCTTCTCCTATTCCACCCCCTTGATTTCCAATTACTTTCCCCAGGCAAACTCCAGTGTGGGTGACCCGTCAGAAGATGAGGATGTTTGAATTTCCTTCCTCTTGCCCAGAGAAGAAAACTCTAAATGCCTAGTTTGGCCTACATGGCTCGAGGAAGGGCACAGATTTTGTAGGGGACAGGAGAAGTAGTCAATTGATAGTTGGGAATTAAGCTCATCTGTGTGTTTGGGGGAGCCTGGAATGTGAAATTCTGGAGCAAGGAAGTGAAGAAAAGGAAGAGCTCAGTCCGAGCCAGCTGTTCCCCCAGGCAGGCCCTCTTCCCTGAAAGGCAAAAAGATAAAAAAAAACAATGAATCAACTATTGCTTGGCATAGGCAGTGATTTGGGTTAAGACATCCCCAGGCTCATGGTTTGCATCATAGCACTGGGATGGACGTTAGGGCTATACAGTAACTTGTCTACAGTCACAATCCTAATATCAGTTGAGGAGGAATTTGAACTCAAGTATTTCTTGCTCCACATCTGGAACCATTGTCTTCAATGCTATGTTGCTAGTGTCCTCAGAGAATTAGTATAGTTGAAATACTGAATGTGTTAATAAAGGACCTGTTTTCAGTTATATCAAGATATTAAGAGATGCCCTGTTCTCCAGAACTAAGGCCCAGAAAGCACACTGTTCCCTGACTTTGACGTAACAGTAATCCTTAGAGATCTAGGTGATCTTACCATTTGGCTGTATGTCTTGCCTTTACAAGCTGAAGGTGTTCCCTAAAAGATCCATGATTTTGATATTAATTAATAATTGTTTGATATGTTGGGGCTCCCCCTATTTCCCAGGAAGCTGAGACCCAATGTGTTGCAGACTAAAGATATCTTTCACATGTTTTGACATGTTCACAATCCCTATTAGATTCAGGGAAACAATAGTGCAGTACCTGGTAAGTAGCTAGCACCTCTAACCCATGGTCTAAGTATCTTGAGACTATGCCCCTTTCTGTCTGAAAGCAGAGCCCAGAATTGGAAAAAAAGGAAAAAGACCAAAAAAGATCAGCAAAAAACAAAAACAAAAATTTTATCATAGAAAGTTATAATGATGACAGGGAAGATCAAGACAGAAATAAAGAAGAGGACAAGAATGTCAAGACTTATGGGTAAAACCTTGAAGAAAATTGGAAAGCGGTCTCAAGCCCAGACAGCACTCATGAAAGAGCTCAAAAAGGAGCTTAAAAACAAAGAAAGAGAGGTTAAAGAAAAACAAGTGGGAAAATAAACAAGAGTGATGCAGAAAAATTCTGAAAAAAATAAGTAAACAGATTGGGGGAAAAAAATACTTCTTAAAAGTTCTATTGGCCAAATGGAAAAGGAGATACAAAAATCCACAGAATGAAACAACTCCCTAAAAAAGTATAATTGGTCAAATGGTAAAGGCAGTAAAAAAAAACAATAACTCCTTAAAGGTTAGAACTGGGAAAATAGAAGTTAATGACTCTATGAGACATCAAGAATTTATATATCAAATTAAAAAAAAGAATTCATATATCAAATTCATAAAAGGTATCTAAAATTCTGCTATTTTAAATTTTGTTGTGAATGACTTTCCCAATCAATGAATGTGACAAGTATGTGCACCATCATGTGATTGTGGATTTCAGGAAGCAGAGTTTGTCACGTTTCTTAATGTTAAAAATGAGTGTGACTCACCAATTGAGAAAGGCATAAATGCCTCTTTCTTTTTAAATTGTCCATTCTCCAGAAAATGTTCTGGGTTGAAAGTTTCTGGGGTAGCCCACTCCTTGGGGTCCTTATGCAAGGCAGTCAAGTTGGTCCTCAGAATGGTCCCCTGGATACAAGAAAAAAGAATGGAGTCCAAAGAATATTGAGGCGGAAGTTACCCTGGTTCACCCTCTCATTTTACAGAAGAGGAAATTGAAGGCCTTGAGTAGTAGGAAATAAACATCTATAACCACAGAGTTTCTTAGTAGCTAAGCCTGTTGTAGAAATCAAGACATCTTAGAGCAGGGGCTCCCAACATGTTTCAGGTCACAGAGTCCTTTGGAACTTTGGACCCCTTCTTAGAATTATGTTTTTAAATGAATCAGATAAAACACATCCAATTATAATGGAATCCAATTATATGGAAATGCATCCATCACAATCTAAATAATAAAAAATCTAAAAATTGAGTTCATGGACTCTAGTTAAGAACTCTGGCCTGGGAGACTAACACATTTAGTGTTGTAAGGGAGTATAGAAGTTGTCTGGTTCATTCAACTCATTTTATAGATGAGTAAGCCAAGACATGAGAAGACTGACTCACTCAAGATCCCCCAGGTTTCCTTAAAAGGGGCAGATGAAACCAAAATTCCACATTCGAAAGTGCCACTTTTGGGAAAGGTTAAGGTGCAAAAGCACTGTGTGATGTGTCTTTAAAATGGCATCTGCCACTTCTGGAATGACATTTTACCTAACACCTACTTATCAATTAGGTTGTAAATGAATAAGCTTCCCAGATAACAATGTGCCTAAAAGTAGTAAATTACTTCAGAATCCGTAAAAGAAATGTCAGATAACATGAAAGATTAATGGAACTGGAGATAAGGGACTCAAGTCAAAGTCTTTCAAACAAGATATTTAAAATATAGGATTGTAAATTGAGGGCTAGAAGCCTTCCCATTTTTACACATTGGGAATCTGAGGCTGACAAGTGAAGTGACTTGCCCAGGGTTACACAGTAAGCATCTGAAAGTGGTTTTGATCCCTGATCTTCCTGATTCCAGTTCCAGGTCCTCCTCCCTTGTGCCTCGTTGGGGTGGAACTTCCAGCTTTCTGGTGTCCAACTATAAAAACACACCTGGTTGTCTTTAGAAAATCTTGTTTAGAAGGAGCTGTCCTATTAGGAAGAGCTCAGAGGGTGATGCAAAGAATGGGGCAGAGAAGGAGGCAGTGAAGTATGTGTCCCCAGGCATTCTTGTATCCTGTTTATTCATATGAGTAGGAGGGGCCCTGTCTCTGGGCTTAGAGATCCTGCAACAAATACAATCTTCAAACTACATCATGATAATAATCTCTGCTTTGCCAAACAGGTGAAACCATGGTGTTAGACCTGGGAGCAAACCAGAGGCCTTCCTCATCACTTTACTCCACAAAAATGTTGCATGACTTGCCCAAGAAACATGAGTCAGCATTTGAACCCAGGTTTTCCTAACTCCAAGTTCTGTACATTCCCTTCTGTTGCAATTGGTCTCTCTGCCTCAATATTTAACTGTCTTCCTTAACACTTAAGTTCAATTCTTTCTATTTCCCTAAAATATTCCCTTTCTTATCTCTCACAGCTCTCATATATCAATCCACCCAGAGTTCAAAGCCCAGAATTCTCACCTCCCCTTCTATAAAGTTATCCTCATTACCTTTAAAATGGCTGTGATAACATCCCCTGCCTCCCAGGTTTGTGAGGATCAACTGAGATGTTTGTAAAGTTTTTGTAAACCTTAAAAGGCAACAGAAATGACACCTATTTCTTGGTTCAGTATTGTGCTCGGTATTATTTACAGAGTCTTACACATACTGAACAACTCAGTAGATGAAGAAGGAATGAAACCTGGGCCATAAAACCTAAATCTAAAACCCAGCATCACTTAGCACTGTGCCTGACACATAGTAGGTGCTTTGGAAATGTTTCCTGATATGATGAAATTCTTTGGATGTAACGGAGCTCTGGGAAACCAGGAGCTGGAAAAATGCTTTGTTCATCGTGATTTCCTTTAAGTCTCCAGGACCTAAAGTGGCTTCGTGGAAAGGTGCACCTGGTTTAGAGATTACAGCTGCCCTGGCCAGTAACTGGAGAGAAATCCAGGGAACGGGAGATGGAAATAACTCCTTCAGTACTCTGTGCTCAGGGTCTGTCTGGGTCTCTTTACCCCTGTGACTGAGAAACCATAGCTCTCTTGTAAACATGATTTGTTATGACCAAAGTAATCTGGGGAAGGTCCAGGCTAGAGCCATCATGCATATGTAACTATGGGGTCCAGAACAGTTGAAGAGATATTTAATGATCATCTAGTCAGAGCCAAGGGGGCATCACACATAGGGATGCCACATACAGTGAGCCTAAGTGCAAAAAAGTAATTTAAGCACAGGATTCAAATTAGGCTTGAAACTCAGTTGCTCTGCCTTTAAATCCAGTGCTTTTTTGCTTCTCGTCCTATTGTAAGAATCAAAGATCTTAAAATTTTAGTCCGAATGTTCTTCCTCTGTTGTTTTTTTTTTTTAACAAGGAGCCCTTCAATAGTAATGCAGTGTAGCTTATAATCCTCTTCTTGGAATAATCTTTTTTAAAGCATAATATAACCTTTATAGGCTTACAAAAACCCCTCGCTTATATGAAAATAATTAATGAATACATATATATGTATATGTATATATATATACAAACATACCCACATATGAATGTATGTATATATGTGCATATATATTTTTAAAGGTCAAATTAATGTATCCTAGACCAAGAACTTTAGTTCTACAGTATATTTCTTGTTTCACCTCTTTTAAAAAAATATATTAATCCAGTTTTAGTTTTCAACATTCCCTTTTGCAACATTTTGGCTTCTAAATTTTTCTCCCTGTCCCCCCCCCATCCCAGAACTGCAATGTTGACATAAGCTAAATACATGCCATTATATTAACAATATTTCCACATTAATAATGTTGTGAAATAAGAAGAACAAAAGAGAAAAACAAGGGAAAGGAAAAAAAAGAGAAAATCATATACTTCGATCTGCATTCAGATTCCATAATTCTTTCTCAGGATGTGGAAAGCATTTTCCATCATGAGTCTTTTATAATCGTTCTAGTTCACTGTCTTGCTAAGAAGACCTAAGTCTGTCATTGGTAATTGCACAATGCTGCTGTCACTGTGTACAATTGTTTCACTTCCCTCTGACCCTTCCTGAATAGATGCAAACCTTGGAGTCCCTTCAGGGTCATGGGAGGAAAAGAGTTTACCTTTGGCACATGGTATCCAGCCACTGTGGTATCAACCACGGCCATCCGGGGAACATTGAAAGGAACAATGTTACTAATTCTCTGAACTTCATGAACGGCTGCATAAGTGTAGGGCATATTCTCCTTGTCAGCCATGGTGGGCTGCCTTGATTGGCCAACCACCCTGTCAATCTCAGCTTGTATTTTACCTGTAAAAGAAAGTTATGATTTTTGAGGACCCAAGTAATAGCTCCCTTATATAAAGTGCTTTAAAGTTTGTGAAGCATTTTACAAAGAGCATCTCACTGGATCCTCACAGCAATGCCAGGAGGACAGTGGGGTTAGTATCTGAATTTTACAGATCAAAATGAGGCAGAAGGATGGTCCGAATTTTACAGATTAAAATGAGAGAGAGGTATTCCTAGGTGGTACGGTGAATAGAGCACCAGGCCTAGAGTCAGAAATATGTGAGTTCAAATCATGCCTCAGACACTTCACACACACACACACACACACACACACACAAACTATTTGTGTGACCTTGGGCAAGTCACTTAACCCCAACTGACCTGCCTTCTCCCCTCCATAAAGCAAAATAGATAAATACATACATAACATGAGGCAGACAGGATTTAAGTGACTTGCTCAGAGTCACAAATCAAGGGTGATTTAAAATTAGGGCTTTCCCCATTCATCCAGTTTCCACTAATCACATAAGAGAACTTGAGTCTTAACTGGAGTTGGATGGAACTTTGGATTGGCCCTTCACCAAAGGTGCCAACCCCTATAAACCAGAAGCAGGAGTCTTAACCAATTAATAGCAAACAAAAAATTTCTGTTGTTCGGAAGACATCCAGGAATGTGGTATCAAGGAAAGCATGCTGTAGTTAGAGGCAAGAGACCTGGATTCTAATTTCTGCTTACTCTCTCATTTTTGAATGTCCATGAAGAGGTCATTGAACCCTTTGAGTTCATGTTCAATCTCTAAAATCATCAGTTCTGTCTAAATTTTCACAAAAGTCTTTAAATTTGTTTATGTACATTATGTGTGATTCTCTTGATTCATATTTAGTGTACAATGGTCCCTGACTCCAAGTCAATTAGATGCAGAAAGCCATTTCTGAAGATGGTCATTTTAGAAGAAAGATAATGCCTCCCCCTCTGTGAGTTTATCGCTGTCAGAGCATTTGTGCTGAACCATGTAGAAAGAAACAAAATATTTCAAATCAAGTTCATAAGCATTTGCTAAGCACCTACTGTGTGTTTGGAACCAAACTAAACAGAGACATCAAAAGGCAAAAGACAATCCCTGCCCTTAAGGTGTTCACAGTCTAATTATGGAGACCACACACAAATGAGACACCTGCAGGATAACTTGAGGGTACTCACAGAGGGAAGATACTAAGCTTAATGGGAAATGGGGAAATCTTTTCACAGAAGGTGGACTTTCATATTGGACTAGAAGGATGCCATGAAAGTCAGGGGGCAAAGAAAAGGAGGGGAAAGAGTCCAGGAATAGAGAGACAGCCAGAGAAAAGGTTCGGAACTGAGAGATGGAGGATCTTGTTGGTGGGACAGCCAAGAGCCCAGTGTCACTGAATCACAAATAGGCTTCAGGGACTAAAGCATAAAGAGTCTAGGAATGTAAGAAAGGGGCAGCTTATCAATGACTTCAAAAGACAGACAAAGCAAATTTCATTTGATTCTGGAGCTGACAGTGTGACACTGGAGTTTATTGAGTGAGTGAAATCACTCAATGATAATTGAATGGGGGATGGACGGGAGAGGGGAGAGACATGAGGCAGGCAGATCCACCACAGACTCTAGCCACAGTACAGCTGAGAGGGCATGGGGGCCTGGACCAGTGTGGGAACAGTGTCAGAGGACAGGAGGAATTCAAAGATGTTTCAAAGGGGAGAGGAAGCAGGTCTTTGCACTGTTAGATGGGTGTGTGTGAGAGAGTTTATGAGTAATGAAGCTTGCTAAGTTTGGGGACTGAGGGACTGAAAGTATTGCGTTGCCCTTTTTGGTAATAGGAAAGTTAGGAGGGGAGGAGGGTTTAGGGGGAAAAGAATGAGTTGTCCTTTGTACACATGGAGTTTAACATGTTTCTAGGATATTGATTTTAGTTGGACAGGTAGTTGGGAATGCGAGACTTCAGGTTAGCAGAGAATGTAGAGCTGGATAAATAGACTTGAGTATTATTTGTATAGAAGTGATAACTGAATCCACAGATGTGGATGGTATCTCCAAGGGAAATCATATAGAGAAAAGAAGTCTAGAAATCATATAGAGAAAAGAAGAAGACCCAGGAAAAGAGCCCTTTGAAATGACTATGGGTGTGAACTGGATGCAGGTGTGACCTGAACTGAAATCCAGTCCAGAGGAACTCAAGAGTGGCCAGATAGACAGAGAAGGATACAGTAAGTGTGTCATGAAAATATTGAGAGAAAATAATATCAAAGAGATCGCCTCAGAACTATAATTTTCAGATTTATGTAATATAAATTGGTAGTTGACAGTGTGGTTTTGTGGTTTTTCTGACACACTTTTAAGAGCTATGAGTATAAATGAATGCCAGTGAAAGTGGAAGTGAACTAAGTATGATGCTTAATCAGGTGATAGAGATGGTACCATAGTCAGGGAAGTATAGATTGAATTGGTTTATCAAGAGGTCAAGAATAAAAAAAAGGCACGTGGCTAGTGCCAAGGTGATGGCTTGGGAGGGAACCAAGGAGTCCAGAGACTGGCAGTCAAGGAAGGGAGAGGGAGAGATGGAACATCAATGGACTGACATCAAACAAGGTAATTTCAGAATTCTCAAATTTATAAAGTCTATATTGGTGGCCAAAGGACAAATCACTCATATGGAGTAGCTTCTAACTTAACTTATGATCATGATGTATGATAAATTGCAATATAGAATAAAATATGTAGTAATAACACACAATATAAATATATTTTAGAGTAGCATGTAATTAAATCAATGCTTGGTGACAATGTGATTTCTTAGCACCAATGTGGTTCTTAGGCCATTTCCCAGCATTCTGTTGTGCTTAATGTAGTAGCAGCAGCTGACTGGGGTTGGGGGACAAGGATTATTTTGTATCATTCTTTGTCTAAGAGATAGAGTGGACTTTATGGCCTCTAAAATACTTTTTAACACTAAATCTAAAGACCTTCTGACCTTTTGTAGATTCAATGTTTAATTCATCTTTGACTAAATTATTTCTAGTTTGAAATCTACGGAGATTTATCCTATTTAATAGCATATAAAAATATTTTTAAAATTTTACTTTAATTTTCACATACTTTTTCTTTTAAAAAAGTCATAGAGCAATAAAATAATAACAGTAATAATAATAATAATAAAATAATATCTTTTATTTATACAAAACTTTAAGGTTTGTAAAACCTTTCATGTTTGTTAACTTGCTTGATTCTCATTATAACCCTCTGCAGTAACAACTATTATCACCCCCATTTTACAGGTCAGGACACAGAGGCTGAAGGAAATTATGCATTTGCTCTGTGCCTCATGGTTACTGAGTTCCTGAGGCAGAATTTGAATCTATGTCTTCCTGACTCCAAACACTATAATTGTTCTACTTTCCAAGTCTAAAATTAACATCACCTTGGGACCTAAATGAAATGTCTGATGTTAAAAAAAGGTTTGCATAGTTGTGAGAAATGGTAATTACTGCTCTCTTGCCATGAAAACTGAAAGATGATGATGTACATAGAGTGCTTGGCCAATATGCAAGCTTTTTTTTTTTTGCTTTTTGGAGGGCAGTTGGGGTTAAGTGACTTGCCCAAGGTCACACGGCTAGTTTTTTGTGTTAAGTGTCTGAGGCCGGATTTGAACTCAGGTACTCCTGACTCCAGGGCCAGTGCTCTATTCACTGTGCTACCTAGCCGCCCCTATATGCAAGCTTTCTAAATAGGAACACTTCTGGTCAAACTTCTACAGGGGTGAACAGCCCGACAGCATCAATGTACCTTGGATGTCTGGATGAAGGGCCATATACAGCAGTGCCCACCTCAGAGTGGTCGATGTTGTCTCTGTTCCAGCAAAGAAGAGGTCGAGGGTACAGAAGACTAAATTCTTTTCTTCAAAACTAGAATTGATGTTATCCTGAAATTGAAAGGATGAGCATCTATTGGTTAATAAAAAAAATAATAATGACTGTCTATAATTATGAGGTACTAAAACTTCAGTGGGGCCTTGGGAGGTCCCAGGTCCAGATCCTGGGATTCACATTAACATTCAATGGTACACTACTTTAGTATGAGATATCTTAGAATGAGAGCTCCTATTTCTTTTATGTATTTGACACATAGTTTATACTGTATGCAAAGAAAATTTTAACATTCTTTTTAATGTAAAATGTTGGATTCCAAATTTTCTTCCTCCTCCTCCACACACACCCCATTGAGATGGTAAGTAGTTTGATATAGGTTACACATATACATTTGTCCCAAATTCACCCCATCCTCTGCAATCTTCATCCTTTGCCTTTTCTTTCAGATTAGCTAATCTCTAGGTACCTTAAAATTGTTTGAATATGCATTTCTCTAATAAATAGTTATTTAGAGTATTTTTGGTATGATTACAGATAGTCTTGGTTTCTTCATATTAAAGCTGATTGTTCATATCTTTTGACCATTCATCAAATTGGAAAATGTGTCTTCTTGCCAATTTTTGAGTAATGATTTAGATAATTTTTCAGATCGTTACAAATTCATTTGATTTTTCACTGGAGAATTTGCCTGTTCAAGCCCTTTGACAATTTATGCATTAGAGAATGACTCATATTGTTTTAATTTTGGCAAAGTTCTTTGTATATTTTATATGAGATCTTTATCTGATAAATTGTCTATAGAATTTCCCCCTTCCCCAATTTTCTCCATTTCTTCTGCTCTTGGCTACATTTGTTTTGTTTGTAGAATGCCTTTTTAATTTAATGTGACAGAAATTATCCATTTTATACCTAACTTTGCTCTTTAATGCTTGTTTATTCATAAGTTTTTCTCCTATCCATAAGACTGATAAGCTATAGGTTCGGTTTTCTACTAACTTTCTTCCAAAATCTCTCTTTATATATAGGTCATGAATCCATTTTGACCTTATTTTGGTAAACCATGTAAGATATGGTTGTATGCCCACTTTCTGTCATATGATTTCCAGTTTTCCCAAAAATTTTTATCAAATAATTGTGTCTTATACCAATACGTTTTGTTTTACTTGTCAAATATAAAATTACTTTCTTTATTTGCTGCTCTATAGTGAATGTTTACTCCTACTTTGATCTGTCTTTCTATTGGTCAGCTAGTATCAGAGAGTCTTGATAATTAGTGTCTTAAATATAGTTTAAGGTCTGGTACTGCTAAAATCCCTTCCTGTATATTTTAAAAATTATTTCCTTTGGTATTCTTGACTTTTTTTCTCAATACATTTTGTAATAATTTTTATTAATTCACATTCTAATTTAGAACTACTCTTTGTTAATTTCCCTTCATCTTCTTTTTACTTCCAATTTTGCTTCTTAGTCTCTTTTCATCCCATGTGTGTTACTTATCTTCTCCTTTTATCCCCTTATGCCTTATTTTTGTCATCCCTCTAAATGCCCCTTATTTATCTTCTCACCTAACCCTACAAATCTTAATTTGTAGACTTTTCTAATAGCCTATACCTCACCCTACTACCGTCCATCATTTCTCTAGAAATTCGTAAGTCTTCTAAATTTCTTGAGATGAATATGTTCTTTCCTCTTCAATCCAGATGAGATAAAGGGTTCAATATCATCAGCCTTTAGCCCCACCTTCTTACTCTCTATTGATTCTTCCTTTCATGCCTAATTTTTAAGAGACACTTTATCCTTTTACTCTTTTCCTATCCAATTTTATTTTCAGTATTGCTTCATCATATGCAATGCAGTCCAAAGCTTTCTTTCAAACTATTTCAGTAATTATAC
>CM053593.1:14739993-14767063 GCA_028646575.1 Pseudocheirus occidentalis
TATATATAAGTATACTTACACATATGTCCATATAAGGAGGCTATATATGCATATGAATACATATCTGAGCATGCATGTATATGTGTGTATAGAGGGTATAGAATGAATTCAATACGAAGGGATGATACTTTAAAAGGTGAAATTCTGAGGTGGGAGAGGACTAGAATGAGAGGAGACAGGGAGAGACAAAATGGGATTAATAATCCCATAGAGAAGAGGCAAGGGATAAGTGTTACAACTTTACTTTCAATTACTCTCATTGAATTTGGCTTAGGGAAGAAATGGCATAAACTCTAAACTGGGCATCATGCCACACAAGAGAGTAGGGGGCATGGGGATGAGAGGGGGGATGATGAAGGGGAGGGCAGGGTCTGGGGGAGGGATGCTGGAAGCACAAACTTCAGTAAAGGGATAGGGACAGGGTAGAGAACTGAACAAGAGGGGGAGGGATAGGAATGAGAGACAGATGATCACTGTCACATATATCCACTATGAATATATCCTATATAATCACATCCACAGACTGTATTGAATTGATTGTCCTTCCAGTGGTGGTGGGGGACAAGGGAGGAATTGAAAGAATCTAGAATTTAAAATTCTGCAATACCTGCAACTAGGAATTGAGATACACAGGGGCCAAGATAGGGAGAGCCTCCCTGCCCTACCAGAAAGTAAGAGAGCAGAGCAGAGGAGCAGCTTTACAGTGGAACTGCTGTTTTAGGGTTGGGGCAGAGGAAATATGTGGAAAAAATTTATAATTCAAAAATTTCATTAAAATGAATGGTGTAAACAAGAAAACAAAAGAAAATATTAAAAAAACAAACTTACTCTTTACATTATACAATATTTGGGTATCTACCTGCCAAAACAAACCTAGAACCTATATGAACACAATTGCAAAACACTTTTCACACAAATAAAATCAGATATAAATAATTGGAAAAACATCAGTTGCTCATGGCTAGGTTGGCTAATATAATAAATATGACAATTTTACCTATATTAATATACCTATTTAGTGCCACACCAATCTATCTACAAATATATATATATATATATATATATTAACATGGTAACAAAATTCATCTGGAAGAACAAAAGGTTCAGAATATCAAGGGAATTAATGAAAAGAAATGCTAGGGAAGCAGGCCTAGCCATACCAGATTTTAATCTGTAAAATAAAGCAGCAGTCATCAAAACTACTTGGTACTGGCTGAGGAATAAAGTAGTGATTCAGTGGAATGGATTAAGTACATGAGACACAGCAGTCAATTACTATATTAATTTACTGTTTGACAAACCCTAAGATCCCAGCTTCTGGAATAAGAACTCACGATCTGACAAAAAACTACTGGGGAAACTGGAAAATACTATGGTAGAAATTCGGTATAAATCAATATCTTACACCGTATAGCAAAGTAAAGTCAAAACAGGTGCACAGTCTGGGTATAAAGGCTCATATGTAAGCAATCTGGGAGACCAAGGAATAGATCATCAATAGATTTGATCAGATTTATGGAGAAGGGAAGATTTTATGACCAAAGAAGAGTTAGAGAGCATTATGAAGTACAAAATGCATGATTTTGATAAAATTAAACTGAAATGGTTTTGTACAAAACAAGTCAATTTAACCAAGATTAAGAGAGAAGTGGGAAATTGCAAAAGCATTTTTACAACCAGTGTTTCCTATAAAGGACTCATTTTAAAAATAAACAGACAATTGAACCAAATCTATAAGAATACATGTCATTCCCTAATTTATAAATGGTCAAAGGATATGAACAGTTTGCAGAAGAAGAAAGTAAAGATATTTATAAGCATGTGAAAAATGCTCTAAATCACTATTGATTAGAGAAATACAAATCAAAACACCTCTGAGGTACCACATCTCACTGGTCAGATTGGCTAAGATGACAAAACAGGAAAATGATAAATACTGGAGAGGATGTGGAAAAATTGGAACACTAATGCATTGTTGATGGAATTGTGAACTGATCAAACCATTTTGGAGTGTAATATGGAACTATGCCAACAGGGCTCTAAAAAAGTTCATAACCTTTGACCAAGCAATAACACTTCTAGGGTTGTATCCCAAAGAAGTCACAGAAGTGGGAAAAGAACCTGCATGTACAAAAATATTTATAGCAGCTCTATTTGTGGTAGCAAAGAAATGGAAATCAAGTGGATGCCCATCAACTGGGTAATGGTTAAACAAGTTGTGGTATATGAATGTAATGGAATACTATTGTGTTATAAGAAATAAGGAGCAGACAGCCTTCATCATAACTTGGAGAGATTTATATAAACTGATGCTGAGTAAGGAGAGCAAAACCACAAGAATTTTGCACACAATTACAAACACATTGTATGTGTGATGACTAGCTTTGATAGACTGGGTTCCTCTCAGCAATACAAATTTAGAAGACAAATACAAGACCCATGATTGAGAGGCTTATCCACATCTAGAGAAACAACTACAAAGTCTACAGACTGAAGCAAATTATTTGCTCTCTCATTTGTGTTTTGTTTTGTTCTGTCCCTTCTTTCTCAATTGTTTGCTGCACTGGTTATAATCCTTTACAAAATGACTAATGTTCAATGTGAGGGTATTTATATAAACTATATTTGACTACATGCTGCTATGGGGGATAGCAGGGAGGACAGGGAGGGGGAGAAAATTTGAAACTCAAGAGATTGTGGAACTGAATGTTGTAAACTAGAAATAAATTAATTAATTAAAAAATATTTATATTGTACCCATTTTTCAAACGAAGATACTGAGACATAGGGAAATGGTATGTTCCCAGATAAACTTGGATGATGAATTCAGGATCTGGATTTCAAACAGAGGTCCAGTATTCTTGAACTATACAGGACATAATAAAAGAAAATTTAGAAGTTGCAAAGGCCCTTCAATGGTGTGAAAGTCAAAGAGGGGCTTCTAAATCACATGGGAGAATCCCTGGGGCTACATACTGGATTACATTATCTGTCTATCTATCTATCTATCTATCTATCTATCTATCTATCTATCTATCTATCTATCAATATATATCCCATTTTATCTATGTCTGTATCTATATATAATGCATTATTTATTTTGTTTATATATATAATTATATACATATATAAGTATATATATACATATATAATTATATATATAATTATATGTATATATTGGTTTGAAACACACACAATGCCCACTTTCTCCGTTGTTTTGAATACCTTGCATAGTTCCTTCAGGTAAGCATCAATGAAGTCCTGGGTCTCTTCTGAGTTTTGATTTTCTTCATGTTGTTTGATCACACGTTCTACAAAAGTCTCTAGCTTCTTCCATTTTCTAAATAACTTCTGGTGAGATCCTGGCAGGAATTTCATTATCCAAGGAAACACATTGAAAAGCTAAATAATATAAAAGCGACAGGGGGAGAAGACATGAGTGTCATTTCCTGTTAGTTTGTCCTGTCTCTTCATCTTCCTCATCCTAAATCATTCTAAATGACCTTATTTTGTGTCATGGAATCTACCTTAATTCTGCATGTAACACTTCTGAAATACACCCTCCCTGTAATTACAGTTTTATTTTGTTTTGTTTCCTTCTCCCATACTGTTGCTCTCCTAACACCTAGCCTGGAGACCAATCCACTTTGTCTCATACACCAGACCCATGGCCACAGCTTGATATTCCTAAATAATAATTTCAAGATTATTTCAAGATGTGAGGGCCCCTAGGTGGTACAGTGAATAGACCACCAACCCTGGAGTCAGGGGGACCTGAGTTCAAATATGACCTCTGGCACTGGGCACACTTAAGTAGCTGTGTGACCTTGGGCAAGTCACTTAACCCCAACTGCCTTGCCTGCACACCTACCAAAAAAAGACGTCACCATTAAAATCTAGGCAGCATCATTCAAAGAAAGAGAGGAGAGATTCTTTCTAGGTAAATTGATAGCACTTGGACCCACATTTCTTTATTAGCCCCACAGAATTCCCTTCTCCCAAGTTTCTATTTTGTTCTTCTTAGTGAAATGAGAACTTATGCTATTTTCCCTTTCCCCCAATTTACTTCTATAGCCAAATTCCTGATGAGTTAAGTGAAATTGTGAGCCAATTTTTTTGGAAGGGGTAAGGTAGTGCAATTGGGGTTAAGAGCCTTGCCCTGTGTCACATGGCTAGTAAGTGTTAATTGTCTGAGACTGGATTTGAACTCAGGTGGTCTTGACTGGTGCTCTATTCACTGTGCCACCTAGCCACCCCAGCCTGTGGCTCTTTTGCTAAGGCTCACTCACTGACGAACCAGGAGGAAGAGCATATGAAATGCTGGAGTAAGAATTAGGAAGGCCTGAGTTAGAATTCTGCCTCAGATACTTATTAGCTGTGAGGCAAGTCATTAACCTCTCCCAGAGTCAGCTTCCTCATCTTGAAAAAGGGGATAGTAATGACTCAAAGGGTCATTGTGAGGGATCTAAAGGAATCAATCAACAAGCATCTATTAAACACTTACTGTGTGCCAGGCACTGTGCTAGGTGATGGCCATTCAAAGGAAGTGGACAAAATGCCAGTCCCTGTTCTCAAGTAACTCATCTTATAATAGGAGACACTCTATGGAAATAACTAGGCATATATGAGATATATACGTAGTCATTGAAAGATAATCTCAGAGGGGAAGACGCTGGCAGCAGCAGGGCCTGGGAAAATCATCCTGCAGCAGAAGGTGAAAATTTGCGCTGATTTTTGAAGGAAGCCAAGAGGGGAAGGTGAGGAGGGAGAGCATTCCAGGCATGAGAGGCAGTCCAGTGCAAAGGCACTGAAGTGGGGCTAATGTATATAAAGCTGTTGACAAAGCATAAATGGAAGCATTCAAATTATCTGTGTCTGATTGTTTCTCTCCTCTATATCTGCCTCATTCTGCTTCTCTAGTTACCTATCTGTGCCTCTTGTATCCAAAACTCCTTCCATCCCTCTCTCTCTCTCTCTCTCCCTCCCTTCTGTCTTCACTCCCTCTTATCAACCTCTCTCCCTTTTTCTCCTTTCCAACATCCCTCCCTCTCCCCTTTCTTTCTCCCTCTCTATTCTCCTCTCTTCTGTAGAGCTGAGGACAAAATTACTGATTTCCCTCAAATTCTGCACAGGACACAGCTTCTCCATGAAGCCTTTCCTGTTCTGGTTTTCCTGGCTTCTAATGCTACCCCTACTCAATTTTTCCCCATTTTATTTATTTATTTGAATATACACTCATTTGAGCACATGTTGTCCCTTCCTACAGACTGTAAACCACCTGAGGTCAGGGTCTGCTTTGTTTTCTCATTGCATACACATCTTCTCCCAGAGTATTTGGCACACAGTAGGTGCTTAATGAATGTTTATAAATCAATATTCTTGGTAAGGATCTTGGAAAATGTAAACCTGTGGAAATCCCCCCTCCCAATTTTTGGAAATCACAGTGTTATAGGAAAACATTGGGTCCCCCAAGCATATTCTTTCATGTTACTTTTTCTAAAAATCTTGTTTTTTCCTCTTCACATTTCAGTTTCTTTTACACAGGCTTTTACAACAGCTGCCAACCCTTCCTACCTATGCCTATTTCCTTTCCCATGGAGGAAGTGTGTGGCCCAATTGAGCCTGAGTCAGTTGTGCCCAGTGGGGGATGGTCTATTACCTGACACTCCCATCTGGTTGAGAGGATTAAGGCATCATTCAAAGTCTGCAGCCGCTCCCAGAACTGAGAATCATGGTAATCAAAGCAATATCCAAAAGTTATGGAGCAGATGATATTGGAAACAGCATTGTTGATCTGAAAGTGGGGGTCACTGGGCTGGCCTGTTGAGTGGGAGAGAAAGGGGATAGGCTACACTTCATTTCACTCAGGTTCTTTAAAGGAACACAACAGAGCTTTTTTTTTGTTTTTCTCTTAAACGTGTTTTTACTTACACACACACCCCATACTCACCAACACAATCTGCTTTATTCTTTTTAAATAAATAAATTTATTTATTTTCTTGTTTACATCATTCATTTCCATGAGATTTTGAGTTACAGATTTTCTCCCCTTCTTTCCCCAAACCAACACATCAAAACAGCCATCCTACTGTATAACCCCTCCCCAATCTTCTTTCTCCTAAGTCCTCTCCCTTGCTCTTCTGACTTTACAGTAGACAAGGGTGGATCTCCCTACCACAGTGCCTGTATATCTTAATTCCCAGTTGGATATAGATAATAATAACAACAACAACAACAATAATAATAAATACATATATATTTAACATTTGATTATGGAACTTTAAATTCTAGATTCTTTCACTTCCTCACTCATCACCCACCCCCAGTAGAAGGACAAGCACTGTGTACATGTGTAATTATGTAGAACATTTCCACAGTGGGCATATTGTGAGAGACAGATTATATATCCCTCTTTCCTTTCCCACACCCCTTGTTCTATTTTCTACCCTGTTCCTGTCCTCTGTCCCTTTATAAAAGTGCGTACTTCCAGTAACCCTCCTCTTCTCACCCTTCCTTTTCCTCCATCATCCCATCTCTCGTCCCAATCCCCCCCCTACTCTTGTGTGTGGCAAGATACCCAGTTTAGAGTTCATGTCACTCCTTCCCTAAGCCAAATTCAATGAGTGCAAGGTTGACCCTTTCCCTTTTGCCTTCCTGTTCTTCCCCTCCATCTTAACAATTATCCTTTACCTCTTCTATATGAGATGATTAACCCCATTCTGTCTCTCCCTGTCTCCTCTCATTCTAATCCTCTCCCACCTCAGAGTTTCACCTTTTAGAGTATCGTCCCTTCCTATTCAATTTATCCTGTGCCCTCTATGAACTCATAGATACACATACTCATATATGTGTTCATACACATATATAAACCCTCCCATATAGCCATATGTATATGTATATGTCTTCACCTATCCTCATACTGAGAAAAGTTTCATAAGTTACAATTTTCATTTTTCCATGTTGGCATGTAAATACTTCAACTTTGATAAGTTCCTTATGATTTCTTTTCCATGTTTACCTTCTCATGCTTTTTGTATTCAAGTGTCAAATTTTCTATTCAGTTCTGTTTTTTTTTTTCAGCAAGAATGTTTGAAAGTCCTCCACCTCAATGAATGATCATATTTTCCCCTGGAACATTACGCTCAATTTTGCTGGGTAGGTGATTCTTGGTTTTGATCGTAGCTCCCTTGATCTCCAGAATATCATATTCTAGGCCCTTCAATCCCTTAATGTTGAAGCTTCTAGATCCTGGGTTATCCTACTTGTGTTTCCACAGTATTCAAATTGTTTCTTCTTGGCAGATTGTAATATTTTCTCCTGATCTGGTGACTGTGGAACATGGCTATAACATTCCTAGGAGTTTTCTTTTTATTTTAGCCTTTGAACCTGGTGTTTTTAATTTTTTTAATTTTAATTTATTTTCTTGATTACATCATTCATTTCCAGAAGATTTTGAGTTACAAATTTTCTCCCCTTTTTGCCCCTACACCCCAGCCCAGAACATTGATCCCACTGTAAGGCCCCTCCCACAATCTGTTCCCTTTTATGCCCTCCTCCAACACCCCTCTAGCTTTGTAGAAGGGCAGGGAGGGGCTCCCTGCCCCCGTCCCTGTATTTATTATTTCCCAGTTGCATTTGATTGTATAGCTTTAAATACTAGATTCTTGCAATTCCTTTGGGATCTTTTTCAAGAGGTGATAAGTGAGTTATTTCAAGTTCTGTTTTACCCTATGGCTCTAAAACATCAGGGCAATTTTCCTTGACAATTTCTTCAAGGATGCTTTCTAGGTTCATTTCTGATCATGACTTTAAGGTAGCCCAATAATTTTTAAATTGTCTCTTCTTCATCTATTTTCCAGGTCGGTGGCTTTTCAAGGAGATATTTCACATTGCCTTCTATTTTTTCATTTGTTTGGATCTGTTTAATAGTACCTTGATTTCTCCTAAAGTCATTTGCTTCCATTTGTCCCACTGTAATTCTGAAGGAATTATTCACTTCAGAAAACTTTTGAGATTCTTTTTCCATTTGGCAAACTTGACTTTTTAAGGCATTCTTCTCCTCATTGGATTTTTGGGCCTCTTTTGCCATTTGATTTAATCTATGTTTTAAGGTGTTATTTTCTTCAGTCAGGTTGTTGACTCTCTTTTCATACTTTTCTTGCATCATTCTCATTTCTCTTCCCAATTTTTCCTCCACTTCTCTGACTTGGTTTTCAAAATCCTTCTTAAGCTGATCTATGGCTTGTAGGCAGTCTTCATGTTTCTTGCAAGCTTTTTTGTGGGAGTTCTGACTGTGTTGTCTTCCTCCAGTTCCATGCTTTCATCCTTTTTGTTTCCAAAGAAGGAATCTAAAGTTTGTTTGCTGCTCTTACTTTGCTTCCTTTGCCTGGTCATGTTTCCAATCAATTACTTGAATTTTTAGCTCTGTGGAACACTGATTCCAGAGGGGAAAGCTGTCACCCAAACAGCTGGGGTCTTTGTAGCTGCCAGAGCAATTGGGAGGCCACAGTTTTTTTGCAGCCCCCACCAGCTTTGAAACACACCCTGGGACGACCACCCAAAACCAAGACCTGGATCCAGGCTACTCAACACAAGAAC
The DNA here is from genome assembly GCA_028646575.1 of Pseudocheirus occidentalis. Classification (NCBI taxonomy): domain Eukaryota; kingdom Metazoa; phylum Chordata; class Mammalia; order Diprotodontia; family Pseudocheiridae; genus Pseudocheirus; species Pseudocheirus occidentalis. The sequence continues at coordinate 14,748,592 of CM053593.1, forward strand.
ACTTAGCCTCTGAATGATAGTTTGGCCCCACTGCACTCTGCAGGCTGGGAGATCTGATTCTGCCGCATGGATGTAGCTTCAGGGCTTCTGCTTCTGCTGTTTCCTTGCCCTGGAGGCTGTTTGGCAGGACTGCCTTTCTCCAAAAAATTTAGCTCAATTCCACTTACCTTTCACTTACTCCTTATATATTATGGCTTGATAATTCTGTAAAGTGCCACAGCTGCCACTGATCCACTCTCCTGAAGGTTCCAGATGCAGCTCATCCTGGCCACCCCAGGGCCAAGCCACAGTTTCAGGCTGAGCTGATTTCTGCTCCCAGCATGCTGTGATGAACTCTTCCTGCTGAGCTGCCTTCAGTGGGAAATGTATTTTTCTGTATTTTTGTGAGTTTTGGAGTGCTAAAATTTGTTTTGAGTCATATTTTATGGGTATTTGAGGTGGCTATGTTGGATCTGCAGAACCTTGTTGCTTCTATGCCACTATGTTGGCTCTCCCTCCCCAGTTTGCTTTATTAATATTTTCCATAATCACCTACTTCTTAAATAGATAGGAGGAGAATAAAGGAAAAATTGCCCCCCTTTTAATGTTTCCTTCAAGACTTACAATTTTACAATTTTTCTTTTAGTGTAGCTTATCTATGTGACTTTGGACAAGTTACTTCATCTGTCTTTGCCTCCTTTTATTCAGCAATAAAATGAGAGATGGACTGGATGACCTTTCAAGGCCCTTCTAGTCTCTATCTATAACTTTATAGCTGATGTATCACATGACAAGGATTTTCCCCTCTCTGTAATGGGCATGTGTACACATGTGCACATATATCCACATAGGTATGTGTACATATACCAATACCTATGACCACATACACCTGTGGGCTACTTGCATTTATGTGAGTAGTAGAGGTGAAATAACTCGGGATATTGGAATCAGAAGAAAAGATATGAGAAGGTGAATAAGGAAGGGAGGCAGTATGAAGTAATATGTTAGGTACCATTAGGCCAGCAAGACCTAGAGTGGCTCAGGCATTTACTAGCTGGGAGAATTTTGTTCTAGTGCCTTCCCACTGTTGATTATTTCCAGTTTCTCATGTTTATATCATGTTTGTACATAGTTGTTTGCATGTTGTCTCCCCCTTAGACTAGCGGCTCTTTGAGAAGGGGAACTCTCTTTTCCTCTCTCTCTCTCTCTCTCTCTCTCTCTCTCTCTCTCTCTCTCTCTCTCTCTCTCTCTCTCTCTCTTTCTATTTATATACCCAGGATTTAGTATAGTGCCTGGAATGGAGTAGTAAGTTGTCCAATATTTATTGACTGGCGGAGTAACCTTGGGCAAATCATTTAACTGCTCCACTCCTCAGTTTTCTGCTCTGCACAATGGGAGGGAAGATTGGATTGATGGGCTCCAAGGTTCACTCTTATCTTAAATCTACGATAATAAGAGGAAGCAGCAGAAGAGGAGGAGAGAGGGGAGGTGGATCGGGATGAGAGGGGAAAAAGAAGGAAAAAAGAAGCATAGAAAGAGAAGGAATGGTAGAAGAATGAATGTCTATAGTAAGAAAATTGGGAAAAATTAGGTAAGATGGATAGACTTAACAACTTGCATCCATGCAATAACAACTGGAATTACAGAGGATGAATGGTGATGCCTGCTACCCACCTACTGACAGACAGACAATTGACTTAGGTTACACAATGAGATGTGTTTCTGGGCATGGCAAATTTGAGAAATTATTTTACTTGAGTATGTGTATTTGTTACTAGGCTTCTGCTTTTTTACAGTGGGTGGAGGAAGAAAAAATGATTAATTGAAAAAAATCATCAAACTTAAAAAATGTGGAGACTGATATGTATGCGTATGTGTATATATGTGTACACATACATATGTACACACATATATATCTAGGTCTACATGTATCTATATCTATTCCCCTTCAAGGAGTAGAAAGTAGAGAGCAAGGAAGAAATAAAAAAAAGAGAGACAGATGAGAAGGATGATATTGAGAAAAGGAAATAGTTGATTTAATAAGTAGAAAAGACGAAGGATGATTAGGAAGAAAAAAGAGAGAAGGGCATAAAGAGAAAATAGAGGCAGGGTTTGTGTTCATGCATATGTGTAGGATGTTCTTGGAGTGGGAGACAAGGTAGGGCTACACATGTGATGTTTGAATAATAGAGGTATTTAGTGTCTATGGCAGAAAATTATTATTATGGCATTGAAGAGAATGAACCATCCAAGGCTCCTTTCTTTGTTTATGATCTCATTTCACCTGGAGAACAATGTTGGGTCTTTGGAAACATTCCCTGTAGTGGACTCTGGGAAAATGGTAAAGTAGGTAAAAAAAACAAACTTTTGACTCTCCACATTTCTTCCACAACAAAAGACAGAACAGAGAAGAAGAAATAAACACAGGGTAAAGCAATTGTCCTCTTATGACAGTTTGGAAGGACCCTGGGAAATAACCAACCTACAGAGGAAGAGATTGGGCCTGAGTGAAGTGCAAAGACCTCCAGGATGAGACTGCAGAATCAGCAAACAATGACCCCAGGGGGCATCTGCATTGAAGGGCAACCTCAGACTTAGAAACTTTCATTTGTGTGTATTTGTGTGTGTGTGTGTGTGTGTGTGTGTGTGTGTGTGTGTGTGTGTGTGTTTGGGGGAGGTTGATTGCTGAGTAGAAGATTGAAAGACCTTCCATTGTTAAGGGATAAAAGCCATAGCTGTGTAGACCAGATGCATTGTTAGCTGTGGCTGTGGGAAAAAGAAGGCGAAACACACCTGGTGAGAGCAGTAGTAAGAGATAGACCTATTTACTGTGGCCACTTGCAGGAGAGCAGGGTCCATGGCTTCAGTTCTGGGGCAGAGAGCACAGCTATAGTTTACAGCCACCAGGGAACAAGATAATTTGTGTGACAGTGTGGCTGTGGGCTATAGTCCTGGCTTAGAAGGAGAGGGGAGAGCCGAAGGTAGATTCCTGAGATAGACCTCAGAATATAACAGTAAGAAAGACCTGAGATTTAGGGCATCATTCCCCATACCTTGTAGCTAAAACTTGATTATACTAATCGGTGCTAAAAACAGAAGAAAACAATAAATACCAAATTAATAACATTAGTAAGTAAAGGAGTGGGCTAGTAAATGTGGGGCTAGAGAAGATCTGACTTTATATGCAGGGGAAGATAATGGAGCTAAAAAAGGAAATCCTTTTTCAATGAGAAATGTCAAATGGTCCCCAGTACAAAAAGAGTTCTTGAAGAGTTCAAAGAATAATTTTAAAAATCTAATAAGAGACATCGAGAAATATTTAGAAAGAGAATAAGAGCAATCCAAGAAAATAATGAAAAGCCAATCAACTTAAAATAGAGAATCAAAATATTAAGGAAAAAAAATAATTCCTTGAAAAGAATTGGGCAAGGGGAAACTAATGACATAAGACACCAAGAAATTATAAAACAAAATCTAAGGACTGAAAAAAGTAAAATAGAAATATCTCATCAGAAAAAACAAATGATCAGGAGTAGGTCGAGGACAAATAATATAAGTATAGTCAGATCACCTGAAAAAATATGATTAAAATAAGGATCTTGATACAATATCATAAGAAATTATCAAAGAAAATGTCCCTGAAGTTCTAGAATAAGAAGGCAAAGAAGAAATAGAAAGAAAAAATTATGGATCACACCCTGAAAGAAATTCAAGGAAGAAAACTTAACAAGAACATTATACCCAAGTGGGAAAGCTTCCAGGTTTAGGAGAAAATCTTAGAGGGAACAAGACAAATATATTTTTAAATATCATGGAGCTACAATAAGGATTAAACAAGACCAAATACCTAGTATGTTGAAGAACCATATAGGCATTGAAATATTATATTCCATAGAGCAAAAGACCTGAACTTCTGACCAAGGGTAACTTAACCAGCTAAATTAAGTATTATCCTTGATGGAAAAAAAAATGGAAGTTTAAAAACTGAAATACTTGCAGGTTTTTGTGACCAAATCCCAGAAGTTAAGGGAAAATTTGACATAGAACATCTAGGAGAAAGATAAAAGAATCATCAAAGACAGAAGATAAGGGATTGTATAAGGTTATTTTTTTACTTCTTCTAAGTGAAAATATATGAAATTAGCAATTAAAAAATCAACTTATTTATATTTGCATAGATTGAAAGAAAGGCTTGGCTTGATCTGAGTATGATGGGGTGATTCTAAAAATAAAATAAAATTGTGTATGGAGAAATAAAAAGGCATATTTGAGGCATAACATGAGGTATAAAAGGAAAAACTAATACAGAAGAAGCTAGTAGGGAGGAGGATGGGTAGTGCTGGAAACTTACATCAGGAATGGGTTGAAGAGAGAAATTATGTTTATCTATCTGTCATGCATTTTATGTACGAGTAAATGAATATTGTATATGTCTAAGGGTATAAAAGTCTTCTAAATTCCAAAATAAGAGGGCAAATGGATCATAAGGGGAGAGAGGATAAGGGAGGGGCTTTTAGAGGAGTGGGTACATTAAGGAATGGGAGGACGAGGGAGTAGGTAGAAGCAGAGAACTGAGGAGTAAATAGGGTGAGAAGGGTAGTGAAGGGAAAACAGGGAGGAAGAAAATATACATGTAATTGTAGCTCAGAATGGTAACAGATAAATTTACCCATAAAACAGAAATACACAACATATTTGAATTCAATAATATGTTGCTTTCAGGAAACATTGTAACATACACACAATGATAAGATAAAGGGCAGGAGTAGAATTACAAAAAAAAGCATGGAGAGTAATCATGGTCTTATACAAAGTGAAAGTATATTTAATCAAAAGAGAAAACAGAGAAACTACACTGTATCAGCAATATTATTCAATATGATTTTAGACCATTTTAAAATGCCTGGACAGTATAAAATACCTGAACTTATGCTTGCCAAACCAGATATGAGAACTATGCTAATGTAAATAAAAACATTTTTATACAAATAAATTCATATTTAAATAACTGAAGTATTATTTATTATTCATGGGTAGGTAGAGCCAAAAATATTTTTAACATGACAGTTTTACCTAATCTATTTATTCAATGCCATCCCAATTAAATTACTGAAAAATAGTTCTGTTTGGAAAAAAAAACAATAACAAAGTTCACTTGGAAGAGTAAGAGGTCAGGAACTTCAAAGAAACTAGGAAAAAAAGATGTAAAGGAAATAGATTCAGACGTTAAGCTATATTATACAGGAGATCATTGTTGAAGCAGAAAAAGGATCATTTTGATTATTTTAAATTAAAATTGTCTTTTTAAAATAAAACCCGTATAGTGAATAACAGAAGGAATACAGAAAATTGGGGGAAAAGTTTCATAGATAAGCTCTCAAGTAGAATGTGGCTGGGATGGCATATTGCTGTGATGTATGAACTGATGAGCTGGTTGATTTAGAAAAACAAGGAATAATTTGGACCTTTGGACCATCCACCCTGAGAGAAATAGATGACAAGTGGGAATAAGCATAGCATGGTCTTATGTATATATATAGGTATCAATGTACATGTGCATAGATGTGTACATATGTGTATGTGTATATATGGGTGCATGTGTGTGTGTAAATCTTTATCAATACATTCCCAATTGTAGCCATCTTTAGGGTGGGGTGTGAGCAGGGGGGTAGTTAATAAAGTAAAATGGGCAGAGCAGAGAAAAAAAGTAAACCAATAAGGAAGCAAAAAAAATGATGTGCAGTTTTGAAAAATAATACATAGGATTAATTATGTAACTTTTCTTGAAATGTAAATGTATTGTTCTATCTTGAATCTTCTTCTGTAGTCTTCTGTGTACATGGCAGTTTTTTTTCTTTTCTCATTTTGTATTTAAGTTCAGAATAAAATAAAAGTTGTATTGAAACTGCTCCTCAGGGCTGGGAGTGGGGGAGACATTTCACCTGTGTCTAGGCTAGGGCTTACCTTTCTTCACCTACTCTTCCCACCCACAGTTACAGATTCTCTTCAATGATCATTTGGTAAAAAGGACAATAAGAAGCCATTGAAAATATCTGTGCCTAAGCAGTGCTTACTTTTTCTTCCCCGATAGCCTCAGTGAGATACCTGGCCTCTTCCCGGATCTGATCTTCCAAGTTCTTCTTTCCCAAACCAAAGTTCTTTAGGGTCATTAAGACAAATCTTCTTTGCTGTCTCCACTTTTGGACATTAGACATGATTAGGCCTTAAAAGTAATAATAATAACATATCAATATTTCAAAAGGTCTCTTATTTTACTGGTGTGGTTATTCCCTCTATTGACAATGGAATTCAATTGAACAAACACTTTAAAAACACACCTACTATGTGCCAAACACTGTGCTGGGTATAGGAATAGAAAAGACAGTTTCTCCTTCTAAGGAACTTATACACTACTTGGTGACATATTACTTAAAGTTCAACTGTATCATTTCTGAAAATACCTAGGAGTCCTAAAGACAAAGCAGAGGGAGGTGACAAGGCTGAGAAGTCTTCATGGTCTATACATATGTAGACTATGTGCCTTGGGTTCTGTGAGTAAGAGCTTCTGATTTCTTCAGAGATGACTGACTGTTAGAAACCCTTGTGTTTTGGAGAAGCCAGCTACGGACAGGAAGAGGAACCCAAGTCTTGATCTGGGGAGCAGATCCACTTTGAGCAGCTTAAGCATCTCATGTGGCCCTTGTTGACTTTATCAACATCATGTTCCAGGCAGGGCAGTGATACCTTGGCCTATGGAGATGTATATGCCACAGTTATCTTCTTTTTCCTCAATGTCAACTGGAACTGATAAGGCCCCTCCACCTTGTTGAAAACACAGTATTAAATAGACATCCATACTTCTCTCTACCCAAGAATGGGAGGGGGTGGTGTTAGTAGAGGGCCTTGGGATACTTCTTTCCTAGGAAGTCTTTGTCCTATGAAGAACTTGGGGACCAAAGCATGGAGCTTTTTGGAAGGTCCTCAAGGATGGAATTTTTAAAGAAATATTTTGTTTTATAATGACAGGGGAGAGGTCAAGCCATTTCTCTATAACTACCTAGAGTACAAACAAACAAAATATAGTGATCTTTCCACAGTGGTCTCTAACTGAGTAAAGAAAAGGGGAGTGAAAGGAATAGGCATTGATTTAGCACCAATTATGTACCAGGCACCATGGTAAGCTAAGCATTCAACAAATATGTCGTTTGATCCTCACAGCAACCCTGAGGAATATGTACTTTTATAACCTCCATTTTTCAGTCGAGAAAACAAGTTTAGTGTCTTGGCCTGGATCACAGAGGCAGTCAGTATCTCAGGCTCCATTTGAAGTAAGCTCTTCCTGCCCCAGGTCTCTCTCTGCTGTAGCCCCTGGCTACCTTCTTCCACCTGATGGGGTCTAGGCACGTGGCCTGGTGGGTCAATTCCAATGGACTGGATAGTGGTTTACAGAAACTGCCATCAAAATGGAGGATTGGAGTAGAATTTATTATTCTTTAGTTGATGCAAAAAGAAAAAGCAGGGGTAGCAGTAATGACCTCAGGCAAAGTTATTGCTAAAAGGTACCATATGCAATCAACCAATGTCAACAGGGAACCCTTATGTTCTAAATACTACAGCTGCTATTTCTTTCTTTCTTTTTTGGAGGGGAGAAGACTAGGCAAGTGGTGTTAAGTGAGTTGCCCAAGGTCACTCAGCTATTAAGTGTATCAAGGGTCTAAGGCCTGATTTGAACTCAGGTCCTCCTGACTGTAGTACCAGTACTCTATTCACTCCATCACCTAGCAGCCCCTAAATTTTTTAAAAGAAAATTTAAACTACAAGTTGAGATAGTAGTACTATCATAACGGGGGGCCTTTAATCTTCTTGTCTCATAACTAAATAAATCCAACCAAAAATAAATAGGAAGTTAAAGGAGTAAATAACATTTTATATAAACTAGGTGTGAGAGATATCTCTAAAGAATTGAATGGAAATAGAAAGACATACAGCTTTTTCTTGGTATAGTACCTATATGTGTATGTGTGTAAATACATATATAAATATGCAAATATATGTAAATATATATTAAATAGAATGATGATAACGAGACCACATATCAAAACAAATGAGACACAACAAAAGCAGTGACTAGAGGAAAATTTGTATGTCTAAGTGGCTATATCAATAAAACCGAGAAAGCAGATTTATGAATTAGGTATGCAATTAAAAAAAACTCAAAACAGAATGAATGAAAAATTCCCAATTAAAATCCAAATTGGAAATCCTAAAAATTAAAGAGGATTTCAATGAATTTGAGAGTAAAAAAACAAAAACATTGAATTGCATCTCATAAACCTATACCAAGATATGGTTGAAATGGGTACATGACCTAGACATAAAGAGAGATTGTATAAGAAAATTAGAAGAATATAGAACATATTACTTAGACTTGTGAATAGGTTAATAATTTATGAATTTATGACAAAACAAATATGGAGAGTAAAGCTATGTGAAAATGAATAATTGGAAAAAAAATCAGTTGCTCATAGGTAGGCCCAACTAATATAAACAAAAATAACAATCATACCTAATTTTTTCTAGCTTATTAAGTACCTTAATAAAGTACAAAATAAATTAGAGAGCTAGAAAAAATAATAACAAAATTCATCTCAAAGAACAAAATAGAATATCTAAAGTTAATGAAATGCAAGGTAATACAAGACATGGTAGTCAATGACTAGAGTACTATAGGATTTCATAAAACTGAAAGAATCCAACTTTAGGGGTAAAAATTCCTTATATAACAGAAACTGCTAGGAAAACTGGAAAATAATATGGCCAAAACTAGGCATAAACCAATATTTGACACTGTAGACCATAGTAAAGTCAAAATGAGCACAGGATTTAGACAAAAGGAAGGATACCCTATGGAAATCAGGAGAGCAAGAAATACTATACCTATGGTGAAGGGGAAAAATTATGACCAAATGATAGAGAACACTATGAAATGCAAAATGGATAATTTTAATTACATTGAATTAAAAAAAATGCCCAAACAAGCAGCGAGTTTGGAGAATTTTCTTTTTAATTTTTACTACTGGTGTTTCTAACAAAGGCCTTATTTCTAAAATATAGAGAAGTTGATATAATTTATAAGAAAACAAGTCGTTATTCAACATATCAGTGGTTAAAAGATATGAACTGGCATTTTTCAGAGAAAGAAACTAAAGCTATCTATCGTCATATACGAATGCTCTAAATCACTAACACGTATTAGGGAAAGGCACACCTTTGAGGTACCACCTTTTACTATAAGATTGACTATCATGACAGAAAATAAAACTATTAAATGTTGGAGAAGATGTGGGACAATTGGAACACTTATACACTGTTGGTGGAGTTGTGAATTGATCCAAACATTCTGGAGAACAATTTGGAACTATTCCCAAAGGGCTATAGAAACACATATCCTTTAATCCAGCAAGACCACTGAACCTGAATTGAGTGGGTCTGTATCTGAAAGAGCTAATAAAAAAGGAGAAAGAACCCAGATGTAAAAAAATATTTGTAGCAACTCTTTTTGTGGTGGTAAAGAATTTGAAATTCTGAGGATGCCCATCAATTGGGAAATGGCTGAACAAATTGTAGAATAGGACTGTAATGGACTATTATTGTATTATAAAAATGATGAGCAGGTAGACTTCCCAACAACCTGGAAAGACTTAATTGAATTGATGTTCAGTGAAGTGAACAGAACCAAGAGAAAATTGTACACAGCAACAGCAACATTATGCAATGATCAGCAATGATAAATTTAGCTCTTCTTAGCAACTCAATGATGCAAGACAATTCCAAAAGCCTCATGATGGAAAATGCTAATGGGTTTCAGAGAAAGATTTGTAGAGTCTGAATGCAAATCGATGCATACTATTTTCATTTTTTTCTTTTTTGTGGTTTTCCCATCTGTTCTTGTACTTCTTTCACAACTTGACTCATGTGGAAATATGTTTAACATGATATATGTGTACAACCTATATTATATTGCTTACTGTCTTGGGGTGGGAGAGAGGGAGAAAGGAGAGAAGGAGAAAAGTTTGAAACTCATCTTAAAAATGTTGAAAATTATTCTTATATGCAATTGGAAAAATACTATTAAGCATAAAACTACAATATTGAAAAAACATTCAATTAATAAATAAAACTAGGATTTTGATTTATGAAAAGAAACAAATTGATTAAAAAAAAGTTAATATGATTAAAAGAGGGAGAAGAAACCCAAATCCGTAATATTAAGTTTTAAAGGGTAACTATACGTGTAATGATGATGGGATTCTAGAAATTATAAGGAACTAGCTGTGTGACCTTGGGCAAGTCACTCGACACCAATTGCTCTACCTTCCCCTCTCCAAAAACAACAACAACAAAAAATTGTAGGGAAAGCTATTAATATAATTGATTATGACAACAATAAAATTTTAAAAATCATTTGATTATATCACTATATGCACAAAAACCTCTTAATAAAGTACAACTTACAATTCTATTAAAAACATTCAAATGTATTGGTGGTGAATGGGATGTTCCTTAAATTGGTAAAAAAAACTAATCAAATATGCATTTATCTAAAACCATCATTTGTAACTGGGATAACCTAGTAGCTTTTTCAATAAGGTCAGGCATGAAACAAGGATGCCTATTGTCACCAGCATTATTCAATATTTTTTTGAATCCTAGCCATGGCAATAAGAGAAGAAAAGGGAATTGAAAGAATTAGAATAGGGAATGAGGTGAGATAAAACTCTCATATCTGAAAAATAGGAAGACATTTATATAATATAAAAGAATATACATCTTTTCCCAACTGATAAATGGTCAAAGAATATGAACAGGGGGGAGGCTAGGTGGTGCAGTGAATAGAGCACCAGACCTGGAGTCAGGAGTACCTGAGTTCAAATCCAGCCTCAGACACTTAACACAAAAAACTACCCATGTAACCTTGGGCAAGTCACTTAACCCCAACTGCCCTCCAAAAAAAAATAAAAAGAATATGAACAGGCAGTTTTCCAGTAAAGAAATCAAAGCAATTTATAGCCATATGAAAAAAATCCCTAAATCATTACTGATTAGAGAAATGGTGATTAAAACAATTTTGAAATCATTTCCACCTACCAGATTGGCTGAAGTGATTCAAAGGGAGGGTGACAGGAGTTGGAGGGGATGTGGAAAAATTGGAACACTAATTAATTGGTGGAATTGTGAACTGGTCTGACTATTCTCGAGAGTTACCTGGAATTATACAAACAATATTACTAAACTACTACAGTGTTTGACACGGCAATAACACTAGTAGCTCTACTTCCAAAGGTGATATGGAAAAAGGGGAAAGAATCTATTTGTTCTATCATCTTTGTATCCTTCTCCTTGTGGTGCCAAAGAAATAGATTTTACCATAACACTCATCAATAGCCCGATAAAGTTGTGGTATATGATTATGATGCCATTCTACTGTTGTATAAGAAGTGATGAGCTCCATAATCTTAGAAAGACATGGAAATCCTTTCATGAAATACTGAAGAGTGAAATAAGCAGAAACCAAGAGAAAATTTGTGATCCAACAGCAATGTTGTTTAAAAAAGACTGATAAATTATAAATAAAGTTTATATTTATAAATTATAAATACCAATGTGTCTAATAGTGGCCATCTATAGAGGGCAGTGAAGGGAAGAAAAAAGGAAAAAAAGGTATTTACTGGTAATTTTGTTGGATATTTGAAAGGGATATGAAATTTTACATAGTAGATTAGCAGTTCCAATTGCAATCTTTTTACTGTACTGTATTCAACATATTTTTATTCCATACATTTAAAAAGCATAAACAATTAAATAAAAAAGACTTTGATCTGGGATTTGAATTTATTGAATTCCTCCAGATTCAGGTGGCTCTGCTGGCACCTGCACTATCATCTGAATCAAAGGGCCTAAAGGAAGAATCACAAACACTTCAGAGCTAGAAGGCATCCCAGAGGTTATCCAGTCTTACCTTTATCCAGCAAATAACCCCAACATAACATACTGAACAGCTTTTCTTGAAGATCCCCAATGAGTCAGGATCTACCATCTCAGAAGGAAAACCTTTTCATTTTTGTACAATTCTGATGGTTAGTCAGGTTTTCCTATCATAATGCCAAATTATATACTTCTGCAACTCTTACCATTTGATGCTAATTCTGGAGTGAAGAACAAATTAGCTTTTCTATTAACAGGTGTTCAAACACTCAAAGATATGCATCATACCTCTCTTCACTCCACCAACTTAGTCTTCTTATCCTTAAGTTAAACACTCTAGGATCCTTCAACTGATTTCCCTTTGGGATGTATTTGAACCCCTTCAGCATCCTCATTGCCCTTCTTCTCAGTCCTACAAAGGCCTATTTTTTTGCTATCATGTTTGTTTTAGACACAAGACTTCTATGATGGGTTGGAATTCTTCAGGAATGACAGGAGCCAAAGATATCTTTCAAAAAATCATGAAGATGAATAATATTTATAAGAAGTCAAAGCACTCACCAAGTGATTTAAAGATATATGTGTTGTTAGGAATTTGGGGACGATCAATAAACACATGGCCTTGGTTGACCAGGACTTCCTTGATCAGTGGCAATCCTGTTACCATCATAAAGGTAAGATTTCCCAAGTGTGTGCAGAAAACATTTACATATTTTCTTGCAAACTAAAAAAGAATTAATTTGAGTTGCAAACTTCCAGGCTATTTCTAGTTTGTATTGTTAACATACTGTTGACAGATAACAATGGGAAACATCAATTCCAGTGGAACCCACTCAATTCAATCTGATCCTGTTCCACTGAATTCAGTCCAGTTCCACCCAACAAACACTGAAATCATCCCAATATATATCCCAAGCCCTGTGCTAGGGGCTGAGCAGACAGCCCTAAACACCAATAGTTCCTTCTCTTGAGGAACTGACATTGGAAGGAAATGATCTGTACTTGTGTAAGCAAATACAGAATACATACAATGGAAATTCTAAGTGATTTCAGGGGACATTAGTACCTGGGAGGGATCTGGAAGCCTTCTTGTAAGAGATGTTCTCCTTAAGCTGAGTTTTGATGGAAACTGGGAATTCTAAAATATTCAGGGGAAGAGAACTCAAAAGTGGCTACTCCATTCATGGCACCATGTTGGGCTAAGAATATGTGCTTAAGAACAATTAAGAGTTTAATACATGGGATAAAGTTAGAGGTCAACACTTGAACCATGAGCAAGTTTATTGCAGTGCCTAGAATATTGGTTCCTAGAGTGCAGGGGCAGATTCATTTTTGTTTTCTTAATCTCCAACACTTAGAATACTACAGGACGCCTAACAGGTATTTATGAAATGATTGTTAATTGATTAATCCATTGATTGATTGGGTATTTCCCACACTAAGACCCATAAAAGCCTTTTCAAGACTCAATAGATGGTCTTTGAGAGAGACTAGAGGAAAATCAGTCTGCTTCCAATATAGTCATGAGCTTCTCTGGTCTTAACCAAGGCTTGTCTTCAGGTCACAGACACCCTGAGAGACTGTCACCACACCCTTATCTGATGCATTATACCTTGACAAGGCCTAAGAATGTTGGTCTTCTGTTTCAAGGACCTTAGAAAGTGAAGGACCTCTAGTTGATAGCATATGATGATTCTTTTCAGAAGTCAAGGATATTCGACTTAAAAAAGGGATTTGATGGGTTGGATATTATAAGGGTTTTTTACTGGGTTCAGATACTACCTTTGACCCCTCTCAGGAATCAGTCACTGGAAATTTTTCCAAGATTTAGTTTCTGCATATGGAGTAGCCATGTCAAAAAGATGTCCTGAGGATCCAGTGCAGGAATGCATACAAATTTCTCTGCTAATGTGCATTAGCTATATCAGTCTACTAGGGAGGCAGTATGGGATATGGCAAAGAGACCCAGCATCAGCATCATAAAGACTTAGCTTCACCTTCCACCCCTGACCCATGCCAGCCGTATAACTGTTCCCAAAGCACTTAACTTTTGAGTGTCCCAGGTAGGAGATCTCCAGTGGATTACCCCTAGATCTCTTCTGTGCCTTTGGCTGTCTGATAACTTATCAATGACACAGATGGTGTGTTCGTGCAATTTACAGTCATTACTAAGTTCAGAAATGTATCTGAGTGATGGAGTGGCCCCAGAAAGCATCAATGGGCTATGGTTGGACTGAATGCAGTGAAGTGAAGTTCATAGAGCATAAATGTAAAGTCTCACACTAAATACAAAATTCAATTTCACATGTACACTTGCTCCGAATATGATCTGATAATTGGCAACTTGGTTTTCTTTGCTTTAAAATTTGATAACTGCATTTCTTTATAATCAGTTCCATTTACAAACTTTTCATTGCAAGAAGCAGCTTCCCTTTTAGGTGAGAGCAGGGAACATAAGGTGAGAGCAGTGATGGATACCCAGACTTTTTGCACATTCCCGAGGGCCCCAGTTCCTGTGACCCTCTTACAGCCAGTGGATTTTCACCCTGCCATCTTACTCCTTACCTTTTGGATGGTGATACTGGGATATTTAAAGTACATCTGGAAGATGTTGCCCAATATGGGCAGCCCGGGAGGAGCAGGGGGATAGTTGAGATGCTGCCTCCTCTTCTTCAGATACTGTGCTAGAATCAGAAGGAGAGTAGAGAAGAGAAGGAGTGTCTGGAGAGGGTCTCTTTCCCAAAGAGAAGGGAGCATGTTTCCCAGAGGAATTTGCATCTTTCCTCAGCTCTGACACCTAGACCAGACAAGTCAAGCTCCTCCTCCCTCTTCCTGTTCCTCTTCCTTTAGCAACAGCAGCAGCTGTGAGGCCACCAGGAGTAGTGTTCATGTGAGGGACAAAGCTCAAGATATGTTTGTCTTCCTGGAGCTACTGCCTGAGCTACCTTTGTAGGCCAGGCAGTGAGAGCACCAGGGAGTGCCAGCCTCACCTCTGTGCCACAGCCTCCTGCTCTCTGCCAGGGCCTGCCTCCTGGGTATAAGCACTCTCCACCCCTACAATGTTCTGCCCTGAAAAGAATATAGTGCTCATCTGCTGGGAATCCAAGAGACAACTTTGCCACAGTGGCCTTGGAAGGCTCCACACTCTGACAGAATCACACAGTACGGCCCTACTCACAGGGCCAGATTTATGAGACAAGACATGACTCAGAACTTCATCTCCTTGTTTAGGAGAGCAGCAGGCCAAGGTCCAGGGACACCAGGAAGCTGACAAGGTCTCATAGCTCTGTAGTTTCTGGAACCTTCACTGAAACCCAGGTTTACACACCTGTGCTAATTACCCCTGAGGTGCCTTTCCACTCAAAATCCATGTTCTTTAACTAAGGAATGAAGAGCCATATCCCCTGTCCTCAGATATCTTGTAAAAAAAAGATGTAAAGGGTAGGAAGTTAAGCTATTTGGACAAAAGGTCAATCAATGACCCATGGTTTATTTATGAATCATAAAATATTTTATCTGGAAGAAGTCTTAATGGTTATAGGTTAATAGTCACAAATTAGAAGCTGGAGGGATCTCAGAGGTCATCTAGAAAAATATTCTCATTTTACAGATGGGGAAACAGGTGAGACCATCATCAGTGACCACTATCCTAATGTTGTGTAAGGATTTAAGGTTTATGAGGAACTTGTGTGTGTGTGTGTGTGTGTGTGATCTCATTGGCCCTTTTCAGCTATAATGCAAAATAACCTATTTTGCCAATGGGAAACTGAGACTGAGAGAGGTACAAAGACTTGCTGAGCATCACATAGCTAGAAAGCGCCTGAGGCAAGACCTGAATTTATGTCTTTGGAGAGAAATAATTATTAGCACCCCATAATTTGGGAGCATCAAGCGTTACCCGGTACTCTCTTATAAAGTCTGGATTTCAAGAACTTCATTGTCTTGAAGGATGTTACTGATAACAAGATTGGACTCACTTTCTTGTTCAGGCCTCACCCAAGGAAGGTGGCCATTGTGTCCTGCTCAGGTCTGTGTGGGGCATAAATTCTTTGAAAAGTTGGCCTACGGCTACATGTGGTCAGGGTGTAGACATAGTCTCTCTGTCCAGTGGTGATAGCGTCTCTTACTCAGCCACTCATTGAACACCTTCTCTTCCAAGGCTACACAAATTTGAGTTTACTGCCGTGATTGTCTTTTGTATAAGAAAGATGGCCAAAAGACCATCCTTTTATCTGAAAATTGGGCTGGCCATATTAATAAGATGACTCATTACCCAGAAACTCTGTTTCTCAAATGTTTTAAATCAGCACAGATCCCAAGTTGAGGGCTTGAAATGGCCAAGGTCACACAGATGTCATTTGCAGGGTGGTGGTAGGGGGAGTCAAGGCCAGATCCTCTTACTGCATTTTGTCACCACCTCACCCTGCCTCCCTGTAAGTAATAAAGATACTGGAAATAATGAAGAGGGTGATAAAATTTCTGAAAAGTCCTTAGCCCAACTGCATTTATGCTGACTCCATTCCACATCTCAGAAGACTCTATCTGCAGATATATATATATATACATATATGCATATACATATTCATCTAATATGGGAGAACGCATACAAACACATAAACATATATAAAACATGTAAAACAAGTACACATATAAAACAAACTCCAAATATGACCAATAGGACATCAATAACAGACAGAAAGCGCTAGAATTAAGAAGGGTTGGAAAAGTTTTCTATAGAAGATGGGGTTAAGATGTTGGCAAGGGAAACGAGATGCCCCTGAGGTCCCTTCTAAGAGATGTTACCCTGTGATTCCTTTGACTTTATCAATCTATCTGTTAATTCCTCAGTCCACAACTATTTCTCAATGGCTAACATTGATATTACACTTTAATGCTGATAAAGTGCTTAACATCTATTGTCCTGTTTCAACCTCATAGTCATATATGAGCGAGATTCTATCAGTACTCCCATTTTACAGATGAGGAAGCTCTTCACTTAGCCATGCCTCCCATGATGTAGGGGCCTTACACCTTACCAAGGGCCTCTACTAGTCCAAGTGGACCCGTTCCACCCTGTCTCTTCCAGGAGACTGTCACAACTGTCTCACTTCTTTTCAATTTCTCTCTCTTTATTTGCTCTTTCTTACTGCCTACAAGCATGTAATACACCCTCCATCCTCAAACAACTCTCGTGATCCTTCCAGCCCATTAACTATCATCCTATACCATTTTTCCCTGTGAAGCTAAGCCCTCAAAAAGACCAAGCACAACAGGAGCTTCACTCTCCCTTCTGTCATTGTCTTCTAAATCCCTTATAATCCAGCTTTCAACCTTCCCTCCCCCACCACAACTGCTCTCTCCATAAAACTATTGATCTCATCTTGGCTACTAAATCTTTGTATTTTTTCTTTTTTTAATACCTGAAAGGTTTAAATTTTTATTTTTGCCTTTTGGAGAGAGGAAGGCAGGGCATTTAGGGTTAAGTGACTTGCCCAAGGTCACATGATTAGTTTTTTGTTAAATGTCTAAGGTTGGATTTGAACTTAGGTCCTCCTGACTACAGGTCTGGTGCAATATTCACTGCACCACCTAGCCACCGCTAAGTTTAATTTAAAAAAAATTAGTATTTTATTTTCCTCCAGTTCCATATAACAACAATTCTTAACACTTTTTTTTTAAATTTTGAGATACAAGTTCTCTCCCTTCCTCCCTCCTAATGCCCCCCCATTAAGAAGGCAAACAATTCCATATAGGAAATACATGCTTAGTCATTTAAAACATTTTCATGGTAGTCAAGTTATGAAAGGAAATACAGACAATAAAAAATAAAGAAAAATAAAGTAAAAAAAAACAACAAAAAAGTATGCTTCATTCAGTATTCAGACACCATCAGTTCTCTCTCTTGCCTTTTTCATCATAAGTCTTTCAGAGTCATCTTGGATCAATGTATTGCTGAGAATAGTTAAATCATTCGTAGCCATAGTACAATATTGCTTTTTCTTTGTACACAGCACACTACAGTTAGCATCAGTCGATATAAGTCTTTCCAGATTTTTGTGAGAGCATCTTAATCATTATTTCTTATGGTAGAATAGTATTCCATCATAATCACATTCCACAAATTATTCAGCAATTTCCCAATTTATGGGCATCCCCTTAACTTCTAATTCTTTACCCCCAGAAAAGAGGAGTTACAAATATTTTTGTACACATAGGCCTTTTTTCTTTTTTAAAAAATTTCTTTTTTAGATATAGACTTAGCAGTGGTATTTTTAGGACTAAAGGTATACATGGCTTTATAGCCATTTGGTCATAGTTCCATATTGCTCTATGGAGTGGTTGAATCAATTCACTACTCCACCAACAATGCATTGAAGTTTCATTTTTGCCTTGCTCCCTTCAAAATTTCTCATTTACCTTTTCTATCCTGCTTGTTAATCTAATAGATATGAGGTAATACTTCAGAATTGTTTTAACAACCATTTCTCCAGTCTATATTGCGTTAGAG
>CM053593.1:14796475-14816978 GCA_028646575.1 Pseudocheirus occidentalis
GAGGTGTGCTGAACCTTGTGAACTTCAGTGTGTGCCGGAGATTGCCCTGAGGACTGGACAAGGACCTGGGAACTGTTCATCTCTGAGGACTGGATGAGAGCCTGGCAGTTTTCAGCTCCTGAATCTAGGTGGTTGTCTGGCAGATTCAGGAGGGAGCTGGGACCAGGGAAGAAGATCAAGGGAATCAGAGAGACCACCAGAGTCAAAATGAAGAAAAGGTTTCCCTTGGACAAAACTCATGTTTGCTGAGGACAAGGATCTGGGAGCTGTTCATCCCTGAGGACTGGACGAGAACCTGCCAGCTTTCTGCTGCTGACTCTAAGTGACTGTTTGACAGACTCAGGAGGGAGCTGGGACCAGGAAAGAGGATCCAGGGAATCAGAGAGACCATCCAGAGTCAAAATGAAGAAAAGGCCTCTCCTTGTACTAAACTGAGGTTTGTTGGAAATCAAAGGGGGGAAGGTTTGTGTGGTTGTCTAAGAACTTTATTTGGAGACTAAAGTTAATGATTGCCCCAGGAGTGGAAGATCAGTATATTGTGAATTGTTGATTTAATCAACTCCCTCTTAGGGAAACTAGGTCATTCCTTTTGTTAATTGATTGATTGAATCTAAACGTGAAGTGAAGCTGGTTCCCCCCTTAGGGAAACCAAGTGATTCTTCTCTTGTTCCTTATTACTTTCTGTACTTTCCTTGTTCTGAAGAGTGTATATAATATTGTGAATTGTTGATACTGTGAATATTGTACTGAATCTTGATTTTGTAATGGAATAAACAGAGTGTTCACCAATACTGTGCCATCCAAATCTTAAAAGCAGTTCACAGTAGCATTCTCTCAGGAATCTACTGTTTATTGGCTTTACAAGAGTACCCTATCCTTTCTCTCCCACAGCCCTTTGAACCCCACTTTCAGATCAACAATGCTGTTTCCAATATCATCTGCTGCATAACTTTTGGATATCTCTTTGATTACCATGATTCTCAGTTCCGGGAGCAGACTTTGGACGTTGCCTTGGCCCTCTCAATCAGCTGGGAGTGTCAGGTAATAGACCATCCCCTCCTGGGCATGGCTGACTCAGCCTCAATTGGGCCACACACTCCCTCCATGGGAAAGGGAATAGGCATAAGTATGAGAGGCTGGCAGTGGCTGTTAGCCTGTGTAAAAGAGACTGAAAAGGGAAGAAGAAAAAAGATTTTTATAAAAAGTGACATGAAAGAATATGCTTTGGGGACCCAATGCTTTCCTAGAACACTGTGATCTCCAAATAATGAGGGGGGGGAGTTTTCCACAGGTTTCCATTTTCCAAGATCTTTACCAAGACTATTCATTTACAAACATTTATTAAGCACCTACTGTGTACCAGATATTCTGATATATACAATATATAGAATGACAAAAACAAAACAGCCCCTGAACTCAGGTGGTTTACAAGCTATAGGAGGAGACATCTTGCCCTTAAATGAAAGTATATTCAAATAAATAAATACAAGCAGAAAAATTGGGTAGGACCAGCATTAGAAGCCAGGAAATCCAGAGAAGGAATGACTTCATGGATGTGTGGGTCAAAAATCGAACTACTTACCCAAAAGTAATAAGCAGAGGCATACTTGTAGTGACAAGGAATACATTTATTTCCTTTCCAGGGAATGGGGCACCCTTCTCCAAGGCAAGTTAATAGAAGGAGGTGTCCATTTCATAGTGGAATGGACTTTTAAACCCTGATTTCATGGAAGTATATTTCTTTGCTGTCCCTGTCTCTCATTGTTTGAGGAAGGGGTTACAGCTCAGCTCATGCAAGAGACAAAGGACAGAAGGTAGTACTTTGGACTGTCCTGAGCTCCCATTAGTTGAGAGATCGATTCCTGTTTACGTGAAAATTTACACAAAGGAGTCTCAGAGCCTGCCTTATCTTCACTATCCTTTGTCCCACTGGATGAGGTAGATCCTTCCAAGTTAAACTGCCCCTCACCCTAGTTTGTATGAGGGATTGGGTTCTCATTATAAAAGGGAAAAGTATAGAGACATAGACATAGAAATAGACACAGACACAGACACAGACACAGACACCGACACCGACACAGACATAGACATAGACATAGACATAGATATAGATATAGACATAGACATAGATAGATGTATGAATAAAAAAATTGGTGCACAACTACAGGCAAATGGTCAGTGAGATAAGAAAGACTTAAAAGGAATTAAAATAGCATGCCAAAAAGGGAATAAGGGAGTGGGGGGGGGTCTAAAATTTTGCACTTCCTCTAGGGATTCCCAGACTCTTTTGACCTCTCCCCTCCTACCTATTCCTGGGGAGTCTTCACCCAGTGCACCCCATTCATGGAGAAGATGTATCTTGTGCAAAATTTTAGGGAAATCAATAGTTTTGTCCTCAGCTCTGCAGAAGAGAGGAGAGCAGAGAGGGGGAGAGAGATACAGAGAAAGGAGAGTTAGAGAGGGAGGAGAAGGAAGGGAGATGGGGAGAAGGAGTGAAGACAGAATGGAGAGAGAGGGAGAGAAAGAGTTTCAAAGATAGAGAGAAGAGGCATAGATAGGTAACTAGAGAAACAGAATGACACAGATATAGAGGAGAGAAGCAGATGCAGATAATTTGAATGCTTCCATTTATGCTTTGTAAATAGCTTTACATTAGCCCCACCCCAGTGCCTTTGCACTAACTGCCTCTCATGCCTGGAATGTTCTAACTCCTCACTTTCCCTTCTTGGCTTCCTTCAAGAAACAGCCCAAATTTCCACCTTCTACTGCAAAATGATTTTCCCAGTACCTCCTGTTGCCAGTAACTTCCCCTATGAGATTATCTTTCAACCACTCTGTATGTATCTCATATATGTCTAATTGTTTCCTATTACAGGATGGGCTACTTGAGGCCAGGGACTGGTATTTTTCCACTTCTTTTGAATGGCTATCACTTAGCACAGTGCCTGGCATATAGTAAGTGTTTAATAGATGCTTGTTGATTGACTGATTCCTTTAGATCCCTTATAATGACCCTTTAAATCAGCGGCTCGCAACCTGTGGGTCCCAACCCATTTGGGGGTTGAACAACCCTTTTACAGGGGTTGCAGAGGTCTCCTAAGGCCATCAGAAAACACATATTTCCAATGGTCTTAGGAACGGAGACACCTCTCCTCTATCTATCACCAGGCAGGTCCTCCCACATGCAGATATGCCCACATATGAGTATTAAAGGGTAACAGCATTAGGAAGCTAGAGAACCACTGCTTTAAGTCATTATTATCTCCATTTTAAAGATTAGGAAACTGAAGCTTGCCTAGGATTATGTCTTCCCTCACAGCCAATAAGTATCTGAGGCATAATTCTAACTCAGGCCTTCCTAATTCTTACCCCAGCAATCCATGTGTGCTTCCTCCTAGTTGGTCAGTGAGTGAGCCTCAGCAAAAGAACCACTGGCTGGGATGACTAGATGGCAGAGTTAATAAAACACCAACAGTGGAGTCAAGAGGACCGGACTTCAAATCCAGTCTCAGACATTTAACACTTACTAATCATGTGAGCCTGGGGAAGTTAATTTACCCCAATTACTCTAACTTCCCTATTCCAAAAATAAATAAATAAATAAGGAACCACTGGCTCACAATTTCACTTGATCCATCAGAAATCTGGCTATTGAAGGAAATTGGGGGAAAGGGGAAATAACATTAGTCCTCATTTCACTAAGAAGAGCAAAATAGAAATTCAGGAGAAGGGAATTCTGTGGGGCTAACAAGAAAATATGGGCACAAGTGCTATCAATTTCCCTGGAAAGACACACTCCCCTCCTTCTTTGAATGACACTGTCTAGATTATATTGGTGATATCCTTTTTTGGGAGGTGTGAAGGCAATTGGGATTAAGTGACTTGCCCAAGGTCACACAGCTAGTAAGTGTGTCAAGTTTGAGGTCATATTTAAACTCAGGTCTTCCTGACTCCAGGGCCAATGGTCGATTCACTATACCACCTAGAGGCTCTCACATCTTGAAATAATCTTGAAATAATTATTTAAAAATATCAAGATGGCCAAAGAGCTGGTGTAGAAGACAAAGTTGATTGGTGTCCAACCAAGGTGTTAGGAGAGCAACAGTATGGGAGAAGAAAACAAAACAAAACAAAACTGTGATTATAGGGAGGATGTATTTCAGAAGTTGTTAGATGCAGAATTAAGGTAAATTCCATGACACAAAATAAGATCAAGAACCTGACATGATTTAGGATAAGGAAGATGAAGAGATAGGACAACCTAACAGGAAATGACACTCATAGCTCCTCCCCCTGTCCCTTTTATATTATTTAGCTTTTCGATGTATTTCCTCGGATAATGAAATTCCTGGCAGGATCTCACCAGAAGTTGTTTAGAAAATGGAAGAAGCTAGTGATTTTTGTAGAAAATGTGATCAAACAACGTAAGGAAAACCTAAACCCAGAAGAGACTCTAGACTTCATTGATACTTACTTGAAGGAGCTGTCCTAGGCACTGAAAACAATACAGAAAATGGGCAGTGTGTATGTTTCTAACCAAAAACAAAGGGGAAAACTGGGGTTTGGAGGGAAATGTGTTAAAACGTTCCAAACTTTATATCCCCCTGATAATGTACATATTTTCCTCCCTGATGCCACTGGAAGGTAAAATGTATAATTAATGGAACTTGTTAGTGGGGAGCTCATAATTTTGATTTACATCTGAAAGGGACCAGAGAGCTCATTGTTTTTAACACTTTGATTTTATATGGATAAAAACTGATGCATAAAGACGTTACTCTAGTCTTCCTCCAGTCATACAGCTGTTAGGAGTATGAGGCAGCATTTCAATCCAATCCTTTCTGTCACCAAGCCCAATGTCCTTTTCATTACAACCTTCTCTGAATGGAGTTGTCTTGATTTAATATTTCATTGCTCTGAATTCATCACTCTACACCTCACTTTTCTCACCTTTTATACTAAAATATTCTATATGATCCATATGTTATCCAGAATTATTACTGCATATTTGTCACAAACATCAAAACACCACAAAAAATAGATTAAATTATCAATCTTGTAATCAAAATATAACCACATTTGGGAATTTGTGCTATTATCAAATATGTGGGAAGCACTGCAGCCTTTGTCATTCCAAAGTGTTGTGGTATCAAATTATATATATATATATATATATAATAGGTAATATTATGTATATACATATATATGTGTGTATATAATTTTATTCCACAGTATCTAAATAAATTAATAAAATTAATAAATAATGCATTCAACAGATAGAGATACAGACATAAATTTAAAGAAGGATATCGGTAGATACATAGATAGATACATAGATACACAGATGCCAAGATAGATAATGTAAGTCAATATGTAGCCCCAGGGATTTTGCCATATGGTGTAGAGGCCCCTCTTTGAGTTTGATACCACTGAAGTTCCTTTGCAACTTCAAGATTTTTGAGATTATCTCCTAAGTTCAAATCCAGCCTCAGACATTTGACACATTTACTAGCTGTGTGTCTTTGGGTAAGTTACTTAACCCCATTTTCCTTTGCCTTTTCCCCTCCAAAAAGCAAAAATATGATGATGATAATTATTTTAAAAAGAATGAGTCAAAGAGCAAATCACAGAACCCATAATTAATTTCAACTAAGAACATGATGATAATGAGACATGACAAAATTTATGCAATTCAAGCAAAGCAGTTGTTAGATGAAAAATTATATCTCTAATTGTTTACATCCATAAAATAGATTAATAGAAAAACAATTAATTCAATTAATAAAGCTCTCAAAGAATAAATAAAAATCATCACATAACATCAACTTGGAAATCTTGAAAATCAAAGAAGAGATTAAAAGAATTGAAAGAAACTAATAAATAAAATTTTGAAAAAACTAATAAATAAAATTAACAGATAGTTCTATAAAAAAGAAAAAAAGATGAAAAAGGTTTATTTGATTTAAAAATGAAAAAACAAATTGACCACATCAAAAATGAAAAGGATTAATTTACCACCAATGATAAATAAGTTAAAGCAAAAATTATGAGTTATTTTGCCAATTGTATGCCAATAAATCTGACAGTATAAGTAAAATGCATAAGCATTTATATAATTATAAATTGCCTAGATGAAAAGAAGATAACGTAAAATTCTTAAATAACAGCTTGTTAGAAAAAAGAAATTGAACAATCAATGAACATTCTAAGGGGGAAAAATCCCTAGTATCAGATGAATTTATCGATGAATTCTGTGAAAGAATTAAAGAACAACTAATTCCCATACCATATATACTATCTCAGAAAATACAGTAAGGAGTCCTACCAAATTCTTTTTTATGATGCAAATATGATGCTGACACCTAAACCAGGAGAAACCAAAATGGAGAAAGAAAATTATTGGCCAATTTCTCTGATTAGTATTGATTCAAAAATTTTAGGTTAAAGAGTAGCAAGAATATTCCAATAATATATCAGCATATGAGAGCATTGTACATAGTAAGAGCAATGTTATGTGATAATCAGCTATGCTTGACTTAGCCCTTACTAGCAAGACAGTGATCCAAGACAGGTCCAAAAGACTCATGATGGAAAATACCATTAAGAAGCAGAGAAATAATTGATGAAATGTTAATGCTGATAAAAGAATACTACATTTGCTTAATTTTTTTAGTTCATGGTTTTCTTTATTCCTTTCAAATTTATTTGTTTTTACCTTACAATGTTCATTTCCATTACCTTTTGAGTTCCAAATTTTCTCCACCACCTTCTCCTCTCCCCTCGTCCAGAAAACACAATTCTTCCTTTTATTCTATGTCTTCTTTCACAAGATGATTCTTATGGAAATATGTTTTACATGAATGTATATATAAGCTCTATCAAATTGCTTCCCATTTTAGTGAGGGTGGAGGTGTTGGAGGAAGGGAGAAAAATTGTGCCTCATAATTTTATATAAAATTGTTAAAAAATGTTTACTCATAATTGAAAATAAATAATATTGCAAAGCAAAAAATAAGAACTAGGAGCTTTAATTCTTAGGAACATTTACGAGATTCTTGGGGGTAAACGGCAGGCCCAATATCTGCCACTTTACAAGACTCCAATGAGGGTGTAGCTCCTCATGCCTAGAGAGTCGTAATGATTGTTTTTGGACTAACTGATCCTTGCCTTTTTATTTAAGGATGGCATCCGTTCTCATTTAAATGAAGAAAACTTGGTCTTTTATACCCTGGACCTCTTCTTTGCTAGTACAGAGACAACTTCAACTACTCTGAGGTAGGTACTGCTGTATATGGCCCTTTATCCAGAGATCCAAGGTAAAGTGATGGCACCAAGCTATGGCCTCCTGTAGAATTGTACACAGAAGACCTTCCATTTATAGAAAGTTTGGAAGTTTATCAAGAACATTACATACATCATTTTCTTCCCATTCTCAATGGAATAGAGCAATGATTATCATTTTTCACCATCATGAGGATCCGTTTTTTAATATCAAAATTTCTTTCAGCTTCCCATATGATGGATGCTTCTGGCTAGTGTTAGAAAGAGTATAGAATTTAGAGTCAAGAAGATGTTAGTTCAAATCCTGCCTCAGGTATTTACTAAACATGTGACCTTGAGCAAATCACATAACTTCTCTCATCCTCTATATCCTTATCTTTTAAAAGGGTGGGATTAATATTAGCCCTTACTTCATAGTGTTGTTCTGAAGATCAAATAAATTGACAGACATGAAGTGCTATGTAAATTTTTAAGTTTTATTTAAATACCAAGTATAATTTTCTTAGTATTATTATTTTCATGCAGTATAAATATTTTTATTGAAACTGTATAACATAGAGAAATATTTTAAAATATTTCTATTCTATTAAATATGATAAATAGCCATAGATTTCAAAAGATAAATTTTTGAGTGAAGGATAGATAGTTAATTCCTTCTACAGAAGACCCTTAGGCATTTAGATTTGGAGTTGAAAGGCATCTTAGAAGCCATAAAGTCCAATGCCCTCATTTTACAGATATGTTAGCCAAGGCTAAGAGTAATTAAGTGATTTCCTCAGGGTCTGCCAAGTTGGGCGTTTCTGAGGTGGGATTTAAATGCAGCTCATCCTGACTCCAACCCTGGACTCCATATCCAGGGATGCCTCTCCCTCAAGAGTTCCATGTTCTGAAAACCCAGCCATGATCACAAGCTTTATTTCCTTATCTAGTATACTGTGTCATGTCTCCTTTCTTCCTTAAGCTAAAGATCAGGATAAGAACCCATGGATCAAAACTGGACTTGTAGATCTTTAGCAATGACTGCTTGGAGACATCCAGAGCTCTCAATCTAGAAACCCTTGGACTAGCCCAATTTTCTTACCTATAAGGTAACACTCAAAGTTGAAAATCCCTTGTACCTATGTGAGGCAATATCAAAACTCACATGCTAAGGAGACAGTTACTATCATGGAAATCAAATCAAGTCCTTACTATGTGCCTACTAGGGACTTAAGTGGAAAGAACAAGGCAATCCCTCCTTGCAAGGATCTTGGAGTGACAGAAAACTGAATTAAGAGTCAGAAGATCATTTTCTAGGTCAGGCTTCCCATCTAACTAGTTATGACACTTTGGATATGGCATTGAACTGAATTAATGAGTATTTATTAAATACCTACTATGTGCTGCACACAGTCCTACATAATATGAATTTAAAGAAGAGAAGACAAACAACCAGGCCCTGTTTTTAAGGAGGTCATAGTAAATGGGAGACAAATCATGCAGACGGTTATGGATAAGCAAGACATAGACAGAATAAAAAGGAGAAAATCAATCTAAGTGAAATACTTCATTGGGTCTCAGTTTTCCCATGCTTAAAATGGGGGTAAAAAATATCGTAAAATTAAGAAAGCCATGATGGCAGCCTTCAATATTTGAAGGGATCTTCTGTAAAGGAAAAATTAAATTCATTCCCATATGGCCTTTGGGGGCAGAAGCATTTTCAATGGGTAGAAGTTGCAGGTATAAAAGCCCTCTCCAAAGTTTTCCTCTAATGGCTCAGTGTGATGTAGAAGTGACCCTGGGATCTCAAAGTCTGTGTCAGTGACGTGATTGGCTCTAGCAGGTTCTACCATGTTGGAAAGGTAAATTTCTTGAGGACACCGTGTCGTGCCTCTTCTTGTATTCCCCTGTCTTATCATAGTGCCTGTCACACAGTAGGCTCTTAATAAGTGTTTATTGAGTTTAATTGAATGGCACAGACATAGTCCCAACAGTTGGGGCACATATACTAAAGCCCTGCTTACCTAAGTACTAATTAGCTCATCCCAGGTGGCCAATACTGGGTGCTGAATTCCAAGGCCATAGTATCTCTTGGAACAAAGTATGATACAAAATGACCCTTCAGCCCTCTGCAGTCAGCTCCTACTTCTACAAGGACTGTGGTAGAATTAAGGGATATGAGCTAAGAATCACATTAGTTCTTCTAATCACATTGTCAACAATAATTAACATTGATATAATAGTTTTGTCCTTTGTTTTCAAAGAGAACCAAAATGACATCTCTTTATTAAAGTTACAATGCATCTGACTATGACTGATTAGGCCAACACAAGCTTGGAATGCTCTACCACAGGTCAGGCACATATGCTCAATGCTTCTCAATTATAAGCTTATAACTCAGTTTTAGCTACTCCAATATATTTTAAAATTGCATATAATTACTACATATTATAACTGTCATATAGTTTATATACTGACATATAGTAATAAGCTATTCTTAATGGTTGATCTAACCATTGTCCGCAAATATGTCACTTTATGGATTCAAGAATTCTGAAATACCTTTGTTTAATCCTAATCTATTCATATTCCACCTCTCCCTCTGCCTTCCTTGACTGCTAGTCTCTTGACTCCTTAGTTCCCTCCCAGTCCATCACCTTTGCACTAGTCACGCTTCTTTTTTTTCAATCTTAACTCCTTGGTGAACTAGTTCAGTCAATGCTTCCCAACTATGGTATCATCCTTCTTGCCCCATCAAGCCTCAGGTTTGATTCACTTCCATTGTCACTGGTCTTCACTCTCACTCATGTGCTGTTAAATGAAGTTAAGTAAAATCACAAAAAAAAACATACTGACTGCTTCCACTACAAATCTATCTTATATAATTGTATAACTTTTGTACCTATGTGAGGCAATATCAAAACTCATATTCTAAGGAGACAGTTACTATCATGGAAATCAAATCAAGTACTTACTATGTGCCTACTAGGGACTTAAATGGAAAGAACAAAGCAATCCCTCCTTGCAAGGATCTTGGAGTGACAGAAAACTTAATTAAGGGACAGAAGTTAATTTTCTAGGTCAGGCTTCCCATCTAACTAGTTATGAAGCTATGGACATGGCATTTCAGTGAGTTAATTAGTATTTATTAAGTACCTACTATGTGCCACACACAGTGCTAAGTAATATGAATATAAAGGTAAACAAACAAGAACAGCAACATCCAGTCCCTGTTCTCAAGGAGTTCATAGTGCATGGGAGAGAAAACATGGAGACGGCTAAGGATAAGCAAGGCATACACAGAATAAATGGGAGAAAATCAGTCTAAATGAAATAGTTCATTGGGTCTCAGGTTTCCTTGCTTAAAATTGGGGCAAAAATATCATAAACTTAAGAAAGCAATGATGGCAGCCTTCAATATTTGAAGGGCTCTTCTGTAATAAAAAGGATTAAATTCATTCCCATATGGTCTTTGGGGGTAGAAGTACTTTCAAAGGAAACCTGATTTGGGCTTGAGGTAAGAAAGACCTCCCCACAGTCTACCTCTAATGCCTCACTGTGATATAGAAGTGACCCTGGGATCTCAAAATGGTGTGATTGGCTCTCCAGGTTCTACCATCTTGGAAAGGTAATTTCCTTGAGGACACTTTCTAGTGCCTCTTCTTGTATCCCCATGTCTTACCATTGTGCCTGTCACACAGTAGGCTCTTAATAATTGTTTATTGAGTTGAATTGAAGGCATAGACATAGTCCCAAAAGTTAGGACCCATATGCTAAAGCCCTGTTTAACTAAGTACCAATTAGCTCATCTCAGGAGGCCAACACTGGGTGCTGAAATCCAAGGCCATAGTACCTCTTGGCACAAAGAGTGATAGAAAATGAGTCAGCCCCTACTTCTACAATGACTATGGCAGAATTAAGGGATATGAGCTAAGAAGCACATTAGTGCTTCAAATCACATTGTCAACAATCATTAACTTAAGTATAATAGTTGTCCTTAATTCACAAAGAGAACCAAAATGATATCTATTTATTAGAGAAAGTTACAATGCATCTGACTATGGCCAGGTCAACACAAGCTTGGAATGCTCCACCACAGGTCAGGCACAAATGCTCAATGCTTCTCAATTATAAGCTTATAACTTAGTTATAGTTACTCTAATATATTTTTAATTACCTAAAATTACTAAAAATTATATTTGTCACATATTGTTTATATGTTGACATATAGTTATAAGCTATTCTTAATGGCTGATCTAGCCATTGGTCACAAATATGACACTTTATGGATTCATGAATTTTGAAATATCTTCACCTGATCCTAATCTATTCATATTTCGCCTCTGCCTCTGCCTTCCTTGACTGCCAATCTCTTGACTACTTAGTTCCCTCCCAGTCCATCACCTTTGCACTAGTCACACTTACTTCTTTTTTCCATCTTAACCCCTTGGTGAACCAGTTCAGTCAATTCTTCCCAGCTATGGTATCATCCTTCTTGACCGATCAAGTCTCAGGCTTCATTCACTTCCATTGTCACTGGCTTCATTCACTCTCACTCATGTGCTGTAAAATGAAGGTAAGTAAAATCACAGAAACATACGGACTGCCTCCACTACAAATCTGTATTACGTAATTCCATAATTTTTGCTGCAAAGCAATCCTTTTACATGTCCCCAGTTACTTAATTTCCTAATCACTACAGCAGCTCTTCCAAGCCTTCTCATCCCTTCTATGGGAGCATGGCTCACTCTCCTCCAGCACTTTCAACTGAGAAACTTGTTATATTTTACTGCATATCATTATATCCATTTATGTGATGTTTCGTATTTTCTCCAATAACATGTTAAAACAATTTTAAACTTTTTTTAAGGTTTGAGTTTCAAATTCTGTTCCTCCATTACTCACTCCCAGCTTTCCTCCCTGAGATGGTAAGCAATAAGACATAGGTTATAGATATGCATTCAAGGGAGACATGTTCATATTAGTAATTTTGTACAAGAAAACAAATGAAGAATGAAATCAATAATGTTTCAGTCTGTATTCAGGCAATATCCATTCTTTTTCTGAAAGCAGGTAGTATGCTTCATTATTAGTCATTTGGGAATGTCCTGGATCATTGTATTGCTGAAAATAAAGTCATTCATAGTTCTTCATAGTTCAGTATAGCTGTTACCATATACAATGTTTTCTGGGTTTGCTTACTTCAATTTGCATTAGTTCATATTATTACAAGTCTTGGAGAGATTCACGATAAGTTTCCTCTTTTCCCCTTCTCAACTCACAACCAAAAAAATTCCAATGTCTCTTCACTACATCTGGGGCCATCTTCAGTCTTACTGATCTATATCTTAAACTGTGGCCAGATGACTCCAAAGGAAAGAGTGAGGCTGGTGACTTTGCACAGCTCTTCCTCACTTAAATCCAATTCATTTACAAGTCTTGGAATCACCCTCCCGATGCCAAGATCATTTTCGAGAATAAAGAACAAATAATAGCATCTCACATCATCACTCAGATCCCTTCTGCCTCTACTGTCTCCTTCACCCCTATCTCCCATGAAGTGGTTACATTTTATCTTGCCAAGGTCAGCTTCTCTAGATACACCAAAAATCCCATTGCATGCATGTCATATTCTTTAGATGATTGCCATCTCTATCCTTCTCACTCTTCCCTTTATCTCTGGTCACCCCTTTTCAACTGCCTACTTCCTTACTACCTACAAAAATACCCATGTCCCACTATCCAGAAAGATAAAAAATCGCTAGAGCCATCTTCACTAATCATTGTCAAACATAGGTTCTCCCTTTTGTGGCTAAAGTCATTGAGAAATCCATCAACAGGAGATGTGTTCACTTCCTTTATTTTCACACTTTATAGTACTATTTTTCAAATAAAATTTGAAGACAATTTTTGATATTTATTTTTGTAACAGTTTGAGTTCCAAATTTTTCCTCCCTTCTCTCCCCCCTTCCAAAGACATCAAGAAATCTGATATAGGTTAAATACATCTAATGATGTTAAACACATGTCCAATGTAGCCATGATGTGAAAGAAGAATCAGAACAAAAAGTAAAAAGAAAAATGAGAAGAAAAAATGTGTTTCTCTGCTTTTTCTTGTAAATGACACATTGTACAATTCTGGTTTTTAATCCACTCAACTATCTGCTTCCATTTTATGAGAGAGATCATCCCATTCACATTCACACTTATGACTTCAGAGGATTAACCTCCATCCCATTTCCCCCATTTTAAACACTTCTCTCTCCTTTCTCCCTGTCCCTCCTCATCAGTATTTTGCCTCTCAACACAACCTCCCTAAGTCTGACCTCTTTTTTATCAGGTACTCCTTCCCTTTTCAATTCTCCACCTTTCTAGGGTACAGGCTTTGGCACTTTGGAAAAGTGTCTAACCAAAATTCTATCCAATCACTGGTGCAGCTGTGCTTCTACCACATGAAAATTAGATGGGAGAGGAAAGGAAACCAAGTTCAAATCTACATAGATGTATGGCACCGAACAACTCACTTAACATCTCTCTGCCTCAGTTTCATTTATAAAACATGGATAATAATAGCACTGTCCCATGGCATTGTTGTGAGGATCAAATATTGATAAAATCTTTTGCAAACTTTCAATCACTGTAAATGTGAGCTATTACCTGGGTCTCAAAAAACTCTCCTTTTCAGGCAAAATACAAGCAGAGATTGACAGGGTGCTTGGCCAGTCACGGCAGCCCACCATGTCTGACAGGGAGAATATGCCATACATTAATGCAGCTATTCATGAAGTTCAGCGAATGGGTGATATTGTTCCTTTCAATGCAGTCAGGGTGGCTACAGTTGATACCAAGGTGGCTGGATACTATGTACTGAAGGTAAATGACTTTTCCTTCCTTGGACCTGAAAGGGCTCCATGGCTTCCATCTTCAGGCAGGATGGGGTGCATAGGTTAGGGGGAAATAAGGGATAGAAGGATTTGAAACAAAAACAGATTTTACAACAAAAGTCTTCGTTTAGAGTGCATGAAGATAGTCTTTAAAAATATTTATTTTGATAATGTATTTCCATGTAATTCCATATAACTTTTTCTGGCAACATTGCATGTGTTATTTTACACTTTATAAAGTCAGTTCTTGAGTTAGAATACTTAGAAAATTGTCTGAGAATGGGAGAATAAGCTTCACTATATGACGGTCAAAAGGCTTCCCAATAAAAAAGGTGAATAAATATTGACCTAGAATCTTGAAATCATTGATTCCCACAGTTGCATGAGAAGGGAAAAATCCAGTGGATCTGGAAGTAGAGGGACAGGGTTTAAAGCCCAATTTTAATGATGTGTTTAAATTACTTATATCCACTTACGTTCCCTATGTGCTATATCCTTATTAGTGACACAAGTCTGGGCCTCAATTTATTCGTTTGAAAAACAAGAAGGTTTGACCAGATGATCCTTCCAGTTATTCTGTATTATACTGTCCTATGAACATAATATGTCTAGCATGGGCTTTCCCCCATTTTTTCTGACCAAAACAAATCATATTTACTCATACAGCAATGGTTTTTTCAGTCACAGGGGCTAAATAGACTTGGACAGATGCTGAGCACAGAATTCTGAAGAAGTTATTTCCGTCTCCCATCTTCAAGGCTCCACTCCTGGAACCAGGCCAGGGCAGCTCACCCAACACTCTTTACTGGAGATCAGCCCATAATCAAGGAGGAACCTTTTAAAGAGGCTATGGAGACTAAATGGAAATCATTTAGGCCCATTTAGGAAATCATTTGCCAACTCTCAGTGTCCTAGTGCTCCATTAATTCCAAAGAATGTCCTTCATAACAAACTCACAGTTCCATGAAACAAACAGTTCTTAAGCACCTACTAAGCCAGGTTAAATCCTGCTGAGCTTTACCTCTCAAGCTTTCTGAACTGACATTAATTTCTTTTTCATCTGCTGAGTTAAAAACTATGTGTAAGTCCCTGAGAGGAATACAGAGCACAATAGTGAGCTGAGAAATAGCTGCCACTTATGTTATACATTAATTTTGCAAAGCAAATTATAAATATCTCACTTGTTCCTCACAACAACACTTGGGGGAGGTGCTATTATCTTTCCCATTTTACAGATGAGAAAACCAAGGAAGGCAGAGGGGAATTGATTTGCTCAGTGTCACTCAGATGATTATTATTAAATATATGTGATGAGTGAGGAGGAGGGGAGGGCTCAAGCTAAGATGAGGTGATCACAGAAGAGGAGGTGAGCAAGTTGGGCTTTGAAGAATGGACAGATAGCATTTAAAGAGAGATAAGAAGACAGGAAACATTTTAGGGAAGTAGAATGAGTTGTGGTTAAGTGGAAAGGAAGACTTAGTTTAAGTGTGAAAGGAAGAGAGACAAATTGGAATAGTGGGGAGGGTACTGAATGTGGGGTCTGAAATATCAGTGTGCAAATGTTGTGCTGTGTTGCCCTGGGCAAGTCACCGTAACAGTAATCAACTTAACAGATACTTAGCCCTTGGTAATTTAGGGCTAAGTACTTCTTTAGAGAGGTAGAAGGTTCAAACTCTGTCTCCTATGTGAAAGAAGCAGAAGGTATGAACTCTGACTGCTGTTGCTGATGTGGCAGGAAGGGGTTGGCTGAGACAGGAGACCAGTGAATGTATATAAGAAGAATTCCAGAGACAGAATCAAAATCAGGAATCTTCCTCCTGGTGGCTCCTGATGGAGGAAGCAGAATTGTTCCAGTGTTTGGGAGCTGGGCTGCTGAACTGAAGAACTGAGTTGGAGTTTTCTTGAGAGAGAGACAGTTTCTCACCCAGCATCAGAAGCTGACTGAAAACTGGGATGGAGGAAATAGGCTTGTCCCAGCATCGGGGAGCTGGGCCTGCTGGACTGAGAACTGAGTTGGAGTTTTCTTGAGACCAGAATCTGGTGAATGCTCAACTTACTCCCTCCCGGAAGGTTGAGATTCCTTCTGGGTCCTAGGAACAGCCAAACTGCTGGAGGACTGAAGACGCATGACTGGAATAAGTATTTGTTTGTGGCTTGGTGGATCCTTGAGTTCCCAGCAATAAAAGCAGTTAAGCGTTAGAGATGTGCTGGACCCTGTGAGCTTCAGTGTGTAACAAGAACTGCCCAGAGGACTGGAGAAGAACTTGGGAGCTATCTGCCCCTGAATCCAGGTGACTGTTTGGTGGATTCACGTAGGAGCTGGGACAATGGAAGGGGATCCAGGAAATTTGAGAGACCTCCCCAAGTCAAAATGAAGAAAAGACCTCTCCTTGTATATAGAATGCCTGATAAAATTGAAGTTTGCTAGACACAGAAGGGCAGAGGTTTTGTGTAATTGTCTAATGATTGTATTTAGTGACTGATTTTTAGATAAGTGCCTGATTAAGTTTCTCTATAATTTCCCCATGAATGAAAGATTGATTATTGTGTTGTAAATTGACTTAATGACTAAGTATTGATTATTTTATTACGAGTTGATTAAATAATGAAGTATTGGTTATTGTATTGTGAATTGATTGAATGATTAAGTAAGGAGGGTTTCCCCCCTTAGGGAAACCAGATGATTATACTTTTGTTCTTTGTTCTAAATATTGTGACCACTGTAGTGAAAACTACATTAGAATGTGGCTGTTCTAATGCTAAGCTGTTGTGAACACTATATTATGATTTTCTGTGATAAAACATAATGCTTTGAGTATTGTATTGTGATTGGCTGTGAATGTTTGTCTTGATTTGTAATGGAATAAATGGAGTGTTCACTATACTGTGTAATCAAAATCTTAAAAGCTGTTCACAGTAGCATTCTTTTGGGAATCTGCTTGTGCATGGCATTACAGTCCCTTAATCTATTTGTTGTATGAAATGATGGGGATGGTCTCAAAGTCCCTCCTGGGTCTAACATCATTTCATCCATTTGGGGAAGCAGAAGTTACTCCCAAGATATAGTCTGAAGGCCATGTGTATTCTAGGATTTTCAAGTTCAGTGACAGGGTCAAGTCCACTCACTCATACAAACAGCATACCAGAAAGTCTGGGTCAGGTTCTTTTTCTCTGCCTTCATTTTGCCCTAACTCTCTGAGTTTCCTCCCATGAGGACAGCTCTTTGTCATCCAGGTTATCTAAATGCATGCAGTTGTGTCTTTATAATTATACACAAGGAAGCTGGAAGTTCCAACCAAACAAGACCCAGTGGATACTGACCTGTAACAGCTGGAGTCAGGAAGATTTGAGTTCAAACCCACCCTCAGATGCTTGCTGTGTAATTCAGGACAAGTCTCTTCACCCTGTCAACCTCAGTGTTCTCATCTGTAAAAATGAAAATGCTTCTAGCCCTAAATCTATAACCCAATATTTTTAGCAACCTGCATCAAAGATGTTGAATGGGCTCCCTTATCTCCAGTCCCATCAGTCTTTTATGGTATCTAACTTTTCTAATTATCATTTCTTACAAGACATCTAAAGGAATTTACTAATGTAAGGCACATTGCTACTGGGAAGCTTATTCAATTACCATTTAATTAATGAGTAAGCATTAGGTGGTCCCAGATGGAGCAGGAATTTTCTTCCAAATGGAAGAAAAATATACTAGTGTTCTTGGGCATCAACCCAGCCCAAGAGTGGCACTTTAGAATGAGGCAGTTTAGGTTCATCTACTTTTTCTGGAGCTACCTGGGAGATTTTGAGTGAGGCTACCTATCCATGTCATAGTTTAGTCAAGTGTAAAATGAAAGGGATGGACCAGACATCCTCTACAATCATTTCCAACCCTGAATTTATGACTCTACAAGGCAAGGGTTCTTAACTTGGGGTCCATGAACTCTATTTTTATTTTGTTTTGTTTAGATTGACAGTTTCATTTCCAAATAATCAGTTTCCTTTGGAAAGATACGTGCTCTTTTATTTATTTTAAAACGTGATCCTGAGAAGGGGCCCCAAGTCTTTGCTGGTATTTGAAAGGGGTCTGTGACCCCAAACAGATTGGGATCCCCAGAAATAAGAAGAGTTGAGTTCTACAAGTTGGTAACTAAAGAACTGTGTGTCCTTGGGTGGTTCTTCACCTCTCTAGCACTCAGTTCCCTCTTCTGTAACTTGAGAACGTGGGATAGGCCCCTACCACACCGAAATTCCTTCAACTTATTTTTTCCTCTTTTTTCCAGGGTACCATGCTATTCACCAACTTGAGGGCCTTGCACAGGGACCCCAAGGAATGGGCAACGCCAGAAACTTTTAACCCGGAACATTTTCTGAAGAATGGATAATTTAAGAAAAGAGAGAACTTTCTGCCTTTCTTAATAGGTGAGCCACACTCAGGGAGGTGGCCCTAATCCTAATCATTAACCTTTAAACCATTAAAAACTTTGACGACTCTACTTTCTGAAACCCACAATCATGTGATGGTGCATATATTAACTAGTGGCATTCACCAGTTGGGAAAATGAATCACAAGAAATTTTTAAAATATTTTTTTATTTGTTTTCTTCTTTACATCATTCATTTTCGTTACATTTTTGAATTACAAATTTTCTCCCCGTCTTGCCCCTACTCCAACCCTAAAACAGCAATCCCACTGTAAACCCCCTCCCCTGCTATCCTCTCTTAGTTTCTGGTAGGGCAGGGAGGGTCTCCCTATCCCAGCCCCTGTATATCTTATTTCCTCGTTGCAGGTATTGCAGAACTTCAAATTCTATATTCTTTTGATTCCTTCCTTGTCACCCACCCCCACTGGAAGGGCAATCAATTCAATGCAGGCTGTGGATGTGTGATTATACAGAACATCTTCATAGCGGACATATTATGACAGTGATCATCTGTCTCTCCTTCCTCTCCC
Source organism: Pseudocheirus occidentalis (assembly GCA_028646575.1). Lineage (NCBI taxonomy): Eukaryota > Metazoa > Chordata > Mammalia > Diprotodontia > Pseudocheiridae > Pseudocheirus > Pseudocheirus occidentalis. Next base: position 14,815,568 of record CM053593.1, read on the forward strand.
TTCCCCCCTTGTTCTGCTCTCTACCCCGTCCCTGTCCCTTTACTGAAGTGTGTGCTTCCAGCATCCCTCCCCCAGACCCTGCCCTCCCCTCCATCATCCCCCCTTCATCCCCATGCCACCTACTCTCCTTTATGGCATGATGGCCAGTTTAGAGTTTATGCCATTTCTTCCCTAAGCCAAATTCAATGAGAGTAATGGAAAGTAAAGTTGTAATAGTTATCCCTTGCCTCTTCGATGATTAAGCCCACTTTGTCTCTCCTCTCATTCTAGTCCTCTCCCACCTCAGAATTTCGCCTTTCATAGAATCATCCCTTTGTATTCAATTCATCCTATACCCTCTATATACATATATACACACATGCTCAGATATGTTTTCATATGCATATATAGCCTCCTATATGGACCTATGTGTAAGTATACATATATATACATTTGTATTCCCTTCACCTATCCTCATGCTAAGAAAAGTTTCATAAGTTACTATTATTGTTTTTCCATATTGGCATGTAAATAATAAAAATTTGACATGTTCCTTATGATTTCTTTCCCATGTTTCCCTTCTCATGCTTCTTGTGTTTGATTGTCAAATTTTCTATTCAGCTCTGGTTTTTTCAGCAAGAATGCTTGAAAGTCCTCCACCTCATTGAATGACCATATATTCCCCTGGAATAATATGCTCAGTTTTGCTGGGTAGTTGATTCTTGGTTTTAATCCCAGCTCCTTTAATCTTCAAAATATTGTATTCCAGGTCCTTTGATGCCTCAGTGTAGAAGCTTCCGGATCCTGGGTTATCTTAATAATACTTCTACAGGATTCGAATAGTTTTCTCTTGGAAGCCTATAATATTTTCTCCTTTAACTGGGTATTCTGGAACCTGGAAATAACATTTCTAGGAGTTTTCTTTTGGGGATATTTTGGAGAGGTAATTGGTGAATTCTTTCAAGTTCTAATTTGCCCTCTGATTCTAAAGTATTAGATTTCTTGAAGGATGCTTTCCAAGTTCTTTTTTTGGTCATTTGATTCAGGTAAACCAATAATTTTCAAATTGTCTCTCCTGGATCTATTTTCCAGGTCAGTGGTTTTTTCAAGGAGATATTTCACACTGCTTTCTATTTTTTTCATTTATTTTAAACTGTTTAATAGTATCTTGGTTTCTCATAAAGTCATTAGCTTCTACTTGCTCCACTCTAATTCTGAAGGAATTATTCTCTTCAGAATGCTTTTGAAATTCTTTTTCCATCTGGGAAATTCGAATTTTTAAGGCATTCTTCTCCTCATTGACTTTCTGGACCTCTTTTACCTTTTGAGTTAATCTATTGTTTAAAGTGTTGTTTTATTCAGTCAGGTTGTTGACTCTCTTTTCATGATTTTCTCGCATCATTCTCATTTCTCTTCTCAATTTTTCCTCCAT
>CM053593.1:14827302-14855781 GCA_028646575.1 Pseudocheirus occidentalis
TTTCTCTCTCTCTCTCTCTCTCTCTCTCTCTCTCTCTCTCTCTCTCTCTCTTTCTCTCTCTCTCTCTCTCTCTCTTTCTCTCTCTTTCTCTCTCCCTCTCTATTTTCCTCAACTGGTAGCTAGGCCTAGACTGCGCTGGCTGCAGCAAAATGCAATGATGGATCCATATCAGGAAAACTATCAGTATAGTTGATCATATAAACAATAAAACAAGTAGAAAGGATATGATTATCTCAAAAGATGCATAAAGAGCTTTTGACAAAATACAACTCCCATTCCTATTAAAAACACTAGAAAGTATATGAATCAATGGAATCTTCCTTAAATTAATAACTAGAATCTATCTAAACCCACCAGCAAGTATTATATGTAATGGGGATAAGCTAGAAGCACTTCCAGTAAGATTGGGGGGTGAAACAAGGATGTCCATTATCACCCCTCTTATTCACTTTGCTAATAGAAATGTTAGTGGTAGTAATAAGGTAAGAAAAAGAAATGGAAGGAATCAGATTAGGAAAAGAGGAGGCTAAGCTATTACCCTTTGCAGATGATATACTTAGAGGATCCTAGAGAATCAAGTAAAAAGCTACTTGAGATTATAAACAAATTTGGCAAAGTTGCAGCATATAAAATAAATCCACATAAATCCTTGGAGTTCTTATGTATCTCTAACAACACCAAACAGCAAAAGAGAGAGAAATTCCATTTGAAGTTACTGTTGGCATTATGAAATATTTGGGAATATACCTGCCAAAACAAACTCAGGACTTTTATTAATACAATTACAAAACAATTTTCACAAAAATAAAGACAGATGCAAATATTTGGAAAAAAATTAGTTGCTTGCGGCTGAGTGGAGCTAATTTAATAAAAACGACAATTTTACCTAAATTAACTTACCTATTTAGTGCAATACCAGTCAATGTACATAAAATTATTTTATAGAGCTAGAAAATAGTAACACAATTCATCTGGAAGTATAAAAGGTTCAGAATATGAACTGAATTAATGAAAAGAAATGCTAGGGAAGGTGGCCTAGCCACACCAATTTTAATCTGTGTTGTAAAGCAGCAGTCATCAAAACTACTTGGTACTGGCTGAGGAACAGAGTAGTGGGTCAGTGGAATAGATTAAGTACACAAGACAGAGCAGTCAATGACTGCCGTTATTTACTGTTTGATAAACCCCAAGACCTCAGTGTCTGGGACAAGAACACACTATTTGACCAAAAATAAAACAGCTGGGAAAACTAGAAAATAGTATGCAAGTATAATAATAGATCAGTATCTTGCACTGCACACCAAAATAAAGTTGAAATAAGTGCATGATCTAGGTATAAAGACTCACACAGTAAGCAATATGGAAATGCAAGGAATAGTTAACTATCAGGTTTATGGAGAAGGGAAGATTTTTATGACCAAACAAGAGTTAGAGAGCATTATGAAATGCAAAATAGTTGACTTTGATTACATTAAACTGAAAAATTTTTCTACCAAAAAAAGTCAGTTTAAGCAGGGTTAGGAGATAAGTGGGTAATTAAGAATTTTTTCCAACCAGTGCTTCTGATAAAGTCCTCATTTCTAAAATATACAGAGAATTGAGCCAATCTATAAGAATATAAGTCATTCTCCAATTAATAAATGGTCAAAGGATATGGATAGACAGTTTTTAATGGAAAACAAAGATATTTATAAGCACATGAAAAAATTCTCTAAATCACTATTGATTAGAGAAATGAAAATCAAAACAACTCTCAGGTACCACATCTCACTGGTCAGATTGGCTAAGATGACAAATCAGGAAAGTGATAAATGCTGGGGAGGATGTGGAAAAAATGGAACACTAATGCATTGTTGGTGGAATTGTGAACCCATTTAACCATTCTGTAAAGAAATCTGGAATGATGCCCAAAGGGTTATAATAAAGAACATACCCTTTGACCCAGCAATGCCACTTCTAGGGCTGTATCCAAAAAAATAAAAGAAGTGGGAAAAGGAACTGCATGTACAAAAATATTTATAGCAGCTCTATTTGTGCTGGCAAAGAAATTGAAATCATGGGGAAGCCCATCAATGGGGAAATGGCTAAACAAGTTGTGGTATATGAATGTAATTGAATCCTATTATTCTATAAGAAATGATGAGCAGACAGAGTTCATCATAACTTGGACAGACTTCTAAACACCATTGCTGAGTGAGGAGAGCAGAACCATGAGAATTTTGTACACAGTTACAGACAAGTCATAGGTATGATGATTAACATTGATAGACTGGGCTCCTCTCAACAATACAAAGTTAGAAGACAACTACAAAAGACTCATGATGGAGAGGGCTATCCACATCCAGAGAAAGAACTACAGAGTCTGAAGTCTGAAGCATACTATTTGCTCTCTCTTGTGTGTGTGTGTGTTTTGTTTTGTTCCGTCCCTTCTTTCTCAATTGTTTGCTGCATTGGTTATAATCCTTTACAGAATGACTAATCTTCAATGTGAAGGTATTTGTAGAAACTATATTTGACTACAGACTGCTCTAGGGGATAGAGGGGAGGAGAGGAAGGGGAAGAAAATTTGAAACTCAAGAGATTATGGAACTGAATGTTGTAAACTAAACGTAAATAAATAAATTAAAAATAATATTGTGCCCATTTTTCAAATGAAGATACTCAGACTTAGGGAAATGGTATGTTCCCAGATAAACTTGAATGATGAATTCAGGACCTGGAATTCAAACAGAGGTCCAGCATTCTTGAACTATACAGGACATAATCAGAAAATCTTGAAGTTGCAAAGGAACTTCAGTGGGGTCAAACTCAAAGAGGGGCCTTTTAAACCATATGGCAAAATCCCTGGGGCTACTAACTGACTTCATTATCTATCAGTGTATCTATGTATCTGCCTATCTATCTATCAATCGATCTACATCCCTTTTTATCTATGTCTGTATCTATATAAATAGAATGCATTTTTATTTATTTGTTTAATTATATATTATATAACATACATATGCATATATATGTATGTATATATGTATATTTAATTTGATACCACAGTGCTTAGGAATGACAAGGGTTGCAATGCTTCCCACATGTTTGATAGTTCCACAAATTCCCAAATGTGGTTATATTGTGATTTCAAGATTGGTAATTCAATTTATCTTTTTGGCATTGTGATGTTTTCAAAGAACACACACACATAATTCTGGATAGGATTGGAAGCATATAGAATATCTTAATATAATAGGTGAGGAAAGTGACGTGGAGAGAGATGAATTCATAGGAATGAAAATATTAGGGTCAAGACTTAATTCCAATCAGAGTAGGTTATAATGAAAAGGACATTGGGCTTGGCACAGAAAGGACTGGATTCAAATCCAGCTTCAAGTTCTTAAGAGCTTTGTGACTGGAGGAAGTCAATGAACCTCTATGTGCATCAGTTTCTATCCATATATAATCAAGGTGTTAAATTCAATGAGATCTCTAGTCCCTTTCAGATTTAAATGAAAATTATGAGTTTCCCACTACCAAATTCCGTTACTCATACTCTTTACCTCTCAGTGTGATCTTTGAGGAAATTATTTACATTATGAGGGGGATGTAAAGTTTTTTACATATTAACACACTTATCTCCCCAGTTCTGCACTTGATTTTTGGTTTGAAACACACAATGACCACTTTCAGTGCTGATTACAATACCTTGGACAACTCCTTCAGCTAAGCATCAATGAAGTCCAGAGTCTCTTCTGGGTTTAGGTTTTCCTTATGTTGTTTGATCACGCATTCTACAAAAGTCACTAGCTTCTTGCATTTTCTAAATAACTTCTGATGAGATCCTGGCAGGAATTTCATTATCCGAGGAAATACGTTGAAAAGCTAAATAATATAAAAGGGACAGGGGGTGGAGAGATGAGTGTCATTTCCTGTTAGGTTGTCCTATCTCTTCATCTTCCTCATCCTAAATCATGTCAGGTTCTTGATCTTATTTTGTGTCATGGAATTTACCTTAATTCTGCATCTAACAACTTCTGAAATACACCCTCCCTATAATCCCAGTTTTATTTTGTTTAGTTTTCTTCTCCCGTACTGTTCCTCTCCTAACACCTAGGTTGGAGACCAACCAACTCTGTCTCCTACACTGCCCCTTTGGACATCTTGATATTTTTAAATAATTATTTCAAGATGTGAGAGCATCTAGGTGGCATAGTGAATAGACAATTGGCCCTGGAGTCAGGAAGACCTGAGTTCAAATGTGACTTCAGACACTTGACACATTTACTAGCTGTGTGACCTTGGGCAAGTCACTTAATCCCAACTGCCTTGCCTTCACACCTCCCAAAAAAGAATATCACCAATATAATCTAGACAGTGTCATTCAAAGAAGGAGGGGAGTGTGTCTTTCCAGGGAAATTGATAGCACTTGGGCCCATATTTCCTTGTTAGCCCCACAAAATTCCCTTCTCCTGAATTTCTGTTTTACTCTTCTTAGTGAAATGAGCACTAATGTTACTTCCCCTTTCCCTCAGTTTTCTTCAATAGCCAGATTTCTGATGAATTAAGTTAAAATGTGAGCCAGTGGTGCCTTTTTTTTGGAATAGGGAAGGCAGAGCAATTGGGGTTAATTAACTTGCCCAAGCTCACATGGTTAGTAAGTGTTAAGTGTCTGAGACTGGATTTGAACTCAGGTCCTCTTGATTCCAGTGCTGGTGCTCTATTCTCTGTGCCACCTAGCCACACCAGCCAGTGGTTCTTTTGCTGAGGCTCACTCACTGACCATCTAGAAGGAAGAGCATATGGACTGTTGGTGTAAGAGTTAGGAAGGCACGAGTTAGAATTCTGCCTCAGAAACTAATTAGCTTTGAGGCAAGTCATTAACCTCTCCCAGAGTCAGCTTCCTCATCTTGAAAAAGGTGATAATAATGACTCAAAGGGTCATTGTGAGGGATCTAAAGGAATCAGTCAATCAACAAGCATCTGTTAAACACTTACTGTATGCCAGGCACTGTGCTAGGTGATGGCCATTGAAAGGAAGTGGACAAAATGCCAGTCCCTGTCCTCAAGTAACTCATCTTGTAATAGGAGACACGCTACGGAAATAACTAGGCATATATATGATATATACGGAGTGGTGGAAAGATAATCTCAGAGGGGAAGACACTGGCAGCAGGAGGGACTGGGGAAATCATCTTGCAGCAGAAGGTGAATATTTGAGCTGTTTCTTGAAGGAAGCCAAGAGGGAAAGGTGAGGAAGGAGAGCATTCCATGCAGAGAGGCAGCCAGTGCAAAGGCACTGAGGTGGGGAAAATGTATATAAAGATGTTTACAAAGCATAAATGGAAGCACATAAATTATCTGTGTCAGATTGTTTCTCTCCTCCATATCTGTCTCATTCTGCTTCTCTAGTTACCTATCTATGCCTCCTGTATCTGAAACTCCTTCTCTCCCTCCTTCCCTCCCTCCCTCCCTCCCTCTCTCCCTTTCTGTCTCTCTATGTCTCTCTGTCTCTCTTTCTGTCTCTCTGTCTGTCTGTCTCTGTCTCTGTCTGTCTCTGTCTCTCTCTTCCTTCTGTCTTCACTCCCTCTTTCCTATTTCTCTCCCTTCTTCTCTCCCTCTCCCTCCCTCCCCTTTCTCTTTCTGACTCTCCCCTTCTCCACTCTCCTCTCTTCTGCAGAGCTGAGGACAAAATGATTGATTTCTTTCAAATTCTGCACAGGATACATCTTCTCCATGAATGGGGTGCACTGCATGAAGTCTTCCCAGGAATAGTTGGGGGAAGGTCAAAACAGTCCGAGTGACCCAGAGGAAGTGCAGAACTTGAGAACTCCCTCCTTCCTTCTACCCTTTTCGGTATGTTATTTTAATCCCTTTTGCATCTTTCTTTTCTCAATCATCATTCGCTTGTAGTTGTGCAGCAAATTATATATATATATATATATATATATATATATATATATATATATATATATATATATAAACTAGGGTGAGGGACAGTCAGACTTGGAAGGCTAATGAATGGGACAAAGGATAGTGACTATAAGGCAGGCTCTAAGACTCCTTTGTGTGAATTTTCACCTAAACAGGACTCCTTCTCTCAACTAACTGGAGCCCAGGAAAGTCCAATGTCCCACCCTTGGTCGTTTGTCTCTTTCCCAAGCTGAGCTGTACCCCCTGTCCTCAACCAATGAGAGCCAGAGACAGTAAAGTATTGCACCTTTATGAAATCAGGGTTTAAAACACAGTGAGCTGGACGTCCCCTTCTACTAACCTGCCTTGGAGAAGGGCACCCCATTCCTAGGAAAGGAAAGAAATATTTTCCTGTTCACTGCAAGAATGCCTCTGCTTATTTTCTGGGGGGTAAGTGCTTTGATTTTTTTACCCACACATCCATAGAGCCTTTCCTTGTCTGACTCTCCTACTTCTAATGCTTCTAATGCTGCTACTACTCAATTTTTCCGCATTTTATTTATTTATTTGAATATATGCTCATTTGAGAGCTTGTTGTCTCCTCCTAAAGATTGTAAACCACCTGATGTCATGGGGTCTTTATTTTCTGTCAGTGCATATACATCTCCTACCCGAGAATTTGACACACAGTAGGTACTTAATAAATGTTTGTAAATTAAAAGTCTTGGTAAAGATCTTGGAAAATGTAAACGTATGGAAATTCCCCCCTCCCATCATTTGGGGATCACGGTGTTCTAGGAAAGCATTGGGTCCCCAAAGAATATTCTTTCATGTCACTTTTTATAAAAATCTTTTTTTCCTCTTCCCTCTTCAGTCTCTTTTACACAGGCTAACACAGCTGCTTTAAGCCTCTTTCCTTTCCCATGGAGGAAGTATGTGGCCCAATTGAGGCTGAGTCAGCTGTGCCCAGGACTCACTCTATTACCTGACATGCCCAGCTGGTTGAGAGGACCAAGGCATCATCCAAAGTCTTCAGCAGCTCCCAGAACTGAGAATCATGGTAATCAAAGCGATATCCAAAAGTTATGGGGCAGATGATACTGGAAACAGCATTGTTGATCTGAAAGTGGGGGTCAAAGGGCTGTCCTGTTGAGTGGGAGAGAAAGGGGATAGGCTACTCTTCATTTCACTCAGATTTTTTAAAGGGATACAACAGGGCTTTCTACTTTTTTTCTTAAACATGTTTTTTTCCTCACCCCCCCCCCCATACCCACTAACAAAATCTGATTTGTAATTGTTGTCCAAAATCACCTACTTATTCAATAGATGTGAGGAGAAAAAATGAAAAAAACATGCCCCCTTTTTATTGTTTCAGTCAAGACATATGATTTGGCAACATTTTTTTAGCATAGCTTTTCTATGTCACTTTGGACAAGTTACTTTATCTGCCTTTGCCTCCACTTATTCACCAGTAAAATGAGAGGGATGGACTAGATGACCTTTGAGTGCCCTTCTAGTCTGTATATATGACTTTATAGCTTATATATCACATGACAAGGGCGTTCTCATCTTTGTAATGGGCATGTGCACACATGCACATGTATATTAACATATACTTATATATACATGTCTGTGTATGTGTGTGTGTGTGTGTGTGTATCCCCCAAGGATTTAGCACAGTACCTGGGATGGAATAGGAACTTGAACAACTTTTATTGACTGACTCAGTGATCTTAGGCAAGTCATTTAACTGCTCCACTGCTCAGTTTTCTGATCTGAAGAAGGGGAGGGAGGATTGGATTGATGGGCTCAAAGGCTCATTTTTATCTTAAATCTATGATAATAACAGGAGAAGGGGAGGAGAAAGGGGAGGTGGATGAGGATGGGAGGAGAAAAAGAAAGAAAAAAGAATAGAAAGAGAAGGAAGGGTAGAAGAATGAATGTCTACCGTAACAATGTGAAAAGTAAGGTAACTTGTATAGACTTCAGAACATGGATCAATGCAATAGCAGCCAGAATTCCAGAGGATGAATGATGATGCCTTAATGATGATGGCTGCTACCCACCTCCCCATAGAGAGACAATTGTCTTAGGTTATGTGACATGTGTTAAGTTATGAGATATGTGTTTATGGGCATGGATAATTTGACTATTTATTTTACTTGTCTACTTATATTTGTTACTAGGCTTTAATTTTTTTCTTGTGGGTGGAGGAAGGAAAAAATGCTTAATTTGAAAAAAATAATCAAAGTTTAAAAAAATGGAGATTGATATGCATGCATATATATGTGCATATGTAATCATACATATGTACATGTACAAACATGTATACACATACATACATATCTAGGTCTACATGTATCTATATCTATCCCCACCTCACCCTCCAAAGAAGAGAAAGAAGAGAGTAAGGCAGAAATGAAAAAAAGAAAGAGGAATGAGGACAATACTGAGAAAAGGAAACAGATGATTTAATAAGTAGAAAAGATGAAGGATGATTAGGAAGAAAAAAATAGAGAAGGGCTGCAAGAGAAAACATAGGCAGGGTTTGTGTACTTGCATATGTGTAGGGAGTTCCTGGAGTGGCCAGTCAGGGCAGCACTCCATGTGTAACATTTGAATAATTGAAATGGGTCTATGTGTTAATGGCAGAAAATTATTATTATGGCATTCAAGATAATGAACTATCCAAGGTTCTTTTTTTGTTTGCTCTCTCATATCTATCTGGAGAACAATGTAGGGTCTATGAAAACATTCTCTGGAGGGGATTCTGGGTAGACGGTAAAGTAGGTCAGAAAACTTTTGACTCTCCATATTTTCTTCCACAAAAAAGACAGAACAGAATTGCAGAAATAAACACAGGGTAAAGCAAATGTCCTCCTATGACAGTTGGAAAAGACTCTAGGAAAGACCCAACCTACAGGGGAAGAGATTGGGCCTGAGGGAAGTGCAAACACCTCCAGGATGACTCTATAGAATCAGCAAGCAATAATCCCAGGGGGCAACTGCATTGAAGGTCAACCTCTGACTTAGAAACTTTCATTTGTGTGTGTTTGTGTGGGGGTGAAGGGGGTTGATTGCTGAGCAGAAGACTGAAAGACCTTCCACTGTTGAGGGACACTAGACATAGTTGTGTTGACCAGATGTATTGTGGGTTGTGGCGGTTGGAAGAAGAAAGAAACACAGACTTGGTGAGAGCGGTAGTAAGAGACCAGCCCTGTTGGCTGTGGCCACTTGCAGGACAGCACATCCCAAGGTTTCAGTTGTGGGGCAGAGAGCACAGCTATAGTTTACAGCCACCAGGGAACAAGATAATTTGTGTGACAGTGTGGCTGTGGGCTATAGTCCTGGCTTCAATGGAGAGGGGAGAGCCCAAGGTAGATTTCTGAGACAGACCACAGAATATAACAGTAAGAAAGACCTGAGACTTGGGGCATCATTCCCCATACCTTGGAGCTAAAACTTGATTATACTAATAGGTGCTGAAAAGAAAATAAAACAATAAAGAGACAAATAAATGAGATGATTAAGTAAAGGAGAAAGAACCCAACCATAGATAGTTAATGAAGGGCTAGAGAAGATCTGACTTTCTATGCAGGGGAAGCTGATGGAGCTAAAAAAGCCAATCCCTTTTCAATGAGAAATGTCAAATGGTTCCCAGTACAAAAAGAGTTCTTGGAAGAGAACTTAGGAGAGTTCAAAGAATAATTCTAAAAATCAAATAAGAGAGCCTGAGAAACACTTAGAAAAAGAATAAGAGCAATCCAAGAAAATAATGAAAAGCTAATCAACTTAAAACAGAGAATCAAAATCTTAAGGAAGAAAATAATTCCTTGAAACAAGGATTTGGCAAGAGGAATCTAATAACCTAAGACACCAAGAAATTACAAAACAAAATGAAAAGAATGAAAAAAATAAAAAAAGAAACATCTCATCAGAATAAAACAACTGATATGGAGAACAGGTCAAGGACAAATTATAAGAATAGTTAGATCACCTGAAAAATATGATTAAAATAATGGATACAATATCATAAGAAATTGTCAAAGAAAATTTCCCTGAAGTTCTAGAACAAGAAGGCAAAGAAGAAATAGAAAAAAATCTCTGGATCACCCCCTGAAAGAAATTCCAGCCCCAAAACTTAACAAGAACATTATATCCAAGTGGAAAAGGTCCCAGGTTAAGGAGAAAAAATTAGAGGGAACAAGACAATTTTTAAAAAAATATCATGGAACTATAATAAGGATTACACAAGACCAAAAAGCTACTACACTGAAGAATCATAGATATTGAAATACTATCTTCCCTAGACCAAAAGACCTGGGCTTCTCACCAAGGGTAACTTATCAGCAAAATTAAGTATTGTTCCAGATGGAAAAAGAAATGGACATTTAAGAACTGAAATAGTTTCAGGTTTTTGTGACCAAGCACCTAGAATTTAAGGGAAAATTTTACATAGAACATCTGGGAGAAAGATAAAACAAACATTAAAGACAAAGAATGAGGGATTCTATGAGGCCATTTTTACTTCTATGTGAAAATATGTGAAATTAGCAGTTTTTAAAAATCAATGTGTCATTTCTATTAGCATAGTTTGAAAGAATGGCTTGACTTGATTTGAGTATGATGGGGTCATTCTAAAAATAAAATCAAATAAAATTGTGTAGGGACAAATAAAAAGGAATAATAGAGATGTAAAATGAGGCATAAAAGAAAAACTAATACAGAAGAAGCTAGTAGGGGAGAGAATGGATAATGCTGGGAACTTACATCAGGAATGAGTTACAGAGAGAAATTTATCTATAATCTCTCTCTCATCTATCTATCTGTCTATCTATCTGTCTGTCTGTCTATCTCTCTATCTCTCTATCTCTCTATCATGTATTGTGTATGTGTTTATGTATATTGTGTATGTCTATGGGTCTAAAGTTCTTCTAAATTTAGAATGAATTTAAGGCAAATGGATAAGAAACGGGGAGAGGATAAAGGATGGGCTTTTAGATGGGTGGGTAAGTTAAGGAATGGGAGGACAAAGGAATAGGTAGAAGTAAAGCAGAGGAGTGAGGAGAGAGATTGGGTATATAGGATGAGAAGGATAGTGAAGGAAAAATAGGAAAGAAGAAAATACACACATAATTGTAGCTTAGAATGGTAATGGTGTAAATTTACCCATAAAACAGAAATACATAACATTAAATTTTGAATTCAATGATATGTTGCTTTTAGGAAACATTGTAAAAATGAGAGATACAACACAATGATAAGATAAAGGTCAGGAGTAGAAGTAGTTATTTTTAAAAGGCAGAGATAGTAATCATGGTCTTAGTGAAAGTTAAAGTATATTTCATTAAAAGTGAAAAGTAGAGAAACTACACTGTGTCAGCAATACTATTCAATCTAATTTTAGATCATTTAAAATGCCTAGACAGGCTAAGAATTCAATCTAGCACAGAGTGACTCTGTGTCAGATTATTTTGGCCTGCTTGGCCAATACAAGCATTACAAATACTTAGCCTCCTTAAGATGCTACCTGCCCATTATGGCTAATCTTCAATAAACTTTGGCTGAAAAAAAGAAATTCCTAGACAGTATAAAATACCTGAAAGTAGGCCTGCCAAACCATTCACAGAAAATATATGAACATAAATATACACACTTTTTATACAAATAAATTCAGATTTAGATAACTGAAGTATTATTTATTATTCATTGCTAGGTAGAGCTAATATAATTTTTAAAATAGTAGTTTTACCTATTCTATTTATTCAATGACATCCCAATTAAATTACTAAAAAATGTTTTAATGTTTGGGAAAAAATTATAGCAAATTCATTTGGAACAGCAAAAGGTCATGAACTTCAAAGAAACCAGGAAAAATAAAGATGTAAAGGAAATGGATTCAGAAGTATTAGACATTAAACTCTATTATAAGGGAGATCATTGCTGAAGTGTAAAAAGGATAATTTTGATTATTTTATATTAAAATTTTCTTTTATAAATAAAACATATATAGCAAATAATAGAAGGAATGCATAAAATTGTTGGGAAAACTTTCATAGATAAATTCTCAATATGATGTGGCTGAGATGGCATATTTTTGTGATTTATGAACTGATGAGCTGGTTGATTTGGAAAAAACAAGGTAAGACTTGGACCTATGGAGGAAGATACCATCTACCCTGAAAGAAATAGATAATAGATGAAAATAAGCGTGGCATGATCTTACCTATATGTGTATGTATATATGCATCTATGTACATGCGCATATGTGTGTATGTGTGTGTTTCTACGTGTGTCTGTAAATCAATATCTATATATTCACAATTAATTGTAGCCATCTTTAGGGTGAAGTGAAAGGGAGGGGGAAATAAAGTAAAAAGGGCAGAGCAGAGGAAGCAGCAAACCAATAAGGAGGCAAAGAAAAGCTGTGCAGTTTTGAAAACAATGTATAGGATTAATTATATAGGTTTTCTTGAAATGGAAATTTATTGTTCTATATTGGATCTTCTGCTGTAGTCTGCTGTGCACATGGCAATGTTTTTTTCTTTTCTCATATTTTAATTTAAGTATAAAATAAAATAAAAGCTGTATTAAAATGCTCCTTGTGAGGGCTGGGGGTGAGGGAGACATTTTGCCTCTCTCTAGTCTAGGGATGATCTCTCTTCACCTACTCCTCACACACATAGTTACAGATTCTCTTTAATGATCATTTGGTCAAAAGGACAATCAGAAGCCATTGAAAATATCTCTGTCTGACCAGCACTCACCTTTTTCTTCCTCAATAGTCTCAATGGGGTACCTGGCCTCCTCCCAGATCCGGTCTTCCATGGTCTTCTTTCCCAAAGCAAAGTTCCTTAGGGTCATTAAGACAAACCTTCTTTGCTGCCTCCACTTTGGGCCATTAGACATGATTAGGCCTTAATGAGAATAATAATGATAATAAACATATCAATATTTTAAAAGATCTCTTATTTTACTGGTGTGGTTATTCCCTATACTGACAATGAAATTCAATTGGACAACCACTTAACAAAAAACCTAATATGTGCCAAACACTGTGCTGGATATAGGAATAGAAAGAAGAGTTTCTCCTTCTAAGCAACTTTTACACAACTTGGGGAAATAACTCTTAAAGTTCAACTGTAGGGTTTCTTAAAGTACCTAGAAGTCCTAAAGACAAAGCAGAGGGAGATGACAAGGCCCAGAGATCTTCATGATCTATACATATGTAGGCCAAGTGACTTGGGTTCTGTAAGTATGAGCTTCTGACTGGCTGTTGGACACTCTTGTGTTTTAGAGAAGCCAACTATGGACAGGGAGAGGAGCCAAAGTCTTGATCAGGGTGGCCAGGTCCACTTTGAGCAGCCTAAGAAATCTCATGTGGTCCTTGCTCACTTTATCAGTGTCACAGTCCAGGCAGAGCACTGATGCTCTGGCCTAGGTGCTGTATATGCCAGAAGGAGGCTAGTCATCTCTTTTTTCCTCAATGTCAACTGGAACTGAGAAGGCCCCTCCACCTTGCTGAAAATACAGTATTAAATAGTCATCTTTATTTCTCTCTACCTAAGAATGGGAGGAGGTGGGGGTAGAAGAGGGCCTTGGGATACTTCTTTCCTAGGAAGTCTATTTCCTAGGAAAAACTTAGGAACCAAAGCATGGAGCTTTTTGGAAGGTGCTGAAGGATTTGTTTAGAAACAGGTTGCTTTTTAATGATAGGGGAGAAGTCAAGCTGTTTCTCTATAACTACCTAGAGGACAAAGAAAAAAAGAGGGTGATTTTTCCACAGTGGCCTCTAACTGAGTAAAGAAAAGGGGAGTGAAAGGAATAGGCATTGATTTAGCACCAATTATGTGTGAGGCGTCAAGCTAAGCTAAACATTCAACAAATATGTCATTTGATCCTCAATGCAACCCTGGGGGTATGTACTCTTATAATCTACATTTTCCAGTTGAGAAAACAAGTTTAGTGCCTTGTCCTGGATCACAGCAGTAGTCAGTATCTGAGGCTTGATTAGAAGTAAGGTCTTCCTGTCCCAGCTCTCTCTGCTGCTGCACCTGGCTGCCTCCTTCCACCTAATGGGGCCTAGGCACATGGCCTGGTGGGCCAATTACAATGGATGGGATAGTGGTTTAGGGATTCTGCCATCAAAATGGAGGATTGGAGTAGAGTTTATTATTCTTTAGTTGATGCAAAAAAAGCAGGGGAGCAATAATGACCTTAGGCAAAGTTATTGCTAAAAGGCACCATGTGCAATCAAACAATATCAACAGGGAACCTGTGTGTTCCATATACTAGAGCAGCTATTTCTTTCTTTCATTTTTGGAGGGGAGAAGACTAGGCAATTGGGTTTAAGTGACTTGTTCAAGGTCACACAGCTAATAAGTGTATCAAGTATCTAATGCCCAACTTGAAATCCAGTTCTCCTGACTCCAGGACCAGCACTCTATTCACTGTGTTACCTAGAATCCCCTACATTTTTTAAAAGAAAATTTAAACTACAAGTAGAGATGGAAATACTCTCATTGTGTGTGTGTGGGTCTTTAATCTTCTTTCATAACTAGATAAATCCAAACACTAAATAAATAATAAAGAAGTTAAAGGAGCAAATAGAATTTTAGATAAGCTAGATGTGATCTAGAGAGAATTGAATGGAAATAGAAAGACATATAGCTTTTTCTTGGTATAATACCTTTACAAAGATTGTCCATATACTAATTCATATATCTATATATCTAAAAAATATATATATATACATATGTATATATACATAATTGTATATATGTAAATATGTATATATATATACACAAGTCAGAACAGGAATATTAAAAGTATATTTCCAGATCATAATGTTACAAAATTATATTTAGTAATAGACCAAGGAAACAGATTAAAAACTAATAGGAGATTAAAGAATCTTAAAAGATGAGTGGGTAAAGAATAAATCTTTGAAAAAATGTCTAATTTTACTAAAGGGAATGACAGTAATGAGGCCACGTATCAACACAAATGAGATGCAAGAGAAGCAGTGACTAGAGGAAAAATGTATCTTGAAGTGGCTACATCAATAAAATAGAGAAATCAGATTTATGAATTGGTTCTGAATTATAAAAACTAGAAAAAGAATAAATTAAAAATTCCCAATTTAAGTCTAAATTGGAAATCCTAAAAATTAAAGGAGAGTTTCATGAATGTGAGAGTTAAAACAAAACAAAACAAAAACATTGAATTGCATCTTACACCCTATATCAAAGTTAGGTTGAAATGGGCACATGACCTCGACATAGGGAGATTCTATAAGAAAATTTGAAGAATTAGTAGAGTGATATGCAACATATCCCTCATCAGATTTGTGGATAGGTTAACAATTTATGAATTTATGAATAAACAAATATAGAGAGTAAGCTAGGGAAAAATGGATAAGTGGGAAAAATGTTAATTGCTTATGGGTAGGCCTAAGTTATATAGTAAAAAATAACAATTGGACCCAATTTTTTTTAACATATTCAGTATCATACCAAAGTACCCAAAACTACAGACCTAGAAAAAATAATAACAAAATGGAATAACAAAGAGTCCAGAATACCAAGAGTTAATAAAAAGAAATGCAAGGGAAGGGGCCTAGCCCTACCAGATCTTAAATTATATTATAAAGCAGCAATCATTGAAACTATTTGGTACTGGCTTAGAAATAGAGTGGTGGATCAGTAGAACTGCTTATGTACCCAAGACACAGTAGTCAATGACTAGAGTACTATAGGATTTGAAAAAAAAACTGAAAGACTCCAACTTTGCAGATAAAACCTCATTATCTGGCAGAAGCTGCTGAGACAACTGGAAAATAATATGGCTGAAACTAGGCATAAGCCAATATTTTACAATGTAGACCATAGAAAGGTCAAAATGAGTACATGATGTAGACATAAGGGATGATACCCTAAGGAAATCAGAAGAGCAAGGAATAGTATACCTGTGAGAAAGGGAAGAAATTATTACCAAATGATAGAGAACATTATGAATTGTAAAGTGGATGCTTTTGATTACATTAAATTAAAAATGTTTTGCATAAACAACGCAGAAAGCTGGGGGAAATTTTTATTTTTCTGCCAGTGTATCTGATAGAGTTCTCATTTCTGAAATATATAGAGAAATTGATAAAATTTATAAGAAAACAAGTGATTATTCAATATATCAATGGTCAAAGGATATGAACAGGTAGTTCTCAGAAGAAGAAATTAAAGTTATCTATCGTCATATAAAATGCTCTAAATCACTAAGGCATATTAACAAAAGGCATATTAAAACACCTCTGAGGCACCACTTTACGCATATCAGATTGACTATTATGATAGAAAAGGAAAATATTAAATGTTGTAGAAAATATGGGAAAAATGGAACACTAATACATTGTTGGTGGAGTTGTGCATTTATCCAAAATTTCTGAAGAAAAATTAGGAACTATTCTCAAAGGGCTATAGAACTGCATACACTTTAATCCTGCAAAACCACTGGTAGTTGTGTATCCAAAAGAGATAGTAAAAAAGGAGAAACATCTCAGATGTACAGAAATATTTGTAGCAACTCTTTTTGTGGTGGCAACGAATTTGAAATTGTGGGGATGCCCATTAACTGGGAAATGATTGTACAAATTGTAGTATATGATTGTAATGGAGTATTATTGTAGTATAAGAAATGATGAGGAGGTGGATTTCACAAAAACCTGGAAAGACTTAAATAAACTGATGCCCAGTGAAGTGAACAGAACCAGGCAAACATTGTACATGGCAACAGCAACATTGTACAGTGATCAGCAATGATAAATTTAGTTTTTCTTGGCAATACAATAAATACAATTTCAAAAGCCTCATGATGGAAAATGTTAACCATATCCAGAGAAAGTTTTGTAGGGTCTGAATTCAGATCAAAGCAAACTACTTTCATTTTTTTTCTTTTTCTTGTATTTTTTCCCCTTTGTTCTTATACTTCTTTCACAACTTGTCTTGTGGAAATATGTTAACCATGATATATGTGTATAAACTATATCATATTGTTTACTCTCTTGGGGTGGGAGGGAGGGAGGGAGAAAGGAGAGAAGGAGAAAAGTTTGAAATTCAACATCTTAAAAAAAGTGGAAAATTATTTTTATATGCTATTGGAAAAAATACTATTAAACATAAAACAATAATATTTAAAAACATTCAACTAATAAATAAAACTAGGATTTTGATTTATGAGAAAAGCAAATTGATAAAAATTGTTAATATGATTAAAAGAGAAAGAAGAGAACCAAATCACTAATATTAAAAATGAAAAGGGTGAGTATAGATCTAATGATGATGGGATTATAATAATTGAAAGAAACTAGCTGTGTGACCTTGGGCAAGTCAATTGTCCTACCTTCCCCTCTCCAAAAAGCAAAAAGAAAATTGTAGGGAAAGTTATTAACATAATTGATTCTGACAATAATTTATAGAATTGATTATGACAATAATTTATGGAATAAAATATTTCTTGAACAGAGTATAATAAAACAAAATATTAAATAAAAAAGACTTTAATCTGGGATTTGATTTTACTGAATTCCTCCAGATTCTAGCATTGATTGACCTAGTACCTGCACTATCATATGGATGAAAGGACCTAAAGGAAGAATCACAAACACTTCAGAGCTGGAAAGCATCTCAGAGGTTATCCAGTCTAATTTGTATTCAGCAAATAACATCAACATAACATAATGAACAGCTTTTCTTGAAGATCCATAATGAGGAGGGATCTACCATCTCTGAAGGAAAACCTTTTCATCTTATTGCCATCCCTAAGATTCAAAAAAAAATATTGAATAATGTTGGTAACAATAGGCATCCTTGTTTCACACCTGACCTCCTTGAAAAGCCTACTAATTTATATCAGTTACTAACGATGCTTACTGATGGTTTTAGATAAATCCATATTTATTTTTTTTTACCAATTTAAGGAACATCCCATTGATCACCATACATTTGAATGTTTTTAATAGAAATGTAAGTTTTCCTTTATCAAGAGCTGTTTCTACATAAAGCAATATAATCATATGAAGTACAAAAGTAAAAGATATCTTTCAAAGAATCCTGTAGAAGAAAAATATTTATCATAAGTCAAAAAACTCACCAAATGATTTAGAGACATGAAGGCTAAGAGGAATTTGGGGAGGATCAATAAACATGTGGCCTTGGTTGACCAGGACCTCCTTGATCAGTGGCAATCCAGTTACCATCATAAAGTTAAGATTTCCAACATGTTTGCAGAAAACATTTCCATATTTCCTGGCAAACTGAAAAAGAATTAGTTTGAGTTGCAAACTTCCATTGCCCTTCAGGCTCTTTCTAGTCTCTACTGTTAACATACCATTAACAGATAACATTCTAACAATGGGAAAAATCAATTCCCATGGAGCCCACTCAATTCAGTCTGATCCTGTTCCACTGAATTCAGTCCAGTGTACCCCCCAAAATACTGAATCATCCAACTATATGCCAAGTCCTTTGCTGGGAGCCAAGCAGACCAAAATACCAACAGTTCCTTCTCTTGAGGAACTGACGCTGGAAGAAAATGATCTGTGAACATATAAGCCAATATGGTATACATACAATGGAAATTCTAAGTGATTTCAAGGGAAACTAGCATCTTGGAGTTATCTGAAAGGATTCTTGCAGGAGTTGGCCTCTTGAAGCTGAGTTTTGATGAAAATTGGGAATTCTAAAATATTCAGGGTAAGAAGGCTCCAAAGTGGCTACTCCACTCAAGGAGGCATGTTGGACTAAGAATATATACCTAAGCACAAATGAGAGTTGAATGCATGGGAAAGACTTGGAAGTCAACACTTGAACCATGAGCAAGTTTGTTGGAGCGCCTAGAATATAGGCTCACAGAGGGCAGGGACAGTTTTATTTTTGTTTTCTTAATCTCCAACACTTAGCATACTACAGGGCACCTAACAGGTATTTATGAAATGATTGTTAATTGATTAATCTATTGATTGATTGGGTCTTTCCCCCACTGACAATCATCAAAGCCTTTTCAAAACTCAATAGATGGTCTTTGAGAGAGACTAGAGGAAAAGTCAATCAATGCTGCTTCCAACATGATAATTAACTCTAAACTAAGCAAATCTTGACCTCAGGTCACATACAGACTGAGAGTCTGTCACCACACACTTATCTGATGCCATTATAGCTTGACAGGGCCCAAGAATGCTGATCTTCTGTTTCAAGGACCTCAGAGAGTAAAGGAACTGTAGTTGATAGCATATGATGATTCTTTTCAGTAGTCAAGGATATAAGACTTCAAAAAGAAAAAAAAGCAAGGTGATAGGTCAAATATTCTAAGGGTTTATGACTGGGTTCAAATGCTACCTTTGACCCCTCTCAGGAACCACTCACTGAACATTTTTCCAAGATTTAGTTTTTGCATATGGAGTAGCTATGGCAAAAAGGTGTCCTAAGAATGCAGTGGAGGAATGCTTACAAATTTGTCTGCAAATGTGCATAGGCTATATCAATCTACTTTAGAGGCAGCATGAGATATGGCATAGAGACCTAGCATCAGCATCATAAAGACCTGGTTTAACCTTCTACCCCTGACCCAGGCCAGCTGTATAAGTGTTCCCAAAGAACTTAATTTTTGAGTGTCCCAGGTAGGTGGTCTCCAGTGGGTTACTCCTGCATCTGTTCTGTGCCTTTGGCTGTCTGAGAATTTATCAGTGACACAGATGGGGTGCTCATAGTCATTACTAAGTTGAGAAATGTAGCTGAATGATGGAGTCACCTCCCCCCCAAAAAAAAACTTCAATGGGCTATGGTTGGACTGAATGCAGTGAAGTGAAATTCAAAAAGCAGAAATGTAATGTCTCACAATAAATACAAAAATCAATTTTTCAAGTACACGCTCTGAAAAAGATCTGATTCTTGGCATCTGGGTTTACTTCACTTTAAAATTTGATAACTGCATTTGATTATAAACAATTCCATTTACAAACTTTTTATTGCAAGAGGCTGTTTCCAGGTAGGTTTAGAGCATGGATGGACACCAAGGATTGTGGCACATTCCCCAGGGAACCAGTTAACATCCCCTCTTAGAGCCAGTAGATTCTCACTCTGACATATTACACCTTACCTTTTGCATGGTGATACTGGGATTTTTAAAGTCTATCTGGAAGATGTTGCCCAATATGGGGAGCCCAGGAGGGCCTGGGGGGTAATTGAGATGCCATCTCCTCCTCTTCATATACTGTGCCAGAATCGGAAGGATAGCAGAGAGAAGAAGGAGGGTCTGCAGGGGGTCTCCTTCCCAAAGAGAAGGGGGTACTGTTCCCAAAGGGATCTGCATCTTTCCTCAGCTCTGACACCAAGACCAGACAAATCAACCAGACAAATCATCCTCGCTCTTCCTGTTCCTCTTCCTGTAGCAACAGCAGCAGCTGTGAGGCCACCAGGAGCAGTGTTCATGTGAGGGACAAAGCTCAAGATGTGTTTGTCTTCCTGGAGCTGCTGCCTGGGCTGCCTTTATAGTGAGGCAGTGAGAACGCCAGGGAGTGCCCGCCTCACCTCTGTGCCCCAGCCCTATGACCCTTACCAGGGCCTGCCTCCTGTGAATAAACACTCTCCACCCTTACAGTCTTGTGTCCTGAAAAGAATATAGGGGTTATCTGCTGTGAATCCAATAGACAACTTGGCCAGAGTGCCCTTGGAAGACTCCACACACAAACAGAACCACACAGTGGGGCCCCAGTCACAGGGTCAGATTTAAGATGCAGGAAGTGACTCAGAATTTCATCTCCTTGTTTAGGAGAGCAGCAGGCCAAGGTCCAGGAACACCAGGAAGCTGACAAAGTCTCGCAGCCATTTTTAGTTTCCAGAAGCTTCACTGAAACCCAGCTCAGCTGGCTTCAATTCAGTATGCTTCTATGTCTTACAAAATATCTCCTAATGAATTTGAGAACTAATGTAGTGTGGCTCTAAACCTAAGGTCCAAGGACCCCTGTGAGACATATGGCCAGATTTCACTGAGTCTGGGAACTTCAAAGGAAGAAAATAATTTTAAATTTATTTGGATGATTTGTATAAAATTCCAACAGAATTGAAACAAAATTCCAGGGAGCCAAGATGGTGGTGTAGAGGAAGCAGTGTCCCATAGCTCCCATGCAGCCAGCCTAAACACCCATAAAATATGATTCTGAACAAATTCTAGGACTCTCAAACTCAAAAAATACAGAAAGCACATCTCTTGCGGAAGGCAGCTTGGCAGCAGGGGATCATCGTGGCAGGACACAAGCCCAAGGTCGGCCCAGCTTGAAACCAAAACCATGGCCAGGCCCATGGGTGGTAGGAAGGAGCCTCTACAGCCTCCAGCACCTCTACATCTATCAAGGTGTGGAAAATAGCGATTAAAGAAAGGTATGAAAAATAGGGATTAAAGAAAGGCAGCTAGGGAGGTGGGACTCATCCCACAGGCCTGCAGGCTGGAGCCAAGACTAGCCCAGCCTAAAACCACCATGCAGCCAGGCTCCAGGACATCCAGGAGGAGCTGAGCCTCCCAAGCCACAGACTAAGTCTACTTCAGAGAAGATCTAAAGAACCTGGAGCAATCTGCATAAGCCAGGATTAAAGGTCAGTGAAAGTGAGTGAAGCTTTAAAGCTAAATTTGGGGGAGGAGAAGCAGTTCAGCCAGTCTATGCCTGGGGCAAGGAAGCAGTGGAGGAAGGGCAGAAACTGATGTAACCTGTGAGAATGATCTGAGAAAATCATGAAAAGGGAGTCAACAACCTGATGGAAGAAAACAACACTTTAAAAAATAGATTAATCAAATAGCAAAAGAGGCCCAGAAAGTCAGTGAAGAGAAGAATGCCTTAAAAAGTTGAATTTGCGAGATGGAAAAAGAATCTCAAAAGCATTCTGAAGAGAATAATTCCTTCAGAATTAGAGTGGAGCAAGTGGAAACTAATGACTTTATGAGAAACCAAGATACTATTAAACAGTTACAAACAAATGAAAAAATTAGAAAGGAATGTGAAATATCTCCTTGAAAAAACCACTGACCTGGAAAATAGATACAGGAGAGACAATTTGAAAATCACTGGTCTACCTGAAACCCATGACCAGAAAAAGAACTTAGAAAGGATTCTTCAAGAAATCCTCAAAAATGTTACCCTGATATTTTAGAATCAGAGGGCAAAATAGAACTTGAAAAAATTCACCAATCACCTCTTCAAAAAGATCCCCAAAAGAAAACTCCTAGAAATACTGTTTCCAGCTTCCAGAATAACCAGTTAAAGGAGAAAATATCATTGGCTGTCAAGAGAAAAACATTTGAATATTGCAGAAGCACTATCAGGATAACCCAAGATCTGGCAGCCTCTACAATGAGGGATAGAATGGCCTGGAATATGATATTTCAAAGATAAGGGAGCTGGGATTAAAACCAAGAATCAACTACCCAGCAAAAATGAGCATATTATTCCAGAGGAAAATATGGTCACTCAATGAGGGGGAGGACTTTCTAGCATTCTTGCTGAAAAAACCAGAACTGAACAGAAAATTTGACAATCAAACACAAGAAGCATGAGAAGGTAAACATGGGAAAAAAGTCATCAGGAACTTATCACATTTGAATTATTTACATGCCAATCTTGAAAAATGATAATAGTAACTTATGAAACTTTTCTTAGTATGAGGATAGGTGAAGTGAATACAAATGGATATATATGTATACTCACACATATATCTATATGGGAGGCTATTTATGCATATGAATACATATCTGACCATGTGTATATATGGGTTTACAGAGGGCATAGGATCAATTAAATATGAAGGGATGATACTTTAAAAGGTAAATTCTGAGGTGGGAGAGGACTAGAATGAGAGGAGACAGGGAGAGACAAAATGGAGCTAATCATCCCATATAGAAGAGGCAAGGTATAACTGTTACAACTTTACTTTCATTTACTCTCATTGAATCTGGCTTAGGGAAGAAATGGCATAAACTCTAAAATGGACATCATGGCACACAAGAGAGCAGGGGGTGTGGAGATGAGAGGAGGGATGACTGAAGGGAGGATAGGGTCTGGGGGAGGGAAGTTGGATACACACACTTCAATAATGGGACAGGGACAGGGACCGGGTAGAGAGCAGAACAAGGGGGGAAGGGATAGGAAAGAGGGACATATGATCACTGTCACAATATGTCCACTATGAATATGTCCTGTTTAATCACACCTACACTGCCTGTATTGAATTTGTTGTCCTTTCAGCAGGGGTGGGTGAGAAGGGAGGAATCAAAAGAATCTAGAATTTAAAGCTCTGCAATACCTGCAACTAGGATTCAAGATATACAGGGGCTGGGATACGGAGACCCTCACTGCCCTACCAGAAAGTTAGAGAGCAGACCGGGGAGGGGCAACACAGTGGGATTGCTGTTTTGGGGGTGGGGTAGGGGAAAGACAGGGAGAAAATTTGTCACTCAAAAATCTCATGAAAATGAACGATGTAAACAAGAAAACAAATAAAATTCATTACATTAAAAAAGAAACAAAATTCCAATATTATTGGAATAAATTGAAATGAAATTCAAATGTCATTAGAAGAAAATGGGATAATGAATACTATTCCAATATGATTTAAATAAATGGTAATTATTGGAACAAATTGGAATGACCAGAATAAAATTCCATATAATTAGAATTTCTTTTGTAATTTTATGTATGTCATGCTATGCAATTAAAATATCCTGATCCTTTCATCCAGCCATACCATGACTAGATCAATATCCCAAAGATATTATAAAAAATGAAAGAGAACCAACACGTACAAAAATATTCATACCATCCCTTTTTTCAGTGGCAAAGAATTGGAAATTGAGAGGATGCCATCGGTTGGGGAAATGGCTAAACATATTGTGGTATATCATTACAATGGAATACCATTGTGATATAAGAAAAGATGAGCAAGTAGATTTCAGAAAAAAAAGCTCAGAACAAAACTTTTGTGAACTGGGAGTGAGCTAAATGAGCGGAACCAGGAGAACATTGTACACATTAGCAGCAGCATTGTGTGAAGACCACCTTTAATAGATGTAGCACTTTTCAGAGATGCAACAATCTGAGACAATTCCAAAAGAAAATAATTTCTACATTAAGAGAAAGAACTGTGGAATCTGTTTGCAGATTTAAGCAGAACGTTTTCTCTTTTTTTTTCTTTCTTGTGGTTTTTCCCTTTTGCTTTGATTCCTTCTTACCATTTGACTAATGGGTAAAAATATGTTTAATATGATTGTACATATAGATACTATATCAGATTAAATGAAGTCTTGGGGAGGAAGGAAAGGGAAAATTTTTAGAGCTCGAAATCATATGAAAGTGGATTCAAAAAATTAAAAATAAATATATAAAAAATAAATTAATAATAAATAAATAAAATGAATGAATAAATGAATAAATAAATAAATGAATGAATGAATAATTAAATAATCAAATAAATAAATAAATAAATGAATAACTACATAAATAAATATATTTAAAAATATGCCATTCTGAGAAAGGATCCATAGATTAACAAAGACTCACCAAGGGTGATCTGACCTAAAGAAGGTAGAGAACACTTTCTCTGGCTGGTATTTCTAACTGCTTGGAATTGCTCTCCAAACCTTCCTCAGTCTGTTTATGTTGGGACCAGGAACTAGGGGTAAATGGTTGTGCTTTTGTTTCCCTTCCAGTGCCTTCATGGAGCAGGGCAAAGAATGCAGGGTTTGCAGTCTGAGGTCCTCCGTCTGAATCTTATTCTTCCCCTTTTGTTTCCTTGGACCTGTATTTTCTCATCTGGAAAAAAGACATTGAAATATCAGAGGGGTCAAAGACAAGACCCCTTCCGAAAGAGTCATAGCTCATCACTCCTGAGTATGACCATGGCTAGATTAAAATTATATAAATTTATATTTCTATAAATGTAAAAAAATTAAAATAAAAAAATTGAGAAATGTTTAACATACTAAAGATAGCATACAACATAAATAATACCAACATGTGGCTTTCTAAGCCTGCAGGTTTACACATTTGTGCTAGATGACCCCTGAGGTCCCTTTCTACTCAAAATCCATATTCTTTAACTAAGGAACAAAAAGCTATGTCCCTTGTCCTCAGACATTTTGTAAAAAAGATGTAAAAGTTAGGAAGATAATCTGTGTGGACAACAGGTCAATCAATGACTCATGGTTTATGTATGTATCATAGAATATTTTATCTGGAAGAAGTCTGAAAGATTACAGGATAATAGGGTCACAAACTGGGAGCTGGAGGGATCTCAGAGGCCATGTAGAACAATGTTCTCATTTTACAGATGGGGAAACAGGTTGGGACCATCGTCAGTGACCATTATCCTAATGTTCTATAAGACTATAAGCTTTATGAGGATCTCCCTCTCTCCCTCTCTCACCCTCTGTGTGTGTGTGTGTTTGTGCTATTTCATTGGTTGTATACAGGAACCATGAAAAGTAAATGCATTTTTCCTGTTCTACAGATTAAGAAACATTTGAGAGAGCTACAAAGAGCTGCTGAGTGTCACATAACTAGAAAGTGCCTGAGGCAAGATCTGAATTTGTCTTTTTAAAACATTTTTAAATTTTTGCAAATTGATTTGTTTGTTTACTTTTAGTTTACAAGATTCATTTCCACAATCCCATCAGTTTCAAAATTTCTCCCCTCTCTCTTCCCGCTACCTCCACCCATGGTGTCATGCAATCAAGTATAAGATCTGCAAATACTTTCACACTGGACATTAGTCTGGTTGTATAGAAGGGTTGTAGCCAATGAAGTGAAAAATGGAAAAAAAGAAACCAAACCAGATACAGAAAAGAACGATAGCATGTATGGCTTCAGTCTCCATTTAAACTCTGTTCTTTCTAGATCTTTCTCTGAATGTAGAATCTCCTTGCATCTTGAGACTTTTAGAGTTGTTTTATACCAGTGTATTGCTGAGGAGAGTCCAGTTTATCAAAGTTGGTTGTCACACATATGACATGTCTGTGATTGTGTGCTGAATTTATGTCTTTGGAGAGGAATGACTACTAGCACCTGATAATTTGGGAACATCCAGGGTTACTCCTTCTTATAAAGTCTGGATTTCAAGAACTTCAGCGTGTTGAAGGATATTGTAGATAATGTGATTGAATTCACTTACTTGTTCAGACCTCACTCAAGGAAGGTAGCCATTGTGTCTTGCTGAGACTGTTGTGGGGCATAAATTCTATGAAAAGTTGGCCTAAGGCTGCATATCATCAGGGTATAGACACAGTCTCTCTGGCTAGTGATGACAGGCTGTCTCTCTCAGGTTCTCATTGAATACCATCTCTTCAAAGGGTACATAAACTGTGAGCCTGATGCCATGATTTCCTTTGATCCAAGAGAGATGGCCAAATGACCATCATTTTATTTGAGAATTGTGCTGGCCATATTAATTAGATGACTCAGTTAAGCAGAAACTATGGTTCTCAAACTTTTTTAATCACCACAGACCCCATGTCCAGGGCTCAAATTGGCCAAGGTTACGCAGGTGTCATTTGAGGGGGGGGGGGAGGATTCAAGGCCAGATTCTCTGACTGCACTTTTGTCACCTCATCACCCTTCCTCTCTGTAAGTGATAAACATACTGGAAAGAGTGAATAGGGTGAGAAAAGTCCTGGAAAGTCCTCAGCCCAACTGCATCTCTTCGGATTCCCTTCCACAACTCAGAAGGCTCTATCTGCAGATATACATACATATGTACATACATACACATCTCATATGGGAAAAACATACAAATGTACACAGACACGTATAAAACAAACTCTAAATATGACCAATTGGGCATCATTAACAGAGTGAAGGCACTAGAATTAGGAATAGTTGGGGAAAGTTTTCTATAGAAGATGGGATTAATACAGGCAAGCGAAAGTATATGCTCCTGATGTCACTTCAAAGAGATTTTATCGCATGATTCATTCCTTTGATTTTATCAATCAATCTGTTAATCACTCAATCCACAAGTATTTCTCAATGGCTAACACTGATATTATGCTTTAATGTTGACAAAGTGCTTAACATGTATTTTCCTGTTTCAGCCTCATAATAAACTATGAGAGAGATGCTATTACTATCCCCATTTTACAGATGAGGAAACTGTGCACTTAGCCCTGCCTCCAATGATGAAGGGGTCTTACACCTTACCAAGGCTCTCTAATTGTTCAAGTGGCTCCCTGTCTCTTACAGGAGATTGGCCCCACTATCTCCCTTATCTGGATTTCTGTCTCTCTCTATTTGCTCTTTCTTACTGCCTACAAGCATGATTGTCTTACTCTCCAAGCATGTAATACATCCTCCATCCTCAAACAACTCTCATGATCCTTCCAGCCCATTGATTATCATCCCATATTTCTTTGTCCCTGTGAAGCTAAACCCTCAAAAAGACCATGTACACTAGGAGCTTCACTCTTTCACTCTCTTCCTTCTTTCACTCTCTTCTAAACCCCTTATAACCCAGCTACCAACCTTTCTCCCCCAAACCCTAATCTCTCCAAATGACTAGTGATCTCCTCATGGCCTCAAATCTTTGGGGATTTTTTTTAATTCCTGAAAGGATTAATTTTTTTTTGACTTTTTGGAAAGGGGAAGGCAGGGCATTTGGGGTTAAGTGACTTGCCTAAGGTCACAGGGCTAGTTTTGTGATAAGCGTCTGAGGCTGGATTTGAACTTATGTCCCCCTGACTCCAGGACCAGTGCTCTATTCACTGCACTATCTAGTCACCGCTAGGTTTAATTAAAAAAATTAGTATTTTGTTTTCCCGCAGTTACATGTAAAATTAATTCTTGACATTTGTTTTTTAAAACTTTGAGATCTGAGTTCTCTCCCTTCCTCAGACTTCTGCCCCCCATTAAGACGGCAAGCAATTCCATATAAGCTATACATGTTTAGTCATGTAAACATTTTCATGGTAGTCATGTTGTGAGAGAAAACATAGACAAGAAAAAATAAAGAAAAATAAAGTTAAAAAACCCAAAGTATGCTTCAATCAATATTCAGACATCCTCAGTTCTCTCTCTTGGGATGGATAGCCCTTTTTGTCATAGTATTTCAGTATTGTCTCTAATCATTTTATTGCTGAGAATAGCTAAATCATTCATAGCCATCTTACAATACTGCTCTTACTTTAAACACAGCATGCTTCACTTTGCATCAGTCCATATATGTCTTTCCAGATTTTTCTGAGAGCATCCTACTCATTGTTTCTTATAGTAGAATAGTATTCCATCATAATCAGTCTACAACTTATTCAGCTATTCCCTAATTGATGGGCATCCTCTTTACTTCAAATTCTATAGTCTCAGAAATGAGGAGTTACACATGCTTTTGTACTCATAGGTCTTTTTTTTCTTTTTTTTTATATTAAGAAGATATATTTTTTTAATGTAAATTTTAATTTATTTCTTGGTTATATCATTCATTTCCGCAAGGTTTTGAGTTACAAATTTTCTCCCCTTTTTGTCCCTACCCCCCAGCCCAGAACATTGATCCCACTGTAAGA
>CM053593.1:14856281-14875720 GCA_028646575.1 Pseudocheirus occidentalis
CTTTTTTCCTGTTTAGTTCCTCCATTCCCTCCCTTGTCACCTCCCAGCACCCCTCCCCTCCAATATTTTGACCTATTAAAAAACTTAAAGAAATACACAAAAGTTATGAAAAGAAAATTAACCAATTGGAAAAAAGATACAAAATCTAAAGTAAAAAAACTGTAACAGTGCAGTGAAATCAAATGACATTTAAGAAATCAAATAATAAAACTAGGAAAAATAAAAAAGAATCTGGCATATCTCATTAGAAAACAAGTGATCTGCAGAATAGATTGAAGAGAGACAATATAAGAACTGTCCATCTACCTGAAATTTTCTTTTCTTTGTTTTTCCTCTTTTTTTGAGGGGGATGGCAGGGCAATTGGGGTTTAGTGACTTATCTAAGGTCATATGGCTAGTAAGTATTAAGTGTCTGAAGCTGTATTTGAACTTAGGTCCTCCTGACTTCAGGGCCAGTTTTGTATTCAGTGCACCACCTAGCCACCCCACTACTTGAAATTTTCGATCAAAAAAGGAATCTGCATACAATACCACAAGAAATTATTAAGGAAATTGCTCTGAAATTCAATAAAAAGAAAGTAAAGTAGAAATCAAAACAATCCTCTGACCACTAAATGAAGAAAATTGAAGGAATGTCATAGCCAAGTTTCAAAATTTGCAAGTTAGAGGAAATATTCCAAGTAACAAGAAAAAGAAAAAAAACATTTAAATATTGATTAAATATTTAATCAGTATTTTATAAGACCTAGCACTATCTACACTAAATGATCATAGCATGTCAAACATTAGATTTCAAAGACAAAATGAGTTGAGATTGCATCCAAAAATAGCATATCTTGAATGAAAGAGGGGAAAAAGACATTTGATGAACTGAAAGACTTTCAGTAACAAAAACACCAGAACTCAATGGAAAATTAGACATAAAAGATCCAGCAGAAATGTAAGGAAATCATTAAAGTCTAATTATAAGTCTCTGATTTATGTCAAACTGTTTATTCATGACATGTGAAGCATTGTTAATATTAGTATTTTTTCTTTTTATTAGTAGTAATTGCATTCTTAAAACTGTTACTATTACTGAGGCACTTTGAAAGAAAGGATGGGATTCAATTGTGTAGGATAAGGTGATTTTAAACAAAATTGCATAGGAAAATGGTAAAAGGAGGAAGTATCTTATGAAAAAGGGACATGAAAGGAAGAACTAATACAGTGGAAGCAGGTAGTGCTGGAGGGTGGGTAATATTTGGAACCTTACTTTCATACATATTGAAGAGGAAACAATTTATACATATGAAGAGATTTAAAAGTTTTGTGGATTTTTAGAGAGGGGAGAAAACTGGAGAATAAGATGATGTAAAGACTTTTAGAAGGGTATATAGATTTAGATTAGGAGAATTATGTGAATAGATAAAGGAGGAACTTTCAAAGAATGGCTAAAATAAGGAATAAGAGGGTAAGGGGAGAAGATAAAGCAACAGTCGTAGGTTAAAAAAATATTGAGAAGGAAAAGAGTAAAAATAAGATAGAGAGGAATTCACAGAGAGTAATTATATCTTTGAATGCATAGGGGATGAACTCACCGATTAAATGGAAAGAAATAGATGATTAAAAGTCAAAATTCTGTGACAGATTCTCAAACAATTTTAATGGAGGGTTGGAGTACAATTTGAGACTTTTAAAAATCATCTCTTTGGGATACAGCCCTGGAAGTGGTATTGCTGGGTTAAAAGATATGCTTGTTTTTATAGCCCTTTTAGGGACAGTTTCAAATTGCTCTTCAAAATAATTGAATCCACTTTGAATTTATATTCATAAATTGTGTTAGATATTGGTCCATTTCTACCTAACTTTGTCTCTATCTCTTGTGTTTTCATAAATTGTTTCCCTATCCGTAATTCTGATAAGTAGTATGTTCCATGTCATAAATTCTGGAGATGTGGCAAAATCAGAACACTTGTGCATTGTTATTGAAATTGTGAATGATTAATTTTCCTATAAATATCTCTTCAAAGGTCTATTTCTTCTATCACATTTTTTTCTATTCATGAGATCAGTATAATGGATTGGAATTCTCCAGTAATGATGAAGTACAGGAGTCAAAGATACCTTTAAAAGAATCCTGGAGATGAAAAAAAAGTGTTTTTCCTAATTCAAAGAACTCACCAAATGTTTTAAAGACATGTGAGATGATAGGGATTTGAGGACGATCAATAAACACATGGTCTTGGTTGACCAGGACCTCCTTGATCAGTGGCAATCCAGTTACCATGACAAAGTTCAGACTGCCCAAACGCATGCAGACAACATTTCCATAGTCCTTGGCAAACTGAAAAGGAATTAGTTTGAGTTCAAATATACATTGCCTTTCAGTCTATTTTTTGTCCATACTGTTACCAAATGACATTCTAATTATGTGAAACATCCATTCCAATGGAATCCACTCAATTCAGTCTGATGTAATTCCACTAAATTCAGTTCAGCCCAGCCCAACAAACA
Organism: Pseudocheirus occidentalis; assembly: GCA_028646575.1. Classification (NCBI taxonomy): domain Eukaryota; kingdom Metazoa; phylum Chordata; class Mammalia; order Diprotodontia; family Pseudocheiridae; genus Pseudocheirus; species Pseudocheirus occidentalis. The sequence continues at coordinate 14,858,778 of CM053593.1, forward strand.
TGGAGTCATCCAACTATATGTCCCAAGTCCTGTGCTAGGAGATGAGTAGACAAAATGTCACAAACCCCAAAGAGTTTCCCTTTGAGGGATTTGAGGGATTCCCTTGAGGAATTGACTTTGGAAGGAAACAATTTGTGCATATATATGTAAATACAGAATACATAAAAAGGAAATTCTACATGATTTGAGGGGAGACCAGCACCTGAGAGGGATCAGGAGGGCTTCCTGTAGGATATGGCTCTTGAAGCAGAACTTTGATGGAAAATACACATTCCAAATGTTTCAGAGAATAAGTGAATATATTCCCGGCTCTGAGGTGGATGCTACATATATGGTAGGCTAGAAATACATGCCAAAGAATCACTCAGAGTTTCATGTTTGGGGAAGACCAAGAGGTCAACTCTTGAACCATTAGTAAGTTCATTGGAGTGGGTAGAATGTAAGATACCTGAGGGCAGGGCCAGTTTTATTTTTGTTTTCTTAATCTTCAGCACCTAGCATAGTATGTAGCACATAGAGGATACCTATGAAATGCTTGCTAATTGATTGATTGACTGGGTCTTTACCCCCAATACCCATCCAAGCCCCTTCAAAACTCAACAGATAGTCTTTGAGAGGGATTGGAGGAAAAATCAATCAATGCTTCTGCCAACATGGTCATGAGCTTCTCTGAACTTATCAAGGCTTGTCCTCAGGTCATAGGAACTCCAAGAGTCTGTTACTGCATTCTTATTTCAAGCCATTACAGCTTGGATGGGCCAGAGAATGCTGGTCTTCTGCTTCAAGTGTCTTAAGTTGATAGCATATGAGGACTGTTTTCAGGAGCCAGGAATATTTAGACTTGAAAAAGAAAACAAATAAGGTGAGAGATGGGATGTGACAAGGGCTTATGACTTGAAATCTTGTAAGATCTGACTTCAGATCCTACCTTTGACCCCTACCTGGAACCAGTCACTAAACCTTTTCCCAAGATTTAACTTCTCCATATCTAGCTATCTCAAAGGGGTGTGTTGAGGACCAAATAAGAGAATGCATTCAAATTTCTCTACAAATGTGCAAGGACTAGACCAGTTTCACCTGGGAGGCAGCATGACACATTTCGTGGAGATCCAGAATCAGTATCTTAAAAACCTGAGTTCATCTTCTACCCCTGATCCATGCCAGCTCTTGCTTAGACTCTTACTGTTTGAACTCAGGTAAGGAGGTCTCCTGTAGCTTACTTCTAGATTTAAGCTTGGCCCTGAGCTGTCTAGCATTTTATCAATGACTCAAATAAAGGCATAAAGGAGGTGATCATCTGATTTACTGTCAATACTAAATCCAGAAGGGTGGTTGGGTGATGGAGTCGACCAAAAATATTTCAATGGACTGTATTTGGGCTGAATGTAATAAGTTGAAATTCAAATGAGATAAATATAAAACATCACACTAAGATAAAAGAAAACAAATTTCACAAGTATACTTGCTCTGAAAAAGATGTGATTGTGGACAACTGGGTTTTCATTTTGACCTTTAGATATTTCACTACAATTAATTTACTGTATAATCTTATTTCAGGCATTTAAAATAATGATTATAAGAGTGTTTCCCCTAGTTTCACCAGGATGACTGCCAGAGGGGTCCAGGACAGACAAAAAAGGTGAAGCAGCCTTTAAATAGTGACTGAGTAAACTGTGCTAAATACGAACCAGAAGCGTGATATGTCAGGTAAAAATAAAATTGGCATTGGTTAATGTTTGGGGAAATTAAATTTAAAGGAACACTATTGGGATATTGTCAGTATAATATTAACACCCAGAATTAACTGATAAGTTAATTATCTGAATTAATAAGTATTATTACTATCTTGATAAGTTAATTAACTGATAAGGGCAGTGAATGTCAGAGACCTGACATGGCTTGGCCAAAGTCTAAAGATCAGAGTGAGGGACCATGGGTACATAACGTTTGTGTGTGTGTGTGTGTGTGTGTGTGTGTGATGTGATGGTGGTGATGATGTTAGTGGTGATGTCCGTTTGTTAATCTGCTGATTCCTATGGGTTCTTTCTCAGAAGAAAGTTTTTACATGCAGAACAAAACAAAACAAAACAAAGACTAATGAGTGATGGAAAAAATGATTTCAAGTCAAATTCAATGACCTCAGGTAAGTCCCTCTGATGGTAGAGTTTGGAGGGACTTCAGAGGCTGCCTCTCTCATTTCTGCCAGTCAGACTATTAAATGCTTACCATGTGCCAGGAACTCTGCTCAGTACTGGGGATATGGAAAAGTCAAGGGGTTCACCACTTACTTTATAGATAAAACAATAATAGCAATGATACTACTAATAAACAACTGACATTTCTAAAATGCTTAATGTGGGCCAATCACTGTGTGAAGCACTTTACAATTATCATCTCCTTGATTCAGAAACACAGAAAGTGAGTCCGAAGGGACCTCAGTGGCCATCCAATCCTGACCACATACAATGTCAGCAATGACACACCCCATGATAATGAGCATAGGCCTCTCTCTAGGTCCCACAGGTCAGAAGGGGATGTGAATCCAGGCCCTCTAAGCCCCAAACCAGACATTCTTTCCATTGCAAGAAGCTGCTTCTCAGGTAGGGCCAGAGCAGGGGTGGACCCCAGGCTTGTGGCTGCCCATTCCAGCACATTCCCCAAGGCACAGGCCCCATGTCCCCTCACAGCCAGTGAATTCTCACCTTCCCATCTCATATTACCTTTTGGAACATCATTTGGGGGTTTTTAAAGTCCATCTGGAAGAAGTTTCCCACTAAGGGCAGCCCAGGAGGACCAGGGGGTTGGTTGAGATGCTGCCTCCTCTTCTTCAGATACTGTGCCAGGATCAGGAGAATGGCAGAGAGGAGAAGGAGGGTCTGCAGGGGGGCTCTTTCCCAAAGAGAAGGGAGCACATTTCCCAGAGGGAGCTGCATCTTTCCCCAGCTGGACAGACAAGTCAAGATCTTTTCCCTCTTCTTTGTGAAACAACAGCAGCAGCTGTGGGGCCACAAGGGGCAGTGTTTAAATGAGAGACAAAGGTCAGGTTGTGTTTGTTTTCTTGGAGCTGCTGCCAGCTCTGGTTTTATAGGCCAGGCAGTTAGAGCTACAAGAAGTACCAGCCTACTCTCTGAGTCCCAGCCCTCTGCCCTCTGCCAGGTCCTGTCTCCTGGGGGCAAACATTTCCCCCTATGCTTACTCGTTTCCCCTAAAGAAGGCTGGGCTTGTCTGTTGGAAACCATAGAGAAGACTTGGCCAGAGCAGTTTAGGAAGGCTCCACACAGAGACAGACCCACCCAGTGGGGGCCAAATCACAGGGTCAGATCTGTGAAGTAGCAAGTGAGTCTGAACTTCATCCTGTTGTTTAGGAGAGCAGCAGGCTGAGGTTCAGGGAGGCCAGGAAAGTGGCAAGGTCCCACACTGGAATCTGGCTCAGCTGGTTGCAAGTCAACACTTTCCCGTCTATTTGAAACTGCCTCCAAATGGCCTTGAGAATGAACATGGAGGAGCTCTAAAACTCTGTGTGAATAGATTTCAGTGTCTGTGAACTTGAATGGGAGAAAATAATTCCAACTTTATTGGAGTAATTAGAGCAAAAGTCCAACAGATCTAGAATAAATTGGGATAACTAGAATAAAATTCTGACAGAATTAGTGTAAGGTAGAATTAAACTGAATGATTGAAATAAAATTCCAATATGATTGGAGCAAATGGAATAAAATGGAATAAAATTTTATTCCATTTAAAGAAATGGAATAAAATTATAAATGGAATACATCAGAATATTTTAATAAAATGCTTATGCAAATGGAAATGAAAATCTAAAATAATTGGAATAAATTGGGATAATTAGAATTCCTTTCTAATATTATTGGAACAAGCTGGAATAAAGTTCCAGTATAATTAGAATAAATGGAATCAAATTCCCACATAATTGTATTAAATTGAAATAAATTAGAATTAAATTCCAGTATAATTCAAACATATTTCCAAGAAAAGTAGAAAAATAATTGTATAACTACACTACAATTCCAACATCATTGGAATGAATAGGAATAATTGGAATGATTGGAATGAAATTCCAGTATGTTTCAGTATAATTGGAATTTCATTTGTAGTCCTACACATGTCATTTTATGCATTTATCATTCTGAGCAAGGCTCCATAGGCTTCTGAAAACTGTCCAAGGGGTTCAGGATGCAAAAAAGTTGGAAAACAACTCCTTCTGTAGGCAGGCACTATTTTTCAAACCTTCCTTTGTCTGTCAGGTTGTGACAAGGAGCCAGGGGTGAATGGAATTTCTTCTATTTTCCCTTCCAATAGTGTTCATGAAGCAGTATCTACCCATTGGGTTTGGAGTCAAATGGTCTGGGCTTGAATTTCCAATTGTACTTCCCTGTAATTCTATTTCCTCATCTGTAAAAAAGGAGATTGGACTATCAGAGGTGTCAGACACAAGACTGCTGTCTGAAACATTATAGCTCATCCCTCCTGAGTAGTGCCAGGATCAAAGTAAAAGGTACTTTAGAAATGTTTAGCAAAATAAAGATACCATACAAGGTACTGGAATTATCTATGCGTCTATGCGTGGAGGTTGACAGGCCTGCATTAGATGACCTCTGATGTCTCTTTCCACTGAAAAGCTATGCTCTCTCATGATGGACTGAAAAGCTGTGTCCCCTCTTCTAAGGTATTGTGTAAACTAGGCAAAGGGTAGTGAGATAGCCTTTGTGGTAAAAGGCAAATCAATGATCCACAATTTATTTATGAATCACAGATTGTTTTTTTCTGGAAAAAGTCTTAGAAATCATAGAACAATGGGGTCAAGATCTGGAGTTGGAGGGAACTCTGAGGCCATCCAGCCCAACATTCTTCTTTTACAAAGGAGGCAACTGAGGCCCAGAGGAGATGAGACTTGACATAGGAACCATCATTAATCACCATTATCTTAATATTCTATAGAAATTTAAGACTTACCAGGAACTTGCCATGTGTTATCTCATTGGCTGTTTACAAGAACCCTGCAAAATAAATGCACTATGCCCAGTTTATAGATAGAGAAAAGGAACTGAGAGGTCCAGAGAATTGCCTAGGGTTGCATAACTAGTACATTGCTGAGGCAAAGTCTGAATTCAGGTCTTCTGAGCCCAAGTGCAGGGCTCCTAGCTGCCAGAGTTACTTAAGTAGTCATTTTCAGGGGTGGGATTCACACCCAGGTTCTCTTAGTTGGCATTTCCCCATTGCATCATCCTGCCTCTCAAAGGGGATAGTTATGTAGGAAATAAGAAACACAATGATCAAGTCTCTAAATCAGTGGTTATCAACCTGTGGGTCATGACCCCTTTGGGGGTTGAACGGGGTCACCTAAGAACATTGAAAAACACATATTTCTGAAGGTCTTAGGAACTGAGACCTTCTTCTATCCATCTCAAGGTGGGTCAGCCCAGATGCAGATATGCCCACATACGAGTATTAAAGGGTCAGCATTAGGAAGGTTGAGAACCACTGCTCTAAATCGTCCTTTTCCCAAGTGGACCTCAGCTGCGATTCCATCCAGAAGGCTCTTTCTTCATATATCTGCATATATATCTATGTACATCTGCACACATATATACATGTACACATGAATACATACATATATAGACAGACAGAGAAATGAGACAGATTGAGAGACAGAGAGAGGCAATACACACTCATAGAGACATTCATCTATGTATGTATATACATAGCCAATAGATTTGATTAATTTAATTAAAATAAATATAATTCATTTTTTATTTTATTATTATTATTTTTGTTATTATTATATTTAAAACAACTCATCATTTGACAAATAAATTACTATTTTTTTATTCATAATTAAAAATAAATATAAAAATAAATACTTATTAAGTCTTACACTTTAGTCCTAAAACTCAATTTCACAAACACAAGATAGACAAGACATGAATAAAGAAAGTTTGGTTGAAAAAAGAGCTGGTAATTAAGTCAACAGCAAGGTTAATATTAGCCATTGTTTTGCTAAGGTAGACAAGAGGATTGTGGTATCCCTAGGATATATTAAGAGATGTGAAGAATCCAGGGGCAGGGAGGTGATGCTATGCCATCCTCTATCCTGCTCCAACCTCCTCTGGGGCATTGTCTTCAGGTCTGGGCACCACAGTTTTAGAAAGGACACAGGGTAATTTATAGAGGAGGTAAGGAAGACCCATACCTGTATAGCTTTAGAACTAGAAGGTGTGCTAGTGCTTATCCAGGTGCGTAACTTTATTTTATGGAGGAAGAACTGAGTTTCAGAGAGGGCAATGACTGGTCCAGGGTCACATGGGTATTATATGAGCAGATATTTGAACTCAGAACTACTGATTCCAAACTGAGTGATCATTCCACTGTGCCACTCTATCTCCAGATAAAAATAGCCCTTGGGATCACGCCATAGGATGAACATTTGAAAAAACTTAGTGGTGCTTATCCTGTAGGAGAATGTGGGTATTTAAGGGGAGAAGGCTGGGCATAGAATTGTCTTTATTTCTTTGAAAGGTTACCAAATGGAAGAAGGATTAACTTTGTCCTTGTTGGTGCTTGATCATAGATGCAATTTACATCCAAAACTGTCCAAAAATGAAAGGGATCACTTCTTTGAAATACAAACTTGCTCAGCAACCCTTCCCTGGGGGACGTCTCTGCCTTTGATTGGAGAAGGTGAAGGGATGACATCAATGAACTCTTCCTAGATCCCACATTTAAGGAGGGAGGCCCAGGGCAAACACATTTTCATATTAGTCATGTTACACAGAAGAATTATAACAAAAAGGAAAAACCATGAGAAAGAAAAATAGAACAAAGCAAAAAAGAAAATATTCTTCATTCTGCATTAGAACTCCACAATTCTTTCTCTGGATGTGACTCGCATTTTCCATCATGTGTCCTTTGGAATAGATTTAAGTCCTTGAATTGCTAAGAAAAGCTAAGTCTATCCAAATCAGGCCTAACACACTGTGGCTGTTGCTGAATACAGTGTTCTCCTGGTTTAGTTCCCCTCACTCAGCATTAATTCATACAAACCTTTCTAAGTTTCCCTGAAGTTTGCCTGTCCATCTTTTCTTATAGCACAATAGTATTCCATTACATTCATATACCAAAATTTGTTTAGCCATTCCCAGATTGATAGCCATCTCCTCAATTATAGTCTTTGGCCACCACAAAAAGACCTGCTATAAATATTTTTTATACATGTGAGTCCTTTTCCCACTTTTATTATCTCTTTGGGATACAGCCCTAGGAAAGGTATTGCTTGATTAAAGGGTACGTACCTTTTTATAGCCCTGTGGGCATAGTTCCAAGTTGTTCACCAGAATGGCTAGATCAACTCACAGATCCCCCAAGTATGAAATACTGTTTCGATATTCTCACATCCTCTTCAACATTTATCATTTTCCTGGCTACTTTCATAGGAGTGGGTTCAAATGATGCATCTATATCTAGAAGACTGTAAATATTTTCTAAATTCAGAAAGACACAAAACACTAAGGGGATAGAGATTGGGGGAGAAGATAAGGGAGGGATTCTTGGAGGGGGTAGGTTAAGTAATAGGAGGGCAAAGTCCCAGGTAGAAGTAACTTAAATATGTATGTCTTTGTATGTATATGTCTATAGATGAATATATATGTACATAGATACGTATACATGTATATAAACATATTTTACGTATATACATACACATCTCTGCTTAATTATAACATTTTGAGGTGGGGAGGAAGAGAGGAAAAGAACAAAGTAAAAAATGCACAGCAGAGAACAAAAGAAAACTTAAAGGAAATATAAAAGATGGACAACTCTCAACATAGCGCACAATATGTCTTATATAGGCTTTCTTGAAATGGAAATTTGTTGCTGTATTGTTTGAATCCTCTCACCTTTTCCTGTACACAAGGTGATGCATCTTTTTCTTTTCTTACTTTGAATAATTTTAGTTTTAGTATTTTAGTTAATTTTTTTTAATTTATTATTTTTTTATTTAGGTTTAAATTTTTTTAATTACAAAAAAGGAAGGTGATCTAGACATACCAAGTCTTAAATTATATTATAAAGTGATAATTATCCAAACAATATGGTACTGGCTAAGAAGTAGAGTGGTGGATCAGTGAAATAGATTAGGTACAAATTACAGTATAGTAAATGACAACAGTAATCTAATATATGATCAACCTCAAAATCCAAGCTTTGGGGAAAGGAACTCATTATTTGACAGAAACTGCTGGGAAAAGTAGCCAACAGTATGACATAAATTAGGTATAGGTCAGCATCTCATACCACATAACAAGGTAAGGTAAAAATATGGACAAGATTTGGACATAAAGGCTGATAACATAAACAAATTAAGAGAAAAAAAAACAGAACATGAAAAAGTTTAACTGTTAGATTTGTGGATAAGAGAAAAATTTAGGACCATAGAATATGTACAGGGCATTACAAAATGTAAAGTACATAATTTTGATTATGCAAAATTATTTTTTTTGCACAAACAAAATCAATGAAAGCAAAATTATAAGCAAAGCAGAAAAATGGGGACTTTTTTTTTTTACAACAAATGTCTCTTTTAAAGACCTCCATCCTCAAAGAGATAGAGAACTCAGTCTAATTTATAGAAACACAAGCCATTCCCCAATGGATAAATGATCAAAAGTCACGAACAGGCCATTTTCAGATGAGGAAATCACAGTAATGTATGTATGTATGTATGTTTGTATGCATGCATACATGCATGCATGTATGTATGTATGTATCTGTCTGTTTGCCTGTCTGTCTATGCATCTATGTATCTATCTATCTGTCTGTCTATGTATGTATGTATGCATGCATGTATCTATCTATCTACCTATGTATCATCCACCTACCTATAACTCTAAATTACTATTGATTAGAAAAATGCAAATTAAAATAACTCTGAGTTACCACATCACATGTATGACAGTGCTTAATATGACAAAAAAAAAGGAAAATGTTGGATGTTGGTAGGGATGTGCGAAAACTGACAAACTAAAGCGCTGTTTTGGAGTTGTGAAGTAATCCAACTATTCTGGAGAGCAATCTGAAACTATGCCCAAAGGGCTATGAAACAGTACACATTCTTTGATCCATCAATGTTACTGCTAGGTCTATGTCTCAAAGACATCCAAAAAAGGGGAAAGGAACCATTTTTACAACAATATTTATAGCAGCTCTTTTTGTGGTGGCCAAGAATTGGAAATCAAAGGGACACCCATGAATTGGGGAATGGCTAAACAAGCTGTGGCATACAATTTTAATGGAATATTATTTTTTCCCTTTTCAGAGTAATGTTTTATTTTTTAAATTGAATTGGATTGTATATTTACTTTTAATTTACAACATTCAGTTCTACAGTCACTTGAGTGTGAAATTTTCTCCTTTGCCTCTTCTTCCCCTCCCCTCCCCCTCGATCATGGCAGCATGCACTTGAATATAGGATCTACAAATATTTTTACATTAATCACTAGAAAGGTTGTAAAGAAGGATTGTGACTGATGGAATGATCAGTGGGAAAGAGGAAACAAACAAAATAAGAAAAAGAAGCAGCAAGTAGTTTGTTTCAATCTGTATTCAGACTCTGCATATCTTTCTCAGGAGGTGGATATCTCTTTCAATCATGAGTCTTTTGGAGTTGACTTTTGGAATTGTCATGTAATAATATTACATTGCTGAGAGGAGCCCAGTTTATTGAAGTTAGTCAACATACATGTTGTGTCTGTGATTTTGTACAAATTTCTCCTGGTTCTGGTCTTCTCACTCAGCATCAGCTTATATAAGTCTCTCCAGGTTATTATGAAGTCCATCAGCTCCTCATTTCTTATAGCACAGTAGTATTCCATTACATTCATGTACCACAACTTATTCGGTCATTCCCCGATTGAGGGGCATCCCCTTGATTTCTAATTCTTTGCCACCACAAAAAGACCTGTTATAACCATTTTTAAACATATGGGTCCTCTTCCCACTTGTCTGATTTCAGATTTCATGGATCCCCTTCCATGGTCCTAGCCCCTCCATTAATCCACCAAACAATCACCTGAATTCAGAGGCAAACAACTCTCAGGTCCTTGTCCAGACCTCCTGGCAGTTCCTTTTACACGCTGAAGTTCACAGTTTCCAGTACATCTCAAAACCTTCACAACTTATGTTCCTGGGAAGTCAGGGATCAAGCAAGCCACAAACAAACAAAATATTATCCTGGTCATTCTTCTTCAGTCCTTTGGCAGTTTGGCTTGCCCTAGGACCCAGAAGAAATCTCAGCCTTCCAGATATCCTTCTCAGAAACAACTTCAGCTTTCAGCAGATTCTGGTCTCAAAGACATCCTCTTTCAGTTCTCAGTCAGCTTCCAAAAGCTCGCCAGGAGAAAAAATTATAATTCAGTCTGTCTCTCTCTGGGACTCTTCTTATATACACACAAAGCATGGGCTTCCTGTTTCAGGCAAACCCTCCCTGTTATGTCAGCAACAGGAGACAGTTTACATACTCTGCCTCTTAGCCAAAAAAGATTGATTTGTTACTAAGGGCTAAATATATGCTTACTTGACATAACAAAAAAGGACCTTCAAATTTAAATTAATTACCATTACAAACCCTAGAAGTGGTATTGCTGCATCAAACGATATGTACTTATTTATAGCCCTTTGTGTATAATTCCAGATTGCTCTCCAGAATGGCTGGATCAGTTCACAGCTCTACCAACAATGCATTAGTGTTCCATTTTTTCCCGTATCTTCTCCAGCATTTATCATGTTCCTGTTTTGTCATCTTAGCCAGTCTGACCAGTGAGATGTGGTACATCAGAGTGGTTTTTTGCAGATTTCTGAAAAAAAATTCAGCTGATTGCTGAAAAAAAAGTTGTGGTTTTTTTTTTGCATTTCTCTAATCACTACTGATTGAGAACATTTTTTCATATGCATAGATATATTTATATGTATATATATGTTTAATTTCCTCTTCTGAAAACTGCCTGTCCATTTCTTTAACCTTAGTAGAATATTATTTTGCAATAAGAAATGACAAGCAGAATGATTTCAGAAAAAAATTAAACCTGGAAAGATTTACTTGAACTGATGTATAGTGAAGTGAACAGGAAAAGCAGAATATTCCACACAGTGAGAGTCATGTTATATATGGAAGAACTGCCAATGACTTATCACTTCTCAGCAATACAACGATCCAATACAGTCCTAAAGGATGAGCAATGAAGGACAATATCTGCCTCCAAAGAAAGAAGTGACATTGATTGAATACAGACAGAAGCATGCTATTTTTCACTTAATTTCTTTCATTTGGTCCCTATTAAGTCTTCTTGTACAAAAATGACTAATAGAGAAATGTTTTATATAACCTATATCTCATTGCTTAACATCTCAGGGAGGCTGGATAAGAGGGAAAGAAGGAGGAATCAAATTTGTAACTCAAAACTTTAAATAAAAATGATTAAAAATAAAAAAATGTAAAGTCTAGCCAAAATTGTTATTACCATAACTTTTCCAAGACCTTTTTAATTTTTTACATTTTGGAAATTTAATTGGAAAACTGTTTATTTACCCATCTATAAATTGAGCTTACCCCTACTCACCTTAGAGGATTGCTGTGATCATGACTAAAATATATAAATAAGAGAAACTGAAGTGGGTTCCAAGTGTGATCACTTTATTTGCAGCGGCCATCCATTTAACATAAAAATGGGTCCACAGCAGATGCATTTGGTATGCGGACCTCATTGGGAACTCAGAAAGCATTTTTATAGATACAATTGAGGAACATTTGAAAAGAGACCACAAGTGACGTGGGTCGTGTGGGCAGGCTCGGCCTACTGTGGCTATTGGGGTCTCCCGGGTTGAGGAGGTAGTGGCGTAGTTGTAGCTCAAATCTTTCCGTGGCGTATCGAAGTGAATTGGCCACGATGTTTCTATAGTATTACCTCAACGAGCAAGGGGACTGGATGTATACCCTAAAGAAAACAGATCCTGCGGGACAACAGAGCTGTTCAGCTCACCCAGCCAGATTCTCTCCATATGACAAGTACTCAAGACACAGAATCACTATCAAAAAGAGATTCAAGGTTCTCATGACCCAACAAGCATGACTGGTCCTATGAATTACCAACCTATCAAACCGTGGCAAACCACCAAGGACTGTGGCCCAAGAACCTCTTCCTACATCTAAAAGACCTCATTCAGGAAGAGCTCGAATCTTTGGCTCTCTTAACCCATTCTCACAACTTTAAAATTACTCCTTTTGTACACTTCTTAGAATCCAGTCTCAATTTGCCTGTGTTCCTCTATGTACTTGGTAGCAATAAACCTAAAATGAAGAAGCCTAAAATTGCCTCATAATTTTAATCAGTATTGTAGGCTATTAAAGCTGAAATGATTTAGATTTATTTTTCTTTTTTATTTGGGGATGAGAAAATATTTGAATTGACCAGAGGAAGCTAAGTAGTTCAATGGATAGAGTGCTGGTCCTGGAGTCAGGATGACTTGAATTCAAGTACCATCTCAGACGCACTACCAGTGTAACTCTATGCAAGTCATTTAACCTCTGTTTGACTCATTTTCCTGAGCTATAAAATAGGGATAATAATAGCACTTACTCTGAAAGATTGTTGTGAGGATCAGATGAGTAAGTACTATAGAAATGCTTATTCTCTTTTCATGATCAAAAAGTAATTTAATATCTCCATTTATATTATTTCAGAATATTAGCATGTCTGCATTGCAATTCAAAATTACTCATTTTCTTCAGTAAAAATTAATAAAATTGGACTAGATGTAATTTAAAAAAAAGAAAAGAGACCACAAGTAATAAATGACAATCACTGATCACAATGATTCACATGGGTGTTTACATTTCCTGATTGGGGTATTATAGGAGTTCCCATTATCAGCAAGGGAATGATTTAGAGATGAAACAATCAAGAAACATATCTTGGGCCCTCTTTCCTTGTTGTATATTCTTTAGGATGCTATAGATCCAAAGACATTAAGAAAACAGTCTCTTCCCATAAGGAATTTATCGTCTATTAGGATCTCTAAAGATCAATCTCATCAACCCATAGATTCCTTCTATAATTCGCATAAACTCCCTAAACCCTCCTGTAAAATCTTGCCTAGGTTAAGAGTTATAACATCAGGAGACCAAAAAGTAACCAAGCAAAAAATCCATCTTATTCCACTGCTTGAGGGAGGGGAGAAAAAGCATTGGTTCTTGGTTTATAGCATCATAGGGTTTTAGATTTAAAGTTGGAGAGGACCTTAGAGATTGTCCACATCAGTTTAGATAAGAAAACTGAGCCAAAGCCTTAACTTTCCCAAGGTCACTCAGATAGTAAATAACCTGGGATTTGAGCCCATGTTCTTGGTGGCATTAATGTCTCTCCTTTTTCTGAGTGGGAAGTTTCAAATTGGGTTACAGCTACAATCCATTTGTCTGTTTTTCCTTTTCTCACCCCATTGACTTTTCTCCCTTTCCCCACCCAATCCCCAAAGGGCAGAGTTGCGGACCCATTGGATGTTGATGATGATTTGAAGTCTTTGACCACTGAATCTTGGAAGACCACCCTACAGGCCTATCTTGGCCTACATCACTCGAGGAATGGCACAGATTTGGTAGGAGGCAGGAGAGATGGGTATGCCATATTGGGAGTTCAGTTTCAGCTCAGTGTTTGGGGGAGCCTGGAAAGTGAATTTCTGGAGCACGCAAGTGAAGAAAAGGAAGAGTTCAATCCCAGCCAGCTGTTCCCCCAGGCAGACCCTCTTTCCTGAAAGGCAAGCAGAGAAAAATCAGTGAATCCTAATGTTCAGCCCCAGCAGTAGTTTGGGGTAGGAGGTCTCAAGGGCTTGGTTCTCAGTCCTAGTATTGGGATGGAACTTAAGACTTCAATGACTTGAGGCAGAGTCAAGATGGTGGAACAGAAGCATAAAGTTGGCATAAACTCCCACTCCAATCACTTCCAATTCATGGAAATAAATCACTCTAAACAAATTTCAGAGCTACAGAACATACAATGTGACAGAGAAAAACAAATCTCTCATGGAAGGCAGCCTGGCAGGCTGACCTGAAGGGTCTATTACAGCATGATGGGAGCCAAATGCAGTCCCCATGGGCCATGTGGTCCTTGACCCAGGGCAGCCCTGACCAGCAGTGGACTGAGCAGATGACAGGAAAGTGAATAACCAGTAGCTGTGGCAGTTTCCAGACTTCTCATCCCATAAACACCAAAGAAAAAGTAAAAGTTCAGTGTAGAACTCTGTTAGAACATAGGAAAATCAAAAAGTGGGGTCTGGTCCTTTCCCCTGGGGTGAGAAGACACTGAGGGGGCTGTGCAGTGACAGCTGCATGGCTGCTTCCAGAGCTTCTGGCTTGCAGATCATAGGAGGACCAAGCAACCATTCAGAAGATAATCATTATTGCTTTAACCTGTTTAGATCTGGATCACAGTCTTGGTGGGGGGGTTTCCAAGAGTATGTGCCAAGTGTGCCAGAGCATATGAGGCTGAACAGAAGGCACTTTTATAATAGCTCTGAAATGTGTGAAAACCCTTGCAATTTGAGACAAAATTCTCTCCATTCTGTAAGCAGAGTTTGACCATGGCAAAGAGCTAAAATTTAAGTAATTGGAAGACAGTATGATAAAGCAGAGGAAGCACACATGCACCATAGAATCCTTTTGTGAAGACTAAAAGGATCCAGGAATGGAGTTGGAAGAAGACAGCAAATTCGGAACTCCTGTATCAAAAACCTCCAAGAAAAATATGATCTGAATACATGCAATGGAGGAGCTTAAGAAGCACTTTGAAAATCAAGTAAGAAAAGTGGAGGAAAAATTGGGAAGAGAAACTATAATGATGCAAGAAAATCATGAAAAACTAGTCAAGAGTTTGCTAAAGGAGACACAAAATACACAGAAAAAATAACACCTTAACAAATAGACTAACTCAAATGGCAAAAGAGACCCAAAAAGTCAATGAGGAGAAGGATGTCTTAAGAAGCCATATTTGCCAGATGGAAAAAGGAATTTCAAAAACTCACTGAAGAGAATAACTCCTTGAAAATTATATTGGAGCAATTTTAAGCTAATGACTTTATGGGAAATCAACAAAGTATAAAACAGATACAAATAAATGAAAAAAATAGAAACCAATGTGTAATATCTCTTTGGAAAAACCCCTGACCTAGAAAATAGGTCTAGGAGAGATAATTTAAAAATATATCTAGGAGAGATAATTAGAAAGAACCTGAAAGCCATAATCATACAAAAAACCTAGACACCAACTTTCGTGAAATTATCAGATAAACTGGCACTGATATTCTAGAACCAGAGAGCAAAATAGAAATTGAAAGAATTCACAGATTGCCTCTTTTTAAAAATACTTTTTATTTGTTTTCTAGTTTACATCATTCATTTTCATTACATTTTTGAATTACAAATTTTCTCCCCATCTTGCCCCGGCCCCAGCCCTAAAACTACAATTCCACTGTAAAGCCCCTCCCTTGCTCGGCTCTCTTACTTTCTGGTAGGGCAGGTAGGGTCTCCCTATCCCAGCCCCAGTATATCTTAATTCCTAGTTGCAGGTATTGCAGAACGTTAAATTCTAGATTCTTTCAATAACTCCCTAGTCACCCACTCCCACTGGAAGGACAATCAATTCAATACAGGCTATGGATGTGTGATTATACAGGACGTCTTCATAGTGGACATAATGTGACAGTGATCACCTGTCTCTCCTTCCTATTCCTCCCCCTACCTTGTTCTGTTATCTTCCCTGTCCCTGTCCTTTTACTGAAGTGTGTGCTTCCAACAAGCCTCCCCCAGACCCTGTCCTCCCCTCCATCATCCTTCCCCTTTATCCCCATGCCCCCTTCTCTCCTGTGTGGCATGATGCCCAGTTTCAAGTTCATGCCATTTCTTCACTAAGCCAAATTCAATGAGAGTAATTGAAAGTAAAATTGTAATAGTTATCACTTGCCTCTTCTATATGGGATGATTAACCCCATTTTGTCTCTGCCTGTCTCCTCTCATTCTAGTCCTCTCCCCCCCTCAGAATTTTGCCTTTTAAAGTATCATCCCTTTGTATTCAATTCATCCTATACTCTCTATATACACATATACACACATGCTCAGATATGTATTCATATGGCTATATAGCCTCCTATACGGACCTATGTGAAAGTATATATATATATACACACACACACACACACACACACACACACACACATTTTTATTCCCTTCATCTATCTTCATGCTAAGAAAAGTTTCATAAGTTACTATTATCGTTTTTCCATATTGGCATATAAATAATTCAAATTTGACAAGTTCCTTATGATTTCTTTCCCATGTTTACCTGCTCATGCTTCTTGTGTTTGATTGTCAAATTTTCTGTTC
Organism: Pseudocheirus occidentalis; assembly: GCA_028646575.1. Taxonomy (NCBI): domain Eukaryota; kingdom Metazoa; phylum Chordata; class Mammalia; order Diprotodontia; family Pseudocheiridae; genus Pseudocheirus; species Pseudocheirus occidentalis. The sequence continues at coordinate 14,875,219 of CM053593.1, forward strand.
AGCTCTAGTTTTTTCAGCAAGAATGCTTGAAAGTCCTCCACCTCATTAAATGACCATATTTTCCCCTGGAATAATATGCTCAATTTTGCTGGGTAGTTGATTCTTGGTTTTTACCCCAGCTACGTTAATCTTCAAAATATCGTATTCCAGGCCCTGTGATCCCTCCGTGAAGAAGCTGCCAGATGCTGGGTTATCCTGATAGTGTTTCTGCAGTATTCAAATGTTTTTCTCTTGGCAGCCTGTAATATTTTCTCCTTTAATTCGGTATTTTGGAACCTGGCAATAGCATTTCTAGGAGTTTTCATTTGGGGATCTTTTTGAAGAGGTGATTGGTGAATTATTTCAAGTTCTATTTTGCCCTCTGACTCTAAAACATCAGGGCAATTTTCTTTGAGGATTTCTTGAAGGATGCTTTCCAAGTTGTTTTTTTGGTCATGGGTTTCAGGTAGACCAATAATTTTAAATACTAGATTCTTGCAATTCCTCCCCTGTCACCCACTCC
>CM053593.1:14876220-14900201 GCA_028646575.1 Pseudocheirus occidentalis
AAGACCACGATCCAGATCCAGGCCACTCAATGCAAGAGCCCTTGGTCCTGATGGATCGTGTCAGCCCCCCTGCTATCTGCAGGCCAAGGGCTCTGAAGCATCCTGGTGGGGGCCGCTGAGGCTCTCAGACGTTCCTGCTGCCACAGCTGCCTCCTGCTGCTTCCTTGCCCTGGGAGCAGTTTGGTCAGACCCGCTCTTCTCCTCCTGAGTTGGCAAAATCCACTGACCTTTCTCTTAGCCTTTTTTTTCTTCTGGCCTGATAGATGTGGTAATTGTACCTCCAGTGCAGCAGATCAGCTCTCCTATAGCCGGTTCCCTGCCCGATGCCCCAGGGCTTGACCTGGCCGGGGTTTCAGCCGCAGGTCCCAGACTGCTGTGAAGAGCCCTGCCTGCTGCGCTGCCTGTAGCAACAGATGTTCTTTCTGTCTTTTGGAGAGTTTTAGAGCTTGAAAATCTGTTTAGCGTCCCATTTTATGAGTTTTTTTAGCATGCTTGTGTGGGAGCTGTGGTGCTTTGCTGCTTCTATGCCCCACAGATTGACTCTTGAAAAAGATCCCCAAAAGAAAACTCCTAGCAATATTATTGTCAAATGTCAGAGTTCACAGGTCAAGGAGAAAATACTGCAAGCAGTCAGGAAGAAACAATTTGATTATTATGGAAACACAATCAGGATAATATAAGACCCAGCAACTTCTACATTAAATGATCAAATGACTTGGAATATGTTATTCTGGAGGTCAAAGGAGCTCGTACTAAAACCAAGAATCACCTCAAAATCGAATGTAATGCTACAGGTGAAAATATAGTCATTCAAAGAAATAGAGAATTTTCAAACATTCTTGATAAAAAAAAAACACAGCTGAACAGAAAATTTGACTTTCAAATATAAGAGGCAAAAGAAGTATGAGAAAGTAAATAGGAAAAAGGATTCATGAGGAACTTACTAAAGTTGAACTGTTACATTCCTACATGGAAAAAATGATAATTGTGTGTGTTTATATGTGTATACATTATATATACATGCACACATACATATACACATATACATACATATATTTGTATATATAGGAGGGTGCATGTATATATAAATATATAGTGAGTGTGGGCACGTGTATGTTCATGTATTCATTGTCAGAGGGCATAGGATGAGTTGCATGTTAAGGGGTTTATATCTAAAAATAAAATTAAGAAATGAGAGAGGAATTTGTTGGGACAAAGAGAAAAGGAGGGGTAGATTAGGATAAATTATCTCACATAGAAGAGGCAAGAGAAAACTGTTATAATGGAGGGGATGATCAGGAAGGTGAAAGGGAATGGGAAAACCTTAATCCCATTGAATTTGACTTAAGGGGGGAATAACATATACACTTAATTGGGTATCTTACCATACAGGGAAATAGGGGGTAGGGGACAAAAGGGGGATGATAGAAGGGAGGGAAGATTGGGGGAAAAAGTAGTTTGAAGGAAACATTTTTGTAAAAGTATAGGATTAAAGGAGAAAATAGAATAAGTTGGGGGCAGTATAGGATGGACAGAAATATAGTTTGTCTTTCACACTATAACTACTATTTAAATGATTTGGCTAACTACACATGTACAACCTATATTGAATTGCTTATCTTTCCAGTGTGGGTGGGTGTGGAGGGAAGAAGGGAAAAATCTGGTAATCAAAGTTTTAAAAATAAATGCTTAAAAATTGTTTCTTTACATGCAACTGGAAAATAAAATATACAGGCACAGAGGTATAACTACCCGTCTTGCCCTACTAGAAAGTTAGGGGGCATGGGGAAGCATATAAGAGACAACAGATTGGGGGAAGTGGTATTAAATAGTCTTGCTATTTTGGGGTTTGGGGTTGGAGAAAGATGGGGAGAAAAATTGTAATTCAAAATCTTATGGTAATGAATGTGGAAATCTAAAAATGAATGAATGAATGAATGAATGAATGAACATGACTTCAGTGACTTGTACACAGCTCCAATGCTAATAGGATTTAGAGTTAAATGTCAACCCAAGCTTTCCATTCTCCATGTCAGTCAGCATATCTACCATGCCATGCAGCTGATGATCTCAGAGACTTTGTACAGATGAAATATTGCACCTGTAAACAGAGGACCTAGAATTAAACACTACCTTGGATTGTTCTCATTCATGTGGCATTGGAAAAGTCACCTAACCTGAGGGCACCCAAGATTCCTCATTTGCTGAATGATGGCATTTGAAAATGTGGCCCCAAGGCCCCTTCTGCCTCTGGATGGAAGATCCTTCTTCTATGTAGCCTTAGCAAAAGAAAGGCCCCTTCTCCAAATTTAAGCCAGTGAGGATCAGTGGAGAGAGTGTTGGACCTGAAGTCAGGATCCCTTCAGTTCAATTACTACTTCTGATATTTAGAAACTGTATGACCCTTGGCAAGTCACATAAGTGCTCTTAGTCTCAGTTTACTTGTGTATAAAATGAGGATAATAATAGTTCCTGCTTCACAGGGTAAAGATGTAAACGTATTTGCCACCCTTAAATGATGAAATAAATGCTATTTATTAGTATTACTATTATTCTTCCTCCTCATAATACTGTTAACTATTTGTCAAATGTAAATGATATTGGCATATGGCTCACTGGGGTGTTGATGAGGCTTAATGGGATAATGCATATCAGACCACTGTTAGCCTTATGGTATTAACCTACACTTATCAGCATGATGAAGAAAAAAATCTCAAAACCTCTCACATAGATTAAATCAAATAGAAAATAGATTAAATCAAATGGCAAAAGAGTCCCAGAAAGCCAGTGAGGAGAAAAATGCCTTAAAAAGTCGAATTTGCCAGATGGAAAAAGAATCTCAAATGCATTCTGACAAGAATAATTCCTTCAAAATTAGAGTGGAGCTAATGACTTCATGAGGAACCAAGATACTATTAAACAGCTACAAAGAAATGAAAAAACTAGAAAGCAATGTGAAATATCTCCTGGAAAAAACCACTGACCTAGAAAATAGATCCAGGAGTGATAATTTGAAAATTATTGGTCTTCATGAAGCCCATGACTAGAAAAAGAACTTGGAAAGCATCCTTCAAGAAATCCTCAAAGAAAATAGCCCTGATGTTTTAGAGTCAGAGGGCAAATAGAACTTGAAAGAATTTACCAATCACCTCTTCAAAAGGATCACCAAAAGAAAACTCCTAGAAATATTATTGCCAGGTTCCAGAATACCCAGTTAAAGGTCAAAATATTACAGGCCGCCAAGAGAAAATTATTTGAATACTGAGGAAGCACTATCAGGATATCCAAGATCTGGCAGCTTCTACACTGAGGGAACAAAGGGCCTGGAATATGATATTTCAAAGATTAAGGGAGGTGGGATTAAAACCAAGAATCAACTACCCAGCAAAATTGAGCATATTATTCCAGGGGAAAATATGGTCATTCAATGAGGTGGAGGTCTTTCAAGCATTCTTGCTGAAAAAAACAGAACTGAACAGAAAATTTGACAATCACACACAAGAAGCACGCGAAGGTAAACATGGGAAAGAAATCATAAGGAACTTATCAAATTAGAATTATTTACATGCCAATATGGAAAATCGATAATAGTAACTTATGCAACTTTTCTTAGTATGACGATAGGTGAAGGGAATACAAATGGATATATATGTATACTTACACATATGTCTATATAGGAGGTTATATAGACATTGAATACATATCTGAGCATGTGTATATGTGGGTTTACTGAGGGCATAAGATCAATTGAATACGAAGGTATGATACTATAAATGACAAATTCTGAGGTGGGAGAGGACAAGAGTGCGAGGAGACAGTGAGAGACAAAATTGGGCTTATCATCCCATGTGGAAGAGGCAAGGGATAACTGTTACAACTTAACTTTCATTTACTCTCATTGAATCTGGCTTAGGGAAGAAATGGCATAAACTCTAAACTGAGCATCATGCCATAGAAGAGAGTAGGGGGCGTGGGGATGAAAGGCAGGATGATGGAGGGGAGAGCAGTGTCTGGGGGAGGGATGCTGGATGCTCACACTTCAATAAAGGGACAGGACAGTGTAGAGAACAGAACAATGGGGGGAGGGATAGGAAGGAAGGACATGATCACTGTCTCAATATGTGCACAACGAAGATGTCCTGTATAATCAACCCTACACAGCCTGTATTGAATTGGTTGTCCTTCCAGTGGGGGTGGGTTACAAAGGAGGAATTGAAAGTCTAGAATTTACAGCTCTGCAATACCTGCAACTAGGAATTAAGTTATACAGGGGATGGGTTAGGGAGACCCTCCCTGCCCTAGCAGAAAACTAGTGAGTAGACCAGGGTAGGGGCTCTACAATGGGATTGGTGTTTTGGGGTTGAGGTAGGGGAAAGACTGGGAGAAAATTTGTAATTCAAAAATCTCATGAAAATGAATGGTGTAAACAAGCAACAAATAAAATTTATTACATAAGAAAGCTTACTGAAGAGAATAATTCCTTTAGAATAAGATTGGAGCAAATGGAAGCTAATAATTTTATTGGAAATCAAGATAATATTAAACAGATCCAAACAAATGAAAAACAAATAGAAGGCAATGTGAAATATATCATTGGAAAAACCGCTGACCTGGAAAATTGATCTATGAGAGATAATCTAAAAAATTTTGGACTACATGAAAGCCATGACCAAAAAAAGAACCTAGAAAACATCCTTCAAAAAATTCTCAAGGAAAATTGTCCTGATATTTTAGAACCAGATGAATTCATCTATCACCTCTTGAAAAGGATCCCCCAAAAGAAAGCTCCTAGGAATATTATAACCAGCTTCCAGATTTCCCAGATTAAAAAGGAACTATTGCAAGTAGCCAAGAAGAAACATTTCAAATATTGTGGAAACACAATCAGAATAACACAGGATCTGGCAGCTTCTACATTGAGGTATTGAAAGGCTTGGAATGTGATCTTCCAGAGATCAAAGGAGCTAGGATTAAAACTGAGAATCACCTACCCAGCAAAACTAAGTATAATGTTTCAGGGGAAAATATGATCATTTAATGAGGTGAAAGACTTCCAAGCATTCTTGATAAAAAAAAACAGAGCTGAATAAAAAATCTGACATTCAAATCCAAGAAGCAAGAGAAGCATGAAAAACAAGCAAGGAAAAGAAATCATAAGGAACTTACCAAAGTTAAACTATTTACAAGCCTATAAGAAAAACCATAATTGCAACTTATGAAACTTTTCTCAGCATGAGTATGTATAGTTGAAGAGAATATAAATGTGCATATATATGTATGTATATACACACATATATACATATATATATATACACCCTCCTACACAGACATACACACACATATATATGCATACATATTTATCTATGCATATACGTATATTTGTATGTATACATATATATGTCTGTGTAGGAGGGGATATGGCCATATGAATACTTATGTGAGTGTATGTATATATGTGTACTGGTATACTTAGAGATCACATGATCAATGGAATATGAAGAGACAATATTTAAAAGGTGAAATTGACAGGTGAGAGAGGGTTATAATGAGAGGAGATGGGGAAAGACAGGATGAGGTAAATTATCTCATATAGAAGAGACAAGGGATAACTGCTATACTGGAGGGGAAGAACAGGGAGGCAAAAGTGAATGGGTCAACCTTATTGTCATTGAATTTGGCTTATGGAGGGAATGACATACACACTAAATTGGGTATCTTGCCCTACAGGAGAGTAAGGGGGAAGGGTATGAGTGGGGGGATTGTGGAGGGGAGGGCAGGTTGGGGGTGAATAGCTAGAAGCACACAGTTTTGTAAAAGGACATGGTTTGAGGAGTGACTTATAGAAAGGGGATAATTTAGGAGCCTCTTGTAATTGTCCCGGTGATAGATGATGAGAAGCAGGCCACATAGGGATGATAACACTTTACAAATTGGAAAAAAAACTATATTAATGATGCATACAATTTTAATAAAATTTGAATGTATTTTAATATTTTGAAATTTTAAATAATTAAAATTTTAGTAATAGCAAATTAAATTTATCTACTTAAATATATCAACAAATTAATTAAAATTTAAATTTTAAATGACTTTTTTATAATTGAAAAATAAATTATTATTATTAAAGTTTGTAAGTGAAGGAAATAAACAGGATTTGACACTTCAGGAGGCGTCTAGTACAACTCCACAAGGAAAGACTTCCCCAAATGATTTGCTTGACCACTGACCATGCTGCTTCCAAGAAGGATGCATGAGCTCTCCTAGCTTGTTAGGACACTACTTGTTCCCATCTCCTTCCCTTTGCAAAGTCTGGTTCCCTAGATTAGTCAGCACCTTCTCCTCCCTCCTATTAGCACTTCCAACATCCTTCAAAGCTCAGTTTAGAGGCTGTCTCCACTTGTAAGGGATTTCTCCTTAGTGAAAATCCTTTGCAGTTACTTAAGATCAGAATATCATCGATCTGAGAGTATTTGGCACCTTCCAGGACACCACTCCAAGCTCCTCGCTTATTAGAGATGAAAAACCTGCTCTGAGAGGGTCAGAATCATGCCAAGCTACATAAATCAGAAGAGAAACAAAACAAAGATCCTCTGGCTCTGAATTCCTGAGATTCTTGGGTCACAGCTTCACAGAAAGAAGGAACCTTATTGGCCATCTAGGCCAATCGCCTTATTTAATAGATGAAGAAACACATGCCCAGGATGTTTAAGTAAGTTTGACCAAGTGTACCCAAGGAGGGAGTACCAGGGCTTGTGGGAACTGGCTAGGTCCTGGGGATTCTGGGATCCTTGCAAAGGGCCTGTAAATCCATCAAGTAAAACCCGACCTGAGAATGACTTTTTTCATTTCATGCACATTGCTATCTAAAGGGCTGCTATTTAAAATTTTGTTGTGATGTATTTTCCCAACCAGTGAGTGCTACTAGTATATGTACCATCACATGATTGTGGGTTTCAGGAAATAGAGTCTGCAAAGATTTTAATGATCTAAAGGTTGATGCCTCCTGGCCTAGGGCTCCTTCCCTGAGTGTGGCTCACCTATTGAGAAAGGCAGAAAGCTCTCTCTTTTCTTAAATTTCCCATTCTCCAGAAAATGCTCCAGGTTAAAGGTTTCTGGGGTAGCCCACTCCTTAGGGTCCTTGTGCAAGGCAGTCAAGTTGGTCAGTAGCATGGCACCCTGGAAAAAAGAGGAAAAAATAAGTTGAAGGAATTTCGAGGTGGTAGGGGCCTGGCCCATAGTCTCACATTACAGAAGAGGGAATTTAGCACTAGAGAGGGAAAGAACCCTCTAAGGCCACATAGGTCTTTAGTGTTGAGCTTGTTGTAGAATTCAAGATTTCTTAGAGCAGAGACTCCTAATGTGTTTCAGGTCACAGATCCCTATGGAAGGCTGGAAAATCTTTGGATCCTTCTCAGGATCATGTTTTAAAATTAATAAAAAATTCCATGGTTACAGAGAAATGTATTTGGAAATGCAACTGTCAATCTAAACAAAACAAAATAAAAATCAAGTTCATGGACCCAAAATTAAGTATCCTGTCTTGGAGAGTCATAAATTTAGGATATGAAGGGATTGTAGAGGGCATCTGGTCCATCCCTTTCAGTTTAAACTTGAGTAAGCTAAGACATGGAGAGGCTTACTCCCTCAAAATCTCCCAGGTAGCATCGTAAAGGGAAGATGAACTTAAAGTGCCTCACTCTAAACTGCCTCTTCAGGGCTAGGTTGATGCCCAACAACACTGGGCTATTTTTCTCCCGTTTGGCCTCTGCCCCATCTGGGCCTACCTAATGTCTACTTATTAATTAGGTCTTATATGAGCAAGCTTCCCAGATAGCAATGTGTCTTAAATGAGTAAATTCCTTTAGATGTTTTGTAAGACATGCTGATAAGAAAAGTCAAATACCATGGAAGACTGATGGGACTGGAGATAAGGGAGTCCATTCAAAGTCTTTGATATAGGTTGTTTTAAATATAGGATTATAGATATAGGGCTAGAAGCCTTTTCATTTTTACAGATGAGGACATTGAGGCTGACAGGTTGAAATGACTTGTCCTGAATTACACAGTATGCTTCTGAGGGTGTATTTGATCCCAAATCTTCCTGAATCCAGTTGTCATGGGTCAATATCCATTGGGTCTTCTTGGGTTGGAACCCCAGTTCCCACAAGCCCTGTGTCTAATTATAAAGAAGCAACTGCATGCATTTGGATAACCTAGTTGACAAACAGCTGTCCTCATGGGAGGAAACTCAGAGAGGTAGGTAAAATGAAGGCAGTGAAGAAAGCCCTGGCCCAGACCTTCTGGTATCCTGTTTGTATGAGTGAGTAGACATGGCCCTGTCTCTGAACCTGAAAATCCTAGAATACACATGGCCTTCAAACTGCATCTCACAAGTAATGTCTGCTTCCCCAAATGGATGAAATCATGGTGTTAGACCTGGGAGGGACTTTGAGACCATCCCCATTTTATACAACAAACAGGTTAAGTGACTTGCCCAGAGTCACACAGCTCAGCATTTGAACACTGATCTTCCAGACTCAACATTCAATAATCTCTCCACTATTCCAATTTGTCTCTCTGCACCTACACTTAACCTAAGACTTCCTTATTATTTAAGCCCAACTCATTCCACTTCCCTAAAATGTTTTCTGTCTTATTATCCCTTAGGACTCTATAACAGCCATAAATCTATTCTTCAAAGCCCAGCTTGCTCACTTCCTCTTCTGTGATAGCTTCATCCTATCCTGAGCTCTCCCTCCCTCCTCCCTCCTCCCTCCTCACTTTGATAATAATTATCTGTGTGACACTGGGCAAGTAAATTCCCCTCTGCTTGCCTCAGTTTTCTCATCTGTAAAATGGGAATAATAATAGCACCTCTCCCACTGTTGCTGCGAGGAACAAGTGAGATATTTATAAATTGCTTTGTACAAATGTACAACCTAAGCGACAGCTTGTTCTCTGCTCACTATTGTGCTCTGCATTCCTCCCAGGGTCTTACACATAATTTTTAGCTTGGTAGATGAAAGAGAAATGAAGCTCAGTTCAGAAAGCTTGAGAGGTAAAGCTCAGCAATGCTTAACTTGGTACATAGTAGGTGATTAAGAACTGCTTGTTGCATGAAACTTTGAGGTTGTTATGAAGGAAATTCTTTGGAATTAATGGAGTTCTAGGCAACTGGGAGGTCTTAAATGATTTGTTAACTATGATTTCCATTTAGTCTGCAGGGCCAATTTAAAAGCTGCCTCGTTAATGAAGACCTGGCCTCCAGGAAAGAGTGTTTGTTGAGCTGCACTGGCCAGGTCCTAGGAGTGCAGTCTGGGGGATAGGAGATGGAAACAACTTCTTCAGAATTCTGTGCTCAGCATCCATCCTAGTCTATTTACCCCCTGTGACTGAGAAAGCATTGCTCTCTGAGTAAATATGATTTGTTTTGGTCAGAAAAAGTGGAGGAAAGTCCATCCCAGAAACAGTATGCTCATAGAACTGTAGAGTCCAGAATAGTTGGAAGGACCATCTGGTAAAACCCTCTCATTTTTCAAATGAATGAACTGAGGCTAAGAGTTGTGTAACTAATAGGGATGTCATAATAGGGAACCTAAGTGGACATAAGTAATTTAAACACAGGATTAAAACAGGACTTTTAACCCCTTACTTCTGCCTCCAAATCCAGTGGGTTTTTCCCCTTCTCCTCCAACTGTGAGAATCAATGATTTTAAGATTCTAGTCCAATATTTCTTCACCTTTTTATTGTGAAGCACATTGACAGTCATATGGTGAAGTTTATGCTCCCTTTCTCAGACTATTTATTTTTAAAGTATGAAATAATATGCATAGGGTTGCCAGAAAAAAAAGAATCACATGGAATGATATGGAAATAAATGATCAAAATAAATGTTTTTAATGACTCCCTTCATGCACCCTAGACCAAGAGCTTTGTCGTACAATTTATGTTTTTTGTTTCTCTCTCTCTTCTTCCCCTCCCCCTCAGGGAGTATCGAAGCCATTTTGCCCCTTCAGGTACATGAGAGCAAATGTAATTTACCTTTGGCATGTCGTATCCAGCCACCTTGGTATCAACCGTAGCCATCCTGACGACATTGAAAGGAAGGATATCACCCATTCACTGAACTTCATGAACAGCTGCATTAATGTAGGTCATATTCTCCCTATCAGCCATGGTGGGCTGTCTTGATTAGCCAAGCACCCTGTCAATCTCTGCTTGTATTTAGCCTGAAAAGAAGGAGAGTTTTTTGAGAGCCAGATAATGGTTCACATTTACAGTGATTGAAAGTTTGCAAAAGAATTTATAAATATTTGATCCTCCCAACAATTCCAGGGGGAGAGTGCTATTATCAGCCCCATTTTATAGATGAAACTGAGGCAGAGAGGAGTTAAGGGACTTGCTCAGAGCCGGACATCCAGGATGGTAGATTTGAACTTGGCTTCCTTTTCCCACCCCTATCTAATTTTCTCTGTTCATGTGGTAGAAGCACAGCCACACCAGTGATTGGATGAAGGTTTGGTTAGACACTTCACCACAGGTACCAGTGCCTATAGCCTAGAAAGGTAGAGACTTGAAAAGTGATGGAGAGCTGATGGAAGGGAGGGCAGACCAAGGGAGGTTGTGGTGAGAAGCAAAACATTGATGAGCAGGGGCAGGGTAAAAGGAGAGAGAAATGTTTAAAATGGGGGAAATGGGACGGAGGGAAATCCTCTAAAGTCCTAAGTGTGAATGTGAATGGGATGGTCTCTCCCACAAAGTGACTGAGGGGATTAAAAACCAGAATCCTACAATATGTTGTTTACAAGAGAGATACACATTTTTCCTCTCGTGTTTTTTCCTTTTTGTTCTGATTCTTCTTTCACATCATGGCTACATTGGAAATGTGTTTAGCATCATTAGGAGTTTTAACTTATATCAGTTTGCTTGATGTCTTGGGTGGGGTGGAGAGAAGGGAGGAAAATTTGGAACTGTTACAAAAATTAATATCCCAAAGTATCTTTATATTTTATTTGAAAAATACTGCTAAGAAGTGTGAGAATAAAGGAAGTGGACACATGTCCTGTCAATGGACTTCTCAATGAGTTTAGCCACAAAAGGGAGAACCAGTATTTGACAATAGTTAGTGGAGATGGCTCCAGTGAGTTTTTCTTTTTCTGGATAGTGGGACATGGGCATATTTGCTGGCAGTAAGGAGGCAGCCAATAGAAAAGCAGTGACTAGAGATAAAGGGCAGAGTCAGACAGATAGGAATGACAATCTGCTAAAGAATATGAGATGCAATGGGATTTTTGGTGTGTCTAGAGGAGTTGACTTTGGCAAGATGAAATGTAACCTCTTCATGTGAGATAGGCGTGAAGGAGACAGTAGAGACAGAAGGCATCTGAGTGATGAGAAATGTTACTATTTGTCCTTCATTCTCAAAAATGATCTTGGCATCAGGATGGTGATTTCACAGCTTGCAAATGAATTGGATTTAAGTGAGGTAGAGCTGTGCAAAGTCATCAGTCACACTCTTTCCTCAGGAGTCATCTGGACACAGTTTTAAGATATAGATCAGTAAGATTGGAGATGGTGCCACATGTAGTGAGAGACCTTGTTGTTTTTGTTTTTTTGGTTGTGAGGTAAGAAGGGGAAAAGAGGAAACTTATGGTAGATGGCTGTAAGATTTGTAATAACATGAACGAATGTAAAATGAAATAAGCAAAACCAGGAGAACATTGTATATGGTAACTACAATTCTGTATTAAGAAGGACTATGAATGACTTAACTATTTTCAGCAATACAATGATCCAGAACGTTCTCAAATCGCTAATAATGAAGCAAACTACCTGCCTTCAGAGAAAGAATAGATATTGTCTGAATACAGGCTGAAAAATGTGATTTTTAACTTTATTTCTTTCATTCTTCATTTGTTTTCTTGTAAAAAATTACTAATTTGAACACATCTCCCTTGAATGCCCATGTATAACCTATGTCTGATTGCTTACTATCTCAGGGAGGAAAAAGTGAGTTAGTTATGCAGGAATATAATTTGAAACACAAACCTTTAAAAAAAGTTAAAAATAGTTTTAATGTGTTATTTGAGAAAAAAAGTGAAATATCACATATACGTATATAATGATTTGCAGTAAAATATGGTACAAGTTTATTAGTTGAAAGTGTGGGAGGAGAGTGAGCCATGCTCCCATGAGAAGGGATGAGAAGGCTTGGAAGAGTTGCTGTAGTGATTAGGAAAGAAAATAACTTGGGACATGTAAAAGGATTGCTTTGCAGCCGAAGTTATGATATTTTGTTAGGTAGATTTGTAGAGAGACAGTCAATATATTTTTGTGATTTTACTTACTTTCGTTTAACAGCACATGAGTAAAAGTGAAGGCCAGTGGCAATGGAAGTGAACCAAGCCTGAGGTTTGACAGGGCAATACAGATGATACCATAGTCTGGAAGCATTGATTAAACTGGCTCATCAAAGGGTTAAGGTGGAAAAAAGTGGGACTAGTGCAAAGGCGATGGACAGAGAGGGAACTAAGGTATCAAGAGATTGGCAGTCAAGGAATGTGGAGGGACAGGTGGAATATCAATATGTTAGGATCAACTGAAGATATTTCAGGATTTGGAAATCTATAAAATGACATGTTTGTGAAGTATGGTCAGATCCACCATTAAGAATAGCTTATAGTGAAATATCTCCTTGAAAAAAATCACTGACCTGGAAAATAGATCCAGGAGAGACAATTTAAAAATTATTGGACTACCTGAAAGCCATAATAAAAAAAAGAACTTAGAAAGTATCCTTCAGGAAAATCTCAAGGAAAATTGCCCTGCTATTTTAGAACCTGATGATAAAATAAAACTTGAAAGAATTCACCAATCACCTCTTGAAAAAGATCCCCAAAAGAAAATTCCTAGGAATATTATAGCCAGGTTCCAGAGTCCCCAGATAAAGGACAAAATATTACAGGTTGCCAGGAGGAAGTAATATGAATACTGCACAAACAAAACTAGGATAATCCAGGATCTGGCAGCTTCTACATTGAGGGAGGGAAGGGCCTGGAACATGATATTCTGGAGATCAAGGGTGCTAGGATTAAAACCAAGAATAACCTACCCAGCAAAAGTGAGTATAAAGATCTAGGGGGAAAATATGGTTATTCAGTGAGGTGGAGGACTTTCAAACATTCTTGCTGAAAAACCAGAACTGAAAAGAAAAATTGACACTCAAATACAAGAAGCATGAGAAGGTAAACATGGAAGAGTAATCATAAAGAACTTATCAAAGTTGAACTATTTATGTGACAATATGGATAAATGATAATTGTAACTTATGAAACTTTTCTCAGCATGAGGATAGGTGAAGGGAATACCTCTCTCTCTCTTTCTCTCTCTCTCTCTCTCCATATGTACACACACACACACACACACACATATATATATATATATATATGTGTGTGTATGTGTGTGTGTGTGCGTGTGTATGTACGTATGTATGTATACATACACATATATCTGTGTAGGAGTGTTTATATATGTGTATGAACATCTATCTGAGTATGGGTATAGTGTCTATACATAGAGGGCACAGGATCACTTGAATAGGAAGGGACAGCACTATGAAAGGTGAAATTCTGAGGGGGGGGAGAGTTTGAATGAGAGGAAACTTTGAGAGACAGAATGGGGTTAATCATCTCATATAGAAGAGTCTAGGGATAATTTTTACAATGGAGGGGAAGAACAGGAAGGGAAAAGGGTCGACATTACCCTCATTGAATTTGGCTTAGGGAAGGAAAGACATAAATTCTAATCTGGGTATCTTGCCACACAGGAGAGTAGTGGGGATGGGGATGAGAAGTGTGATGAGGGAGGGGAGGTCAGGGTGGGGGAGAGGGTTGCTGGAAGCACACACTTTTGTAAAGGGACAGAGACAGAGTAAAGACTAGAACAAGGGGGGTGGTATAGGAAGGAGGGATATATAATAAGTCTCTTACAATATGTCCACTCTGGAGATGTTCTGTGTAATTGCACATGAACAGCCTGTATTATGTTGCTTGTCCTTCCAGTGGGGGTGAGTGACAAGGGAGGAAGGGAAAGAATCTAGAATTTAAAGTTCTATAATCAAATATTAAAATATATATATATATATATATATATATATATATATATATATATATATAATGATGATGATTAACTATGCACAACTGAGAATTAAGCCATACAGGCAATGGGGTAGGGAGATCTATCCTGCCCTACCACAAAGTCAGAGGGGTGATGGTGGAGGACATAGGAAAGAGCAGATTGTGGGAGGAGCTATACAGTGGAATCACTGTTTTGGGGTGGAGGGTAGAGGAACCATGGAGAGAAAATTTGTAACTCAAAATCTTGTGGAAATGAGAAATGTAAATAAGAAAATAAATTAATTAATTTTAAAAAAGGAAAAATATAGCTTATAGCTATATGTACATATATAAACAATATGTGACAAATATAACATATAGTAATTATATCCAATTTAAAAACATATTGGAGCAGCTATGACTAAGTTATATGCTTATAACTGAGAAATAGTGAGCACTTGTGCCTGACCCATGGTAGAGCATTCCAAGCTTGTGTTGACCTAATCAGCCATAGCAACACCCTAATCAACATTGTAGCTTTCTCTAATAAAGAGATGCCATTTTGGTTCTCTTTGAGAATGAAGGACAACAACTATTATAACTAAATTAATATTTTTTGACAATGTGATTTGAAGCATTAATGTGATTCTTAGCTCATATCCCTTAATTCTGCCATAGTCCTTGTAGAAGTAGGAGCTGACTGCATAGGGCTGAGGGTCATTATGTATCATTTTTTTGTGTCAAGATACTATGGCCTTGGAATTCAGCACACAGTGTTGGCCTCCTCGGACAACCTACTTGTTACTTAGCTAAGAAGGGCTTTAGCATATGTGTCCCAGCTGTTGGGACTGTATCTATGCCTTGCCGTTCAACTCAGTAAACAATTAAGAGCTTACTGTATGACAGGCACTAAGGTAAGATATGGGGATACAAGATGAGGTATGAGAGGGTGTCCTCAATGAATTTACTTTTCCAACATGGTAGAACCTGCTAGAGCAAATCATGCCATTGGCACAGACTTTGAGATCCTAAGGTCACTTCTACATCCCAGTGAGGCATTAGAGATAGACTTTGGAGAGGTCTTTCTCATCTTAAGCCCAAATCAGGTTTCCTGCAACTTCTATACATTGAAAGTGCTTCCAACCACAAAGGCATATGGGAATAAATTATTCCTTCTTTTACAGAAGAGCCCTTCAAATATTAAAGGCTGTCATCATGGCTTCCTTAAGGCAATGATATTTTTACCCCCATTTTAAGCATTTTAAACTGAGACTCAACAAAGTATTTCACTTAGACTGTCTCCCCTTTATCCTACGTATGCCTTGCTTATCCATAGTCGTTTGCATGATTCGTCTCTCATTCACTGTGAACTCCTTGAGAACATAGACTGGATGTTGCTGTTGTTGTTTGTTTGCCTTTATATTCATCTTTCTTAGCACTGTGTGGGGCAAATAATTGGTACTTAATAAATACTCATTAACTCACTGAAATGCCTTGTCCAAAGTGTCATTACTAGTTAGATATGAAGCGTGAACTAGAAAATGAACTTCTGACTCTTAATTCAGTTTTCTGTCCCTGCAAGATTCTTGCAAGGAAGGATTGCTTCATTCTCTATACTTAAGTCCCCAGTGTTTGGCACACAGTAGGCACATAGTAAGTACTTGACTTGATTTCCATGATGCCAAATGTCTCCTTAGAATGCAACTCTTGATAGTGCCTCACATTGGCACAAGGGCTTTCAATTCTAGGTGTTACCTTAAAGATAACAAAATGGGGCAAGTCCAAGGGTTTCCACAGTGAGAGCTCTGGATGTCTCCAAGCAGTCATTTGCTAGGGATATGCAAATCCATGTCTGGTCCACGGGTCCTTATCCTGATCTTTAGCTTAAGGAAGATATGGGACATGTCATGATATACTAGATAAGGAAATAAAGCTTGTGATCATGTTCTTTTTTCAGAAAACAGAGCCCTTGAGGGAGAGGCATCCCTGGAGATGGAGCCCAGGGTTGGAGTCAGGATGAGCTGCTTTTAAATCCCACCTCAGAAATGCCCAACTTAGCAGATACTAAGGAAATCACTTAATTTCTCTCAGCCTTGGTTTCCACATCTGTAAAATGAGTACTTTGGATTTTGTGACTTCTAAGACACCTTCTAACTCTAAATCTAAATAACTTAGGACCTTTTGTAGAATGAAATATTGATGTATTCTTCACTTAAAAATTTCTCTTTTGAAATCTATAGATATTTATCATACTTAATAGGATAGAAATATTTTTTAAATGTTTCTTGTTATACAATTTCAATAAACATTTATAGTGCAATAAAATAACAACTAATAGTAATAAAATTGTACCTGGTATTTAAATAATACTTTAAAGTTTATGTTTGTCAATGTATTTGATCCTCAGAATAACACTATGAGGTAAGGGCTATTATCAATCCCTTTTTTACAGATAAGCACACAGAGGATGAGTGAAGTTATGTGATTTGCTAAGGGACACATGGTTATTGAATACCTGAGGTAGGATTTGAACTCACATTTTCATGATTCTAAATTCTATACTCTTTCCAGTGTACTAGCCAGCACCTTCCATCATATGGGAAGGTGGAAGTTTGATCTTAAAAAGAGATCCTCATGATAGTGAAAAATGATAATCATTGCTCCATTCCAGTGAGAATGGAAAGAAAATGGTGTATACAAAGTGCTTGATAAACTTTCAAACTTTCTATAAGTGGTAACTCTTCTGGGCATAATTCTACAATAGGACATAGCCTGGTGCCATCACTTTACCTTGGATCTCAGGATAAAGGGCCAAATACAGCAGTGCCCGCCTCAGAGTGTTTGAAGTTGTCTCTGTACCAGCAAAGAATAGGTCCAGAGTGCAGTAGACCAAGTTTTCTTCATTAAGACTAGAATGGTTGCCATCTTTAAATAAAAAGGCAAGAATCAGTTAGTCCAAAAAGAATAATTATTCTCTCTCTAGGAATAAGGAGCTGCACCCTCATTGGAGACTTGTAAAGGTCAAGGTGGCAGATATTGGGCCTCCCTTTAACCCCCAAGAATCTAGTACATTTTCCTAACAATTAGAGCTCCTAGTTATTATTTTGCTTTGAAATATTATTTTATTTCAATTACACATAAACAATTTTTAAACCTTTTATATAAAATTTTGAGTTACAAATTTTCTCCATTCCTCCAAAAATCTTCACCCTCGCTAATATGGCAAGCAATTTGATACAAGCTATATATGTGCATTCATGTAAACATATTTCTATAAGAATAATCATGTGAAAGAAGACAAATAACAAAAGGAAGAAATATGTTTTGGGTAGGAGTCGGGAGGAGAAGGATCTGGATCAAATTTGGAACACAAAAACTTGTGGAATTGAATATTGTAAAGAAAAAATAGATAAGTTTAAAAGAAAAAAGAAAAACATGAACCAAAAAAAATAAACAGATATAGTATTCTTTGATCTGCCTTAAGCTTTCATCAATTATTTCTCACTTGTGAACAGTATTTTCCATCATGAGTCTTTTGGACTTGTCTTGGATTGCTGTCTTGCTAGTAAGGGCTAAGTCAATCATAGCTGATTATCACATAACATTGCTGTTACTATGTACAATGCTCTCATATGCTGATAAGGTATTGGATTCTTCTTGCTACTATTTAATCTAAAATTTTTGCATCAATATTTATCAGAGAAAATGGCCAATAGTTTTCTTTCTCCATTTTGGCTTCTCCTGGTTTAGGTATCAGCATCATATTTGCATCAGAAAAAGAATTTGGTAGGACTCCTTACTGTATTTTCTCAAATAATTTATATGGTATGGACATTAGCTGTTCTTTAATTCTTTCATAGAATTCACTTGTAAATTCATCTGATTCTGGGGATTTCTTTTTCATTAGGAAGTTCATTGGCTGTTCAATTTCTTTTTTCTAACGTGGGGTTATTTAAGAATTTTAATTTGTCTTTTTTTAATCTAGGCAATTTATAATTATATAAATACTTATCCATTTTACTTTGATTGTCAGATTTATTGGGATACAATTGGCAAAATAGCTTATATTTTTTGCTTTAATTTATTTATCATTGGTGGTAAATTAGCCCTTTTCATTTTTGATATGGTTAATTTGTTTTTCATTCTTTTTTAAACCAAATAAACCTGTTTCATCTATTTTTTCTTTTTCACAAAATCTATTTCTTTTTCATTAGTTTTAACTTTTAATTCTTTTAATCTCTTCTTTAATCTCTTTAAACTCTTCTACTGTTAGGTGTTATTTGACGACTTTTATTTATTCTTTGTCTAGCTTTTTTAGTTGAATGCCCAATTAATTGATTTTCTCTTCCTCTCTTTTATTGATGTAAGCAATTATAGATATACATTTTCACCTCACAACTGCTTTTCTTGAATTCTATAAGTTTTTCATATTGTCTTGTTGTTGAGACAATATTTTCATGTTCTTTGTTGAAATTAATGATGGGTTGTCATTATTGTCATGTTCTTTGTTGAAATTAATGATTGGTTGTCATTATTGTCATGTTCTTTGTTGAAATTAATGATGGGCTCTGTGATTTGTTATTTGACCCACTCATTCTTTTTAAAATTATCATCATTATTATATTTTTTGCTTTTTTGGAGGGGGCAAGGCAAAGGTAAAAATGGTTAAGTAACTTGCTCAAGGTCACACAGCTAGTAAGTGTGTCAAATGTCTGAGCCTGGATTTCAACTCAGGCCCTCCTAACTCCAGGGCTAGTGCTCTATTCACTGCAGCACCTAGCTGCCAAACTACTCATTCTTTTTTTTTTTTTGCTTTTTTTTTTGGAAAAACCACTCATTCTTTAGGATAAGATTATTTTGCTTCCTTATGTGGTGTGTGTGTGTGTGTGTGTGTGTCTGAATCTATTTTCCATAACCCCTTTATGGTTTTATTTTGTCCATATCAATATAATACAATTTTTACTACTTCATGATTAGAAAACGAAACATTCATATTTGTAGCTTTCCACTTTGCATGCTGAGGTTTTTATGCTATAATGCATGGTAAATTTTTGTGTAGCTGCCATATCCATCTGAGAAAAAAGTGTACTGTTGCTATCCCCGTTTAGTTTTCTCTAGAGATCTATCATATCGAACTTTCCAAAATCCGTTTTACATCTGTAAATTCTTTCTTGATTATATATTTTTAGTCCTTTGAAGGGTGAGAAGAGTTCTCTACTATTATAATTTTACCATCTATTTCATCTTGTACCTCATTTAACTCCCTTTTACAAAATTAGATACAATACCATTTGGTACATACATTTTTTACTTCGATATCACTTCATTTTCTACGATATTTTTACCAACATGTAATTTCCTTTCTTGTCTCTTATAATTTGACATGTTTTAGCTTTTGATTTGTCTGAAATTATGATTGTTCCCCCCACTTTAAAAAATTATGTAGAATCGTAATGCTTCAGCCTTTTACATTTACTTTGTGTTTTGTTGCTTCAGATATGTTTCTTTTAAGTAATATATTGTAGGATTCTGGTTTTTATTCCATTTTGTTACCTGTTTCTGTTTCATGGGAGAGTTCATCACATTCACATTCAGTAATGATTACTGTATATTCCTTAAATCCTATTTTCCCATTTGTAGTTTTCTCTCTTTCCTTTCATCCTATCTCTCCACACCAGTGTTTTGCTTCTGCTCACAATCTTCCTCAATCTGACTTCCTTGTATCAGTGCCCCTTTTTCTTGTCCTGCTCTCTTCATACTTCCCTCTAGGGGTAAGATGAATTCCTTTACTCAGCTGATTGTGTATGTTGGAGTCTTTCTTTTCATCCAATTTAATCATTTTTCAGTGTTTTTCTGTGAGTAAAGTTGAGGTCTGCCACTGGGGCACAGTAAGCACTGTGTCAAGTTTCTTGTGCTGAGGTCTAGGGCCTTCCTAAAGGAGGTTTGTCTGTTTCACAGGGTCTCTGGGTATTTCAGCTTCCCTGTTGTGCTAGAATCACCTGGTCTATCAGTGTCTGTTGCATCTGATTTCAGGAGCAAGCAGCTCATCTCTTTCTTCCTGGCTGGAGGCCTCACAGGTTGTTTTTCTGTGCCACTACCCTGTTAAGACAGGTGGTCTTTCTCTCTATTCTTCTCATTTTTTCCCTCCTCCTTCTTCACTTTCTTTTGTCTCTTCCTCTTCCTTTCTCCTCCTCCCCCTACTTTCTGTTCCTTCTTATCATTCTCGTTTTTATTATGCATATACTAAAAATCACATGTATGTTATCAACTGCTCATATTTTTTTCTTCTGGCATGAATAAAGCTGGCAATAAATTAGATAATAATAATTTGATTTTTTATAGCACCTACCATGTGCCACACACCACAATAATAGTTTCTGAAATAAATTTTTATTTTATCCTCACAACATCCTCACATCCCTGTGAGATAGGATCTATTATTAGTCTCATTTGCAGTTAAGGAAACTGAGGCAAACAAACATTCAGTGACTTTCCCTAGTTTATCTAACTAGTGTCTGAAACATATTTGAACTCAGGTCTTTTTTTCTCCAAGTCCAGTCAGTATTCTTTTGATGTGCAACATAGTTACCTAGAAAACTTTTCTTTAATTCTAGGTTCATCCCTCACCTTTTTCATACTCTTAAAATAGAGTACTAAATCAAAAGGTTTACATATCCATTCTCTGTGATTGTGGGACAAATTTTTAAATCTCTTTTGGTTCCATTTTCTTCATGTGTGCAATGGAAATGGTGCCTGCACTAGTTATCTCATGGCATAGGTTGGAGGGAAAATTAAAAAAACATTTTGTAAGCCTTGAAGTGTCATATGGACCTAAGTAGTAGTTTTATTGACATTTCTTTGCATTAGTACTTTTCTATTCTATTATTTTCTGGAATAGATAGTTTCCTTCATTGCTGAATGCTTTTGATAACAAGGAAACCAATAGTATTGAAATGCTTTACAATTTGTCAGCTACTTATCCCATAGTTCTGTGAGGGAGGTAGTGTCAATAATATCGTACCCATGTAAGGATCACACAGTTACCTAGCAGCTTTTACATTGAAAGACTGGAGGGACTGGAATATAATATTTCATGAGGCAAAAGAGCTCGGGCTCCAACCAAGGAAAAACTATCCAGCAAAACTGAGCATAATCTTTCAGGCAAGAAGATGGTCATTCAATGACATGAGGGACTTCCAGAGCTTCCTGATGCAAAAAACCAGAGCTCAGCGCAAAATTCAGCCTCCAAATACAAGACTCAAGAGAAACTATGAAAATATAAACAGGGAAAACACTCACCCACACAACCATGCCCACACACATAACATGTTATTCAATAAGAGAAGCCTGTTTTCATCTCTGTATGGTAAGCTACTACATGTCAATATTTAGAATTGTATACTTATGCCATTTAAAAGTAATATAGATAGAGGGTGTGGGTATAAATTAACTAAAGTGTTGATAAAAAACCTTATTAAGGCATGCAAAGTGAGTGTAATAGGAGAAGAGGAAAGGAAGCAGGAAAGGGTAAATTATGCTACACAAAGAGGCATAAAAACATATTATAGTTAAGGGAAAGTAGGGAGGGAGAAGAACGTTATATGAACTTTGCTCTCATTCATTTTGGTATAATCAGGAAATAACATAATCAGTTAAGTATAGTACTCCATCGAGAAGAGACATAAAATTTATGATAATAGAGGGAAAGAGGGGAGGGAGAGGAGCACTATATGATATTTGTTCAAGATGGAAATAACATACTACCTTTAGTATAAAAATCTATTGTATCCTACAGGCAGTAGGGGCAGGAAGGGTAAGAAAAAGGCGGGTGGTTAGAAGAGAAAGAAGTAGTAAGGGGGAAGGGCAGAAAATAGGAGGGGGCTAATAGGGAGGGAATACCAAGGGAAGTGGTGGTCAAAATGAAAACTCTTGAAGAGGGGAAGGGGAGAAATAAAAGCATAATCCAGAGAGGGAATAGGATGGAGGGAAAAACACAGAGAGCAATCATAGCTTTGAATGTGAATGAGATGAACTATCCAATAAAATGGAGGTGGATAGCAGATTGGAATCAAAACCATAATCCTATGATATGCTGTTTACAAGAAACATGTTTGAAACAGGGGGGTACACATAAGGTAAAGGTTTAGTGGTTGGCGTAAAATATATTATACTTCAGCTACAGTAAAAAAAAAAGCAGGGGTAGCAATCCTTTTCTCAGATAAAGCAAAGCAAAATAGATCTAATTAAAAGAGATAAGGAAGGAAACTCTATCCTGCTAAATGGCACCATTGAAAATGAAGCAATATTATTGCTAAACATATTTACAACAAGCACTATAGTATCTTCCTAGAGGAGAAGTGAAGGTAATTAGAGGAAATAATATATAGTAAAATTATACTAGTGAGGGACGTCAATCTCCTCATCTCTGAGCTTGATAAATCTAACCTCAAAATAAACAAGGAAGAAGTTAAGGAGGTGAATATAATTTTAGAGAAAGTTTGTATGATAGACCTCTGGAGAAAATTGAATAGGGATAGAAAGGAATATACCTTCTTCTTGGTGGTACATGTCACATACGGAAAAATGAACATGTATTAGGGGACAGAAACCTCACAAGTTAGTGCAGAAAGGCAGAAATATTAAATGCATCCCTCTAAGATCATGATGCAATGAAAATATATGTGATAAATGGCCAGGGAAGGACAGATTAAAAACTAATTGAAAACTGAATAATTTAATCCTAAAGAATGAGTGGATCAAACAAGAAATTATAGTAACTGTAAGTAACTTCATTCAATAGAATGACAACAGTGAGACAGCATACCAAAACTTGTGGGACAGAGCAAAAGCAGCTCTTAGAAGTTTTATATCTCTGAATTCATACTTGAACAAAATAGAAAAAATAGAGATCAATAAATTAGATGTGCAACTGAAAAACTACAACAGGAACAAATTGAAAATCCCCTATACGAAATTGGAAATATGGCAGACCAAAGGAGAGATTAATGAAATTTAAATTAAGAAAACTATTGAACTAATAAATAAAACTAAGAGCTGGTTTTATGGGAAAAAACCCAACAAAACTGATAACCCAATAGTTAACATGAGAAAGAAGAAAGAAGAAAACCAAATCAAAATATCATAAACAAAAAGGGTGAATCTGCCTCCAATGAAGAGGAAATTAAAACAATCATTAGAAATTTTTTTGCCCAATTTTATGCCCATAAATTTGGCATTCTTAGTGAAATGGATGACTATGTATAAAAATATAAGTTGCCTAGATCAACTTAAAAGGAAATAAAATACTTAAATAACCCCATTTCAGAAAAAAAAAAAAGAAATCGAACAAGCCATCAACCATCTCCTTAAGAAAAAATCTCCAGGCCCATATGGATTTACTGGCAAATTTTTTCAAACATTTAAAGAAACATTGATTCCAACACTCTCCACAGTTTTTTGGAAAATTGCAGAAGAAGGAGTCCTACCAAATTCTTTTTATGACACAAATATTATACTGATACCCAAATTGGGAAGAACCAAAACAGAGAAAGAAAATAATAGACCAATTTCCCTGATGAATATAGAAGCAAAAAATTTAAATAAAATGTTAGCAAAAAGACTACAGCAAATTATCATGAGAATGATACACTTTGACCAGGTAGGATTTATTCCAGGAATGCTGTTGGGGGCCAAGACCTTCAGAGGTCTTGGCACACTAGCACCCCAATTCTACAAGGGCACTATAATCTTGTTGGGTGGATGCTCTCATTGGCCTCATGAATATCTAAAGTATGTACATTTGCAAGTCCTTATTGGGACTCCTGATCTACTGTGCCCCCAGAGGTGGTTTTAGGATAAAGATCTGG
>CM053593.1:14900701-14940068 GCA_028646575.1 Pseudocheirus occidentalis
AAACCTTAATTTCAATTGTGTGCATATCTCCCATAGGATCTTGATTTTTAATCCATTCTGCTATCTGCGTTCATTTAATGGGCGAGTTCATGCCATTCACATTGAAAGCTATAATTACTATCTGTGAATTTTCCTCCATTTTATTTTTAGTATTTTCTTTCTCAACCATTTTTTTACCATGTCACTGTTACCTTATCTTGTTCCCCTCCCTTCATATTCCTTATTTTAGCCATCCTCTAAAATTCCCTCCTTTGTCTATTCATCCAAACCTCCTAATCTTAATCTATATGTGCTTCTAATAGGCTTTCCTTCACCTTGTTCCTCAGTTTTGTCAACTCTCTAGAAATTCATAGGATTTCTAAATCTCTTCAAATATACACATTTTTTTCCTCTTCCATCCAAACGAGAGGGATTTCAATAGTAGCAGCCCTCTACCCCTACCTGCTTCCCCTATGTTAGTTATTCCCATCATGCTTCATTTTTATGAGATACTCTCTCCTTAAACCATTTTCCTACCCGATTTTTTTTACAATAATTTCATTACACAATTCAGCTACAACTTTTCTTTCAAACTACCTCAATAATGATAAGTTTAAAGAATATAATTCTTTATAATAATTTTTAAATTACTAGTATTAAATATATTTTCATATGTCATGAATAAATAGCTTAACTTTAATCAGAGTCTTATAATTAGTCTTTAATGATTTCATTATCTTTCTTCTGGAACTTTTATATATAATTTTCCATTGAGTTCTGGTCTTTTCTTATAAATATATAAAAGTCTTTTACTTCATCAAATATCCTTTTTTTTCCATTCAGTATTATACTCACCTTTACTGGATAAGCTATTCTTTGATGCAACCCCAGCTACTTTGCTCTTTGAAATAATAATGTTTCAAGTCCTGTGGTCTTTTAGTGTAGGAATTGCTAGGTCTTGTAAAATCCTGAATGCTTTTCTGCAGTATGTAAATTGTATGTAATATTATGCAATATAAATATATTTGCAATATTTCTTCTTTAAGGTGGGAATTTTAAAACTTGTCTATGACATTCATATAGGTGTTTTTATTTGGATCTGTTTTGGTTATCTGTTTCTACTTCTACTTTTCTTCTTGTTCTAGAACTTCAGAACAATTTCCTTAATAATTTCTTACAATATTATATCCAGATTATTTTTTATCATAACTTTTAGGTAGATGGACAATTTTTATTCTGCCTCTCCTCAATCTGTTCTCTAGATCAGTTGTATTTTTTTTCAAATGAGATGTTTCAGATTGCTTTTTTTTAGTTTTATAATTTTTTTATTTTAAAATATTTTGGTGTCTCATAATAATGTCAATTCTAATTAATCAAATTCCAGCTTTTGAGGATTTATTTTCTTCCTTAAGATTTTGTATCTCAGGGAAGCTAGTTGACTCAGTGAATAGAGCTCCAGCCCTGGAGCCAGGAGGATGTGAGTTCAAATCTGGCCTCAGACACTTGACACACTTACTAGCTGTGTGACTTTGAGCAGGTCAGTTAACCCCAATTGCCCTCCAAAAAGCAAAAAAAAAAAAGATTTTGTATCTCTTTTTTTTCCCAATTGGTAAACTTTCTTTTCAAAATTTTCTTGAATTTCTTTAAATTTCTATAGGTCACAGTCTTGGAGGAGACACGTGGTGGGAGGTGACTGGGGAGGGGTGGTGGGAGTGGATGAGAACAAAGAGGAAGAAGTTAGCATGGATTAAAGATATCCATTCCATTATTGATAGGAGAAGAGGACAACTGGTGATGCTATAACTTAAGAACCGAAGGTATGGAAGTGAAACCCCAGGCAGAACATCTTCTTCTAGAGAAAGGAGGCTTAGATATCTGTCCTAAGTTTGATTTGTTAATGGGGGAGAGAAGAAAAAGGCTTGGAATATCACCATAAAGACTTTCATAGGGATTCATTAAGGGCAGAGTAGAAGGATTGGCCAGGCAGAGTAAGGGACCAATTGGAGTTAGGTTCTATCACACTGGATTCTTCTAGTTTGGACATTCTGAGGGTCTGTGATTCTTTACCACATCTCTGAAAAACCTTCAGACACTCTTTCCATCCTTATCTGTGACATATCATGTTCATTTCCCCGAAAGTTTAGCCAAACTAGCCTAGGTACTGTTTCCCAAATAACACTCCCCTCACCCCAACCCAATCCAGAATCACAGATTAAGAGCTGGAAGAAAACATAGAAACTACCCAGTCCAACACCCACCCCCATTTCACAGATGAGGTTACCAAAGCTGAGAGCTCATAAGTGTCAGTCATGATTTATACCCAGGTCTTCCTACCTCCATGACCGAAGTTCTAATTTATTAACTATGCCTGTACCCTATGCTATGTCCTTCATTTGGAATATTGTCCTTCCCCACTTCTTAGTCTTTTGGAATCTTTCAAGAGTCAATTCACACAGTCGCCTTCTCCAGGAAGTTTCCTCTTGTCAATAATAACTTCTTCTGTGTGTGATATCAAGGAAATTTGGACTACTCTTGACCTTATGTATTAATTCACAATAATGACCCATACCAGTGCTTAGCACAATGCCCAAGACATAACAATAAAGATTTGTTGACTGACATTTATGAATTTATGGAGGTATTTCTGGCTTACTTTCCCAACAAGATGGAAATTTATTTCCATTGGAGCTCAGACAGTCTAACACTGTTTGTATCTCTATTATCACTTAATTCAAGGCTTTGCACGTATTCATTCCCCAAAAATGCTTTTTGAATGAATGAGTGAAAGGGCTCAGGGTGCATACTTTGACATTTGAGAGAATTGTGGGATCTTGCAACTGCCCAAGACTCTCTGGACCTGAGTTGGAATTTCCTCTCAACATTCCCAAAAATGGTCATCCAGACTTTGTTTGAAGATCTCCAAGAATGGGGAGCCCACCATCTTTCAAAGAAGTCCATGACTCTAGAACAAGACTAACTGGTCAGAAGCTTGTCCTATCCTCCAACTTCAGTTATCCTCCTTATATTTTTCACTGATTGCTCCTGGTTTTGCCCTAGGGTACTAAGCAGAAAAAAGCTAATCTCACTTCACATGACACCATTGATATAATTCTGCCGACTTTCTACTAGCTCTTCTTCTCTATTTTTATCTTAACAATAACTTATGACTTACTGCAGGGTTATTGGAATGAACCTATCCATCAGAAGGTATAATATGGAATCTCCAACCACTGTGAGTTCCCATTATTCTCTTGCCCAGACATCTTTCTGCTTCTTTCTTTTTTTTGTTTTGACAAGGATCCTGCCATTTTAAAGCATATTTTCACCCTTGTAAACTGTCTCTCTTTGTAATTTTATTTTTTCTAAAAAAAAAATACTGGTGAAACAGGAGTCTCATGACATGGGAAAATCAATCATTCACCAATCAGGTCAACAAGGAGACATTCCACCTTTAAGGAAAGAAGGTGAAGACATCTCAGTCTGGGGGCCCTAGACCTAGGCTGCCAAAAGAAGTGTGGTGACAACTACATTCCAAAACGCCTTCCCTGTCTAAAAGAAGGCCCTTCATGGCATGTACATAAGAAGCCAGTCTTAGAGTAGAAAGCAACTCTTATGGGACAGCAAGAAATGATGGAAAAATCACAGACTATAGAGTCTAAGGGTCTCATTTTGAATCTAAGCTCTATCATGTTTTACCTGTGTTGTCTTGGTTAATTCCCTTAGCTTCTATAGGCCTCAGTTCCTAAGTTCTTCATAGCAAAGATACGTCTTGGGAAAGGAGTATTCCACAGTCCCTCTTCTACCCTCCCCATACTTAGGTAGAGAGAAATGGTGTTGACTTTTTAATATTGCACTGTCAACAAGGTGGAGGGGCCTTACAAGTGTCAGGTGACATAGAGCAAAGGGAGGGAGGATACCATCCTGCTTGTGGCATATCCAGCACCCATGGGTCAAGGCCATCATTTCCCTGCCTGGACAATGATACTGATGAAGTCAACAAGGGCCACATGAGATGACTCAGGCCACTCAAAATGGATCTGTGCATACAGATTTGGACTTGGGCTCCTCCCCTTTCCATAACTGTCTTCTCCAGAGCAGAAACTCTTCTAGCAGTCATTCATCTCTGACTGAGGAAATCAGAAACTCATATATATGTATCCCAAGTTACATGACCTACATATAGACCCTGCAAACCTCTGTGCCTTAACATTTCCCTTTGTATTTAGGATGTGAGGTATTTCCATATGCCCCACAGTGGTGTTATTTCCCCAGTTTGTGTGATATCCTTGGGAGCAGAAACTCTCTAGCCCTTACTATTTGTATATCCAGTGCAGTGTTTGGCACAAAGTAGCTGGGGTTTTTTTTTAAGTACTCATTCAATTGAATTCCATTGCTGGTAGAGGGAATAACCACACAAATAAAATTAAAGATCTTTTGAAATTTGTATAAATTATTATCATTATTGTTTAGGCTTATTAATGTCTAATGGCCAAGAGTGGAGACAACAAAGAAGATTTGCCTTAATGACGCTAAGGAACTTTGGTTTGGGAAAGAAGACCCTGGAGGACCGGATCCGGGAGGAGGCCAGGCATCTCACTGAGGCTATTAGGGAAGAAAAAGGTGAGTGTTGGTCAGGCAGACGTATCTTCAATTGCTTCTAATTCTGCTTTTATCCAAATGATCATTAAAGACAATTAGTATCTGTGGATGGGAGAAACAGGTCATCCCTGGGCCAGAGACAGACAAAATATCCCAGTCCCTAGCCCCTGGGAAGATCTACAAAGACTCTACATTGTCCTCTAGGAAGAAATCAGGCAGCAAAGAAAGGAACCCCTTGATGGTTCGTTCTCTTAAATGCCATTATAATTATTTTCTGCTATCAACAAAAAGATCCTACATGCTTTAATTTTTCAACCTCCACACATGGAGTCCTGCCTTGGCTGGTCACTCCAGGAACTACACACACACACACACACACACACACACACACACACACACACACACACACACACACGCACATGCATGCATACAAGCATGCGCACACACATATTGCTATCTGCATTTTTAAATTTTTTATTTTTTAAAATTAATCATTTATTTTCTTGCCTTCTTTTTCTTCCTCTCACTGGAAAATCCAGAACCCTAGTAAGAAATATACATAGTCAAGCAAAAGAAATCCTTCCATTGGCCATGCCCAGAAACATATAACTCATTATATAACCTAAAGCCATCACCTTCTATCAGGGGGTGGGTGGCAGGTGTCATGGTTAGTCCTCTGGAATTCTGATTGGTATTGCATTGATCCAAGTTCTTTACATCTATCCAAGTTATCTTTCTTTTCACAATGTTGTTATTGTAGCCATTCATTCTTCTAGTCTTCCTCATCTTTCTGTGCTTCTACTTTTTCCTATGCTTCTTCTTTCCATCTTCCCTCATTTCCTTTTTGCCTCTTCTGCAACTTCTACTTGTTATCATTGATTTAGGGCAAGAATGAACCTTGGAGCCCATCAATACAACCTTCCCTCTCATTCTGCATATGAGAAAACTGAACAGTAGAGCAATTAATTGGTGTGCCCAAGGTTACTCAGTCAATAAATATATATCAAGTGCCTGCTATACTCCAGGCACTATGATAAATCATAGGGATATAAAGAAAGGAAAAAGAGAATCTGCATCCTCAAGGAATTCATATTCTAAGGGGGGAAACAACATGCAAACAGCAATGTACAAACACTCTATAAAGAGGAGAAACTAGATGTAGTCAACAGTAGGAATGCACTAGAACAAAGGTTACCCAGGGAGTAAATGTCTGAGGTAGGATTTGAGTAAATGTTGGAAGCAGTTGAGGTCTTCCTGGCCACAGGTCCAAATATCTTACACACTACCTTCTACTGGCTGCCTTCCTTATTCACCTTCTCATATCTTACCTTTTCTTTTCAGTATCTCCACTTGTTAACTTTAGTTCTGCTACTCACATGCATACGCCTCGTCCACAGGTGTATGTAGTTGTGTGGGTATTGGTATATGGACACATATGTCCATTATATAAATACTCACACCTTTGTGAACCTATGCACATGATATGTCACATATAGAATCACAGATGGAGGCTAGAAGGGTCTCAGAGGTCATCTAATCCAAACCCCTCATTTTACTGATATACAATACATGGAGGCAAAGCCAGATAAATAACTTGCCCAAAGCCATAGGTTACCTATGTTGAAAAAAATATTCCAATTAAATACCAGGTCTTAACTAAACATTAAAAAGTGATTGTGTTCTTTTATCACACATCTATCTAAGCAGTACCTGGTTATTGACAATAATAATAAAGGAGATGTGTGTTGGTAGTAACTTGGGGGTGGGGAAGATGAGGGAAAAATTGTTTAGGAGAAAAAGGTAGAAAGCTCTGTTAGGTTCCTTTAAAGAACATGAGTGAAATGAAGAGTAGACTGTTGCATTTCTCTTCTGGTCAACAGGACAGCCCTTTGACCCCCACTTTCAGATCAACAATGCTGTTTCCAATATCATCTGCTCCGTAACTTTTGGGCATCGTTTTGACTACCATGATTCTCAGTTTCGGGAGCTCCTGAAGAGTTTGGATACTGTCACAGTGCTTGAAGCCAGATGGGAGTGTCAGGTAACAGACTTTCCATTCCTGGTCATGGCAGACTTGGTCTCAATTTTTCCCTACAATTCCTTCATGGGAAAAGAAACATGAAAGAAGCATGGCTATGAATAGTGGTTGGCAGGAGCTGAGTCAGCTTGTAAGGGAGTTCCCATAAGCAGTAAAGGGGACTGAAAAGAGCAGAGGAAAGAAAAGAGATTTTTATAAACAATGACATGAAAGAACATGCTCGGGCATGTAACAGCAATGCTACTTGCAGCCGCTATGGAGGTATAAATTCAATAACATGATCACACTTGAGGGCTGCTAGGACAGGTTCTTTGATCTGTTTTTTCTAAAAGAAACAACTTTAAAAGGGTAAATATTCTTGCTTTCATTAAACATATACATTATTTACTTAGTTCAGGGGGAAAAGTCAGCACCCTGAACTTCAGAGAAATTTCAAACAGAAATAATAGCATAAAGACCAACAGACAGGCTTCCAACTATCTGACCACAACAATACATACATAATTACCAGAGAGAGAAGCACTGACATCTGAGTTTTCAAATCTGGGGGACTCTTTAATGGCTACCCAGAGTCTCATCTGGCCAAATCACATGGATATTCTTCCAATGAGTGAGCCCCAAAGTAAAATGCTAACCTCAGAGTATATATATCCTTCTTCAGAACCAGAGGGCATCACAACCCTCCTGACCCAGTGCCTAATTAGAAATTAACAAAAGGTATGGGCCTTCATGAAAAAGAAGCCTCCCCTAATCCAGCTTCCTTTATTGCACTCCAGGTGAGAGCTATCAGTGGGGAGAGATGATTTTCAACTTTAATTAACATTACAAGGGACCCAATGCTTTCTCAGAACATTGTGATCTCCAAATAATGAAAAACAAATATCTATAGAGTTTTGAAGTTTTTACAACATCTCTACCAAGATTATCAATTTACAAACATTTTTAAGCATCTACTGTGTGACAAATACTGTGCTAGGAGATGAGGATGCATTGACAAAAATGAAATCCTCTGACCTTGGGTGGTTTATTTTCTGTAGAAGGAGACAACATGCCCTCAAGTGAGTGTATATTCAAATAAATTAATATAATGAGAAAAGTTTTGATGTTGTCTGCATTTGAAGACAAGAGGACCAGGAAAGGCTTCATAGAGAAGCTGTCTCTTGAGCAGAGCTTTTGGGAAACCAGAAATTTTTTCCTCGTCTCTGTAGGGGAGGGAGAAGAGACAGAGAGAGAGGGAGAGAAAGAGACAGAGAGACAGAGAGAAAGAGAGAGAGAGAACAAGAGAGAGAGAGAGAGAGAGAGAGGCAGAGAGACATAGCAAGAGAGAAAAAGACAAAGATAGAGTAGGAAGCAGGAAAGAACAGAGAGGGGTTCAGAGACAAGAAACATAGACAGAGAAACAGAATGAGAAGAGAAACAGAGAGATGGATTGAGATGTTTACATTAAAGTTTTGTAGACAGCTTTACATTTATTAGCTCCCACCTCAGTGCCTTTGCACTGGATGACCCTCATGCCTGAAATGCTCACCCTTCTTACCTCCACATCTTGGCTCCCTTGAGGAATCAATTCAAATTTAACCTTCTGCTGCATATTATCTTTCCCAGACCCTCTAGCTGCTAGCACCTTCCCCTCTGAGATTACCTTTCAGTCACCCCACAAATGTCTTGCATGTACTAGTGTCTCTCCCATTATAATGTGTGCTACTTGAGGACAGGGACTGGTATCCCCCCCCCTTCTTTGTATACCTAACATTCACCAAATGCATGGCATAGAGTAAGTGCTTGTTAAATGCTTGTTGATTGACTGATTTCTTTAGATATTCAGAATTCCCTTTAAGATAGTTGCTATTATTATCCTCATTTTTGTGGATAATGAAACAGAAGCTAAGAAAAATTAATGACTTGTCCCACAGTTAATAAGTGTCTGAGATACAATTCTAACTTGAGTCTTCCTGAGTCTTACTCCAGCACTCCATCTGGCTCATGATTTCTCTTAACTCCTCAGGAGTCTGACTATGGAAGAATATAAGGGAAAAGGGTGAGTAACATTAGGTCTCATTTTGTTAAGAAGAACAAAATTGAAATTTAAGAGAAGGGAATTCTGTGGGGATAACAGGGCCCTTATTTAATGGCCCAAGTGCTATCAATTTCCCTAGAAAGAATACCCTATTTCTTTGCAGGCTGTGAGGCTGCCTACATTAATGACATCTTAAAAGAATTACTTAGTGCATCAGGACAAGGTCAAGGGGCTGATGTGTGAGACAAAGATGACTGGACATCAGTTGGAGTATTAGGAGAGCAATTGTATGGGAGGATAGACAGTGGTTACAGAGAGGGTGGATTTCAGGACCGGTGAGACATGGAATTACAGTAAATTCTACAATGCAAAAAAGGTCAAGAAACCTGGCTTGCCTTATGGCGAGGAAAATGAAGGGATAGGGCAGCCTAGGAGGAACTAACACTCATCCCTCCTCCCCCTGTCCCCTAATATATAATTTAGCTCTTCAATATATTTCCTCGGATAATGAAATTCCTGCCAGGATCTCACCAGAAATTCTTTAGAGAATGGAAGAAGCTAGAGTCTTTTGTAAAACGTGTGATCAAACAACATAAGGAAGACCTAAACCCAGAGGAGACCCTGGACTTCATTGATGCTTACCTGAAGGAGCTCTCCAAGGTAATAACAATAACACAGAAAGTGGACTTTGTGTTTAAAACCCAAAAAAGTGCAGAGTTTCGGGGATAAGTGTGTTAAAATGTTCAAAATTTACATCTCTCTCATTATGCAAATACTTTCCCTCCTTCACCACCCTTAGAATTAAAGAGTATAAGTAATGGAGCTTGCTAGTGCAAAGCTCACTATTTTTTTTATCTAGAAATGGAAGAAAAAACAGGGCTGCCTGAGATCAACCCCCTGATTTTACCTGTCAGACCTATAGAGAAGGGAAGAATGTATAATCAAACAAGAAATAGAGAGCATTATGAAATGTAAAATAGATATTCTGATTATATTAAATTAAAAAGGGGTTGCACAAACAAAGCCAGTGCAAACAAAATTCAAAGGAAAGCAGAAAACTTGGAAACAATTTTTATAGCCAAGATCTCTGATAATGGCCTCATTGCTCAAATCTATAGAGAACTGAGAAAAATTGATAAGAATACAAACAGTTTTCCAATTGATGAATGGTCATAGGATATGAACAAACAGCTTTCAGATGAAGAAATCAAAAGTATCTATAGTCATATGAAAAATGTTCTAAATCACTATTGATTATAAAAATGCAAATTAAAACAACTCTGAGGCACCACCTCACAGCTATCAGATTAGCTAAAATAAAAGAAAAGACCAATGCTAAATGCTCAAGAGAATGGAGGAAATTTGGGAAATTAATCTACTGATGGTAGAGTTTGGAACTGATCCAGTCATTCTGGAGAGCAATGTGGAACTAAGCCCAAATATAATCAATTTGTGCAAACCCATTGATTGAACAATATTGCTAGTAGATCTATATAAGGAGATCATAAAAAAGGGAAAAGGACAAACATGTCTGAAAATATTTATAGCAGATATTTTGTGGTGGTAAGAATTTGAAATTGAGAGCATGGCATATAAATATAATGGAATTCTATTGTGCCCTAAGAAATGATGAGCAGGTGGATTTCAGAAAAGCCTGGGAAGGTCTACATGCACTAATACAAAGTTAAGTGAGTAGAACCAGGATAATATTGTAGACAGTATCAGCAATGCTGTGTTATAATCAGCTATGATTGACTTAACTCTTCTAGCAATTCAATAATCCAAGACAAGTCCAAAAACTCATGATAGTAAAGGATCCACATCGAGAGAAAGAACTGATAAGATCTGAATGGTCAAAGCATACTGTTTTAATTTTATCTTTAAATGATTATTATTTCATGATTTTCTTCCTTTTGTTCTGTTTCTTCTTTCACAACATGAATAATATGGAAATATGTTTTGACTGAATTACATATCTAACCTGTATCAAAATGCTTACCATCTGATTAAAGTGAGAGTGGTGAGGGGGAAGGAAAAAATTCAGAGCTCAACATTTTGTATTTTAAAAAAAGAATGTTTAAAATCGCCTTTACATGTAATTTGAATAAACAATATTTAAAAGGAAAAAATCAGAGCTCTCATTGATAGGAATAGTTGCTGCATTCTTGGGTATTAAAGGGAAGCCCAGGATCTGCCATCTTGACCTTCTCAAGGCCCCATTGTGAATACAGCTCCTCATGTTTAGAGACAGTCATTTTTTTGATTAACCAACTGATCCTTGCCCTTTTCATTTAAGGATAACATCCATTCTAGTTTTAATGAAGAAAACTTAGTCTTCTGCACCCTGGACCTCTTCTTTGCTGGAACAGAGACAACTTCAACCACTCTGAGGTGGGCGCTCCTGTATATGGCCCTTTATCCAGAGATTCAAGGTACAGTGATGGCACCAGGCTATGTATGCAGCCCTATAGAATTATGCCCAGAAGAATTCTCATTTATAGAAACTTTGAAAGCTTGCAAAACATTCCACATATATGATCTTCTTTCAATTTTCTTTGGAATAGAGCAGTGATTATCATTATCTATTTTTACTGAAAATGTATATGATAACAAAAATTAATACTTTAAAATGAATTTATATCTTATTAAATGATAAATCTCCATAGATTTCAAAATCGAAATACTTAAGTGAAGGAGACATTATCAATTCAATCTACAGAAGGTCCTAAGGTCTTTAGATTGAGAATTTGAAGGTATCTTAAAGGCAATAAAGTCCAACTTCCTCATTTTACAGATGTGGAAACTAAGACTGGGAGAAATTAAGCAATTTCCTTAAGCTCTCACAGATAGGGAGTTTCTGAGGTGGGATTTAAGTGAAGGTCATCCATATTTCCAGTCCAGGGCTCCATCTCCAGGGATCCATATTTGCTTTTCCCTCAAGAGATCTACATTCTAAAAGCCAAGGCAAGATGAAAAGTTCTATTTCCTTGTGTAGTATATTGTGATATATCTCATATCTTCCTTAAGCTAAAGATCAGAACAAGGATTCATGGACCAAATGTGGATTTGCAGATCCCTAGCAATGACTACTTAGAGAAATTCACAACTTTCAGTTTAGAAACCCCTGGACTAGACACATTCAGGTTCCCCTTAAAGTACTACCCAGAATGGAACATCCCTTGTACCTTTCTGAGGCAATATATAAAAATAGTATTCTTAACAGACATTTAGCATTGTGGAAATCAAATCAAGTACTTTTTATATGGCTACTATGTTCTGGGCATTGGAGACACAAGTACAAAAAATAAAGCAATATTTCCCTCCTTGAAAGGATCTGGGGATGACAGAAAACTTAATTAGGAGTCAGAAGTTTGCTTTCTAATCCAGGTTTCTCATCTAAAGAGCCATGAGACTTTGAGCAAGGCGTTTCAGTCAGTAAGTGAGCATTTATTATGTACCTACTATGTGCCAAAGACAGTGCTAAGTTTGTTGTTGTTTGTCCTTCACTCAGAAAGAGACCATCACATCAAGAATGTGATGCATGACTTGGAAGTGAATTGGATTTAAGTGAGGCAAGGTTGTACTGTCACCAGCCTCACTTTCTCCTCCAGAGTCATCTGAGCCTAGTGGTCAGATACAAATCAGGATGACAGGAGATTGTCCCCACCCCAAGTATTAGGAATACAGAGAGGCAAAACAAATAGCAGCCAACTGAACCTTGTTCTCAATGAGATCATAGTCTAATGGGAGAGATGACATGT
This sequence comes from Pseudocheirus occidentalis, assembly GCA_028646575.1. Classification (NCBI taxonomy): domain Eukaryota; kingdom Metazoa; phylum Chordata; class Mammalia; order Diprotodontia; family Pseudocheiridae; genus Pseudocheirus; species Pseudocheirus occidentalis. The sequence continues at coordinate 14,913,096 of CM053593.1, forward strand.
GAACAACTCTGGACAAAAAAAGATACAGACAGAATAAACAGGAGATAATCAACAGAATTCAGATAGTTCTCTGGTTCTCAGCTTTCATTAATAAATATCATGGACTTGAGGGAGACATGATGGCAGCCTTCAATTATTAAAAGGGCTCTTGGGTAAAAGAGGGATTCAAAGTCTATGTCAATGGAATGGATATCTCTAGCAGATCCTACCATGATGGAAAGGCAAGCTCATTGAGGATGCTCTCTCTGTTGCCTCTTTTTTGTATCCCTGGGACCTAACACAGTGCGTAGTACGTAGTAGGCTATTAAAAATGGTTTTTGAAACGAATTGAAAAGCATAGTGTATAGTCCCCACAGTTGGGACATATATCCTGAAGCCCAGCTTACCTGAGTAACAAACAGCTCATCCCAGGAGACTGAACACTGGGAGATGAATTCCAAGGCTAGAATACCTTTGGACACAAAGAATGATACAAAATGACTCTCAGCCCTCTTCACTCAGCTCCTGCTTCCACAATGACCATGTCAGAGTGATGGGAAATGGGAAACAGTGTCAATAAGTATTAACTTAGTTATGTTACTCTGATATATTATTACTATACATCATATATTGCATATTGTTTATATATGATATATTGATACATATTATAGTTATAATCTTAGTTATAAGCCACTCTAATTGTGTGATATGGGGCAGTGTTTGAAATATACCATTTTATCCATTCATACATCTTGAAATTGCCTTATCTGATCTCAAACTATTGATATTCCACCTCTTCCTCTGCCTTCCTTGTTTGTCAGTTTCTTGACTCCTTGGGTCCCTCCCAGGCTATCAGCCTTGCACTAGCCACACACTCCTCCTTTTTCCATCCTAACCCCTTAATGAACCAGTTCAAATGTAAACTTGCCTCATTTTGATATCATGTCTTGCCCTGTCGAACCTCAGGCTTGGTTCACTTTCCCCATCACTAGCCTTCACTCTCTCATGTGCTGTTAAATTAAAGAAAAATTTCAAAAAGACAGATTGACTGTGTCCACTATAAATTTATCTTACATAATCTCCTAATTATGGCTGCAGGGCAATCCTTTTACATTTCCATAATTCATTTTTCTATTCACTGCAGCAGCTCTTCCAAACCTTTTCATCCCTTTTCAAGGGATCATGGCTCCCTGTCCCCCGTCACTTTCTGAGAAATTGGCCTCATGATTTGCTCCAAATCAGTATGCACAATATGCATGATATTTTACATTATTCTTCTCAAATTACAGGTTAAAAAATTTTAACATTTTTAAGGTTTGAATTTCAAATTCTATCCCCCTTCCTCCCTCCCTCTCTATCTTTCCCCTTCCTCCTTCATGAGATGTTAAGTCATCAGATACATGTTATGCATTTTACACTTGGATAAAACATTTCTATATGAATCATTTTGTACAAAAAGATTTGAATAAAACATGAAAGAAATAAAATGGAAAATATCATGCTTCAGTCTGTATTCAAACAATATCAGTTCTTTCTCTGAAGGCAGATAGTGTGCTTCATCATTAGCTGTTTGGTATTATTTAGATTGTTGTATTGCTGAGAACAGCTAAGTCGTTCATAGACTTTCATGTACAATATTGCTGATACTGTCTACAACATTCTCCTGGTTCTGCTAACTACACTTTGTATCAGGTCATTTTACTGTAAATCCTGAGGACATTCACCTTGAGCCTTCTCTTCTCCCCTTCTCCTCATTCCACATCACCCAGATGCCTTCTACCAGTACTCTCCTTCAATCCTATCTCACGAAGAGGTGACTCACTCCCTTGCCAAGGACAGTTCTACTGGATGCTTAAATGATCCCATTCCATCCCATTGTCTTTAGCATGTTGTCATCTCTATCTTTCCCAGTCTCTCCTTTATCTCCAATCACCCCCTGCCAACTGACTGTTTTCCTTGTTGCATAAAAACATACTCTATCTCTCCTATCCTGAAAAACAACTCACTTTATCCATCCCCACTCATTATCATCCCACATTGGTTCTTCCTTTGGTAGCTAAACTCCTTGAGAAAGTCATCTACAAGAGATGTGTCAACTCTCTTTCATCTCATTCCTATTCTCTATTCTGTCTTCCAATTTTATCACTCAATTGAAACCATAATTCCAAAGTAACTAATGATCTCTTAATTGGCAAATAGAATGATCTTTTCTGTTTTCATCTACTCTCACTTCTCTTTCATATTGCCAATCACCCTTTTCTCTTTTATTCTCTCTCCTCTCTAAATTTTCATGATGCTCTTTCCTAGCTCTCCTACCATCTGTCCATTCCTCAGTCTCCTTTGCTGGATTTCAGTCCAGGTCACAGCTGCATCCAAGCACAGACAAAGATATTCGAAAGGGCTCTATCCTGGGTCTTCTTCTCTCCTTCTTCTATGTTATTTCATTTGGAGATTTCATCCTTTTCTAGGATTCAATTATCTTCTCAATGCTAATAATTCTAGTCTATTTATCCAGCCCTAAGCTTTATGCTGACCTTCAGTTCCTCATCTCTAACTACCTTTTAGACATCTCAAAACGCATGTGCTAGAGACATGTTAAGTTTGAAATGTACAAAACAGAATTCATTCTTTTCCCCCAAAACCCTCCTTCCCTCCTATCTTTCCTATAACTATACAGAGTGATACAATCCTCCCAGTGCTTCAGTCTCAAAATCTAGGAATCATCTTCAACTCCTCATTTTTTCACTGTCCCCCACCCATTTAATCTGTTGTCAAGATCTGCTTATTTCCCCTTTAAAACATCATTTCAATATTTCCTCTCCTCTGACACCATTCCAACTTTGGTCCAGGCCTCCATTCCCTCACACCTGGACTGTTGCTACAGCCTGTGGTGTGTCCCCCTGCCTCAAGTCTCTCCCCACTCCAGAACATCATCATTAAATCACCATTTATTGATATCCCCCACTCAATAAACTCCAGTGTCACACTATCACTTCAAGAGTCAAATGCAAAATACTCTTGTTGGCATTCAAAGTCCTTTATAAACAGCCTCCCTCCTTTATAAACAGATTCCCAATCTCTTTATACCTTTTTTCCCTGAAACCTCTTCTTTGATTCAGTGCCACTGGCCCATTGGCTATCCCACCAACAAGACCCTCCATCTCTTGACTCTGGGCATTTTCTCCAGCTATTACCTTATTCCTGGAATGCATTCTTTCTTTACCTTTGCCTCCTGGCTTTCTTCGTATCCTTTAAGTTCCAGATGAAAGACCATCATCTGTTAAAAGACTTCCCCAACCCCCATTAATTTTATTGTCTTACTACTGTGATTATACCCAATTTATCCTGCAAGTGTCTTGTTTGCATGTTGTCGCCATCATTACATTGTGTCCTCCTTGAGGGCTGGGATTGTCTTTTGCCTTGCTCTGTCTTCTCAATGTATGACATACTTTCTGACATACAGTAGGAGTTTAATGTAAATACTTGTTGACATGACTTGAAATACTTTGCTCCTGTCTACAGGGCGCATCACAAATGCTTTGTAAGGGATAAGATCACATAGGAAGCCAAATTATCATTCTTCTAAAATTAGCATCCCATTCTTCAGAACTGCCTTCTACATCTGGTTGACTTGGAGTCAGGGCTCATTGGACACTAAATGTAAAGCTATATAAATAAACATATAAATACAGTCAAAGACCTTAGAGACAGCCTAGTCTGACTTGATCATTTTAGAGATAGGGAAACGAGACCCCAAGAGGGATTTTTACTCGCCCATGTATACTCAAATAGTGAAGGATAAAGCTGAAATAAGAATCCTGGTCTCCTGTCTCTAATTCTAGTATGGTTTCCATGGTAATACATCCCCAGATGCCTTCCCAACAACACAAACATCCTTATTTTCCATTAATCAGTCAAGTCTCCACTTTTCCAGGCTGTAGACATTGGCACCTTTGCTGAAATGTCAAGCCAAACTTTCATCCAATTACAAATATGGTTGTGGTTCTTCCACATGGTGAGAGAAAACTCGATGCGAAGGGAAAGAAAGCCTGAGTTCAAATGTGCCTAGATGTGTGACTCTGACCAAATTAATTAAATTCTTTCTGCTCCAGTTTCATCTATAAAATGGGGGTTATAATAGCACTATCCTGGCATTGTTGGGAACATCCCATGAAATCATATTTGTACAATGTTTTGCAAACTTTAAAACACTCTACTTATGTGAACTACTATTTGGGTCCCAAAAAACTCTCCTTTTCTTTCCAGGCAAAATACAAGCAGAGATTGACAGGGTGATTGGCCAATCACGGCAGCCCACCATGGCTGATAGGGAGAACATGCCCTACACTAATGCAGCCATTCATGAAGTTCAGAGAATGGGTAACATTGTTCCTTTCAATGCACCCAGGGTGGCCAGGGTTGATACCACCGTAGCTGGATACCATGTGCCAAAGGTAAACTGCTTTCTCTCTCATGACCCTAAAGGGGTTCCCTGGCTTCCATCTACACTGGGGGGTGGGGTAGAAAAAGGGGAAAGAAAAAAAATGTAGACTATAGAACAAAGATTCTCAGTCAAGGGTGTATGAATTTTGCATTCAAAAATACATCTTTTGATAGCTAATTTCCATAATTGGGTAGTTTTTATAAACCTATGTGTGTTATTTTATACTTTATAAAGAATTATTCTGAGAAATGGAGCATAAGCTCCATATGAATGTCAAAAGCCTCCATGATAAAAAAAAAATAAGATGAAGAAGCTTTGGACTAGATTCTTAAAATTTCTGGGAAGCAGAGATTCCTCCCAATTTGAAGGCCACTTTTGTTCTGGGATCTCCAGGCCCAGAGCCAGGGCCGCACCTGCTCACTCATACAAACAGGATACCAGAAGGCCTGGGCACACCTACTTCACTGCCCTTTTCTCGGCCCCCATCTTTGCCTCCCCCTCTGAGTTCCTCCCACAAGAACAGCTTCTTCTAAACCAGATTATCTCAACACACCCAGGTGTATCTTTACAATTAGATAAAAGTAAGTAGGAAGTCCAACCCAACAAGGCCCAGGGGATATTGACCTGGGACTAGAATCAGGAAGAAGTGAATTCAAATCCAGTCCCAGAAGCTTCCTGTGTAACCCTGGCCAAGCCACTTCACCTGTCAGGCTCAGTTTCCTCATGTGTAAAAATGAGAAGGCTTTTAACCCCAAATCTATAATCCTATATTTTTACCAACCTGTATCACAGATTTTGACTGGGCTTCTTTATCTCCAGACCCTTCAGTCTTTCACAATATCTGACATTTCTAAGCATCATTTCTTACAGGACTTCTGAAGGAATTGACTAATATAGGACACACTGCTATCTGGGAATCTTATTATTTACAACCTAATAGATAAGTAGGCATTAGGGAGAATGTGGTCTCAGACAGGGCAGAGGCCAAATGGAAGACAAATCACCCGGTGCTGCTGGTTACCAACCTTGCCCAAAAGTAGCAGTTTAGAATGAGGCACTTTGGGTTCATCTGCCCCTTCTGACACTACCTGGGGGACCTTCAGTGAGGCTACCTTTCCAGGTCTTAGCTTACTCATCTGTAAAATGAGATGGACCAGATGCCCTCTACAATCCCTTCCAGTTCTGAATTTACAACTCTCTAAGGCCAGGTCTCTTAACATGGGGTCCATGAACTAAATTTTTTAAATTTTGTTTGGATGGTGACAGTTGTATTTGCAAATAATCAGTTTTCTTTTTATTTGATTCATTTTAAAATATGAGTCTGAGAAGGGGTACAAAGGCTTTGCCAGCCTTTCAAAGGGATCTGTGACCCCAAACAGGATGGGAGCCCCTGCTCTAGGAAGTCTTGAATTCTACAACAGGCTTGGCTACTAAAAAGCTCTGTGGTCTTGGCTGGTTCTTTCCCACCTTCACTCCCCCAGCCTCCAGTCCTCAATTCCCTCTTCTGTAAAATGAGAGGGTGGGCCAGGTTCTCTTATGCTTCAAAGTTCCTTAGACTCAGTTCTTTTCTCTTGTTTCCAGGGGACCATACTGTCAACCAATTTGACTGCCTTGCACAAGGACCCCAAGGAGTGGGCTACCCCAGAAACCTTCAACCCAGAACACTTTCTGGAGAATGGACAATTTAAGAAGAAAGAGGCCTTTCTGCCTTTCTCAATAGGTGAGCCACAGTCAGTAAGAGGGGAGCCCCTAGCCCACGGGGCACCAAACTTTTTAACATTAAGAAACTTTGCAGACTCTACTTCCTGAAACTCATAATATATGATGGTGTATATACTAGTCACATTCATTGATTAGGACAGTCCATCACAACAAAATTTAAAATAGCGGACCTTTAGGCAGCTTTTTAGAGTCTACCTTTAGAGCTTTTTAGACAGATAGCATCCCTTTGGATTTTCACAGCCACCCCAAGAGATAGGGAGTACAAGTGCCCATTTTAGAGATGAAGCAACTAAACCTTAGGCAGGTTAAGTGATCCACCCACAGTCACACAGTTTTGAAGGGTTCCAGATGAAATCAGCTCTAGTTCCCTGCAGTCCATCCACAAGATGCGATGGACTCAACAAATCCCTCAAGGGCACCTGTATTTTATTCACCACAAGAGCACCTGCAACCATTTGAAAGTAAAACCAACAAGCCAGTCTGCAAGAAATGGGAATGGCAGATGTCTGAGCCTGGCCTGTCCAAGGAGACAGAGGGCTGGTTTATATTCTTTAGGAAATAGTTATGTGGTTGAAGTGAGGGAAGTTTGATCTTCCGGTCTGGTTTTGCTCGATGGATTTCCTGACCCTTTGCAAGAACCCCAGAATTCACCCAGGTCTTGTTAACACCCACAAGCTCTGGAACTCTCCCCCTTGGTATCCTTTGGTGATCTTATTTAAACCCCTTGGGTCTCAGCTTCCTCATCAATAAAATGAAGCGACTGTACTAGATGGTCAATAAAGCTGCTTCTGGCTCTAAAGCCTTGACCCAAGAATCCCAGAGCCAGAGGATCTGAGTGTTAATTGTGCCTCTTCTTAGTTGTGTGACTTGCAGTGACCCAGCCCCTCTCTGGGTTTGTTTTTCCCCTCTAATAAGTGAGAGGTTTGGGGTGGGTGGTCTGGATGGTCCTCACACCCTCAAATCTGTGATATTCTGATGCTAAGTAAAACCAAAGGGATTTCAGTAAGGAGTAAACCTTTACAAGTGGAGTCAGCCTCAGAACTGAGCCTTGAACAAAGTTGGGGGCTCAAATGGGCAGGAGGGAGGAAAAGGTACCAAGTGTTCTGGGGAAACAGCCTGTGCAAAGGGACATAGATGGGAACAAAAATGTCCTAACATGCAGGGCAGCCCCATTCATCTTTCTTAGGCACTACAGGCTACTTTTGGAGCCTTCATTTGGGGGAGTCCTTCCTTCAGGAGTTGTACTACATGTCTCCTGAGGCTTCAAGTCCTGTTTATTTCTTTACTTACAAACTTATATTTATAAAAATTTATTTTAAAATTATTTTAAAACATTAAAATTATTTTAAATTTAATAAATTTATTAATAAACAAAATCTAAAAGTTTAATAGATTTAAATTCTTTAAAACTTTTATAAAATCTTTAGATTTTATTTAAAATAATATATAAGTAATTTATATAGTGATTTACAGTTTACAAAGTGTTAACATCCCTATAAGGCAGTGATTCTCAACCTGCCTAATACCTCAACCCTTTAATACAGTTCCTCATGTTGTGGTGACCCTCAACCATAAAATCATTCTTGTTGCTACTTCATAACTGTAATGTTGCTACTGTCAGGAATTGTAATGTGAGCTGTGTGCTTTTAAGTCAAGTTACCTTAGTAGTGTGACTTGTAAAGAAAGTGTTCAAGAAAAGTGCCCAACAGGTAGTAGTAGTAGTAGTAGTTGTAATAGTAGTAGTAGTAGTAGTAGTAGTAGTAGTAGTAGTAGTAGTAGTAGTAGTAGTAGTAGTAGTAGTAGTAGTAGTAGTAGTAGTAAGTAGCATTTATATAATCCTTTAAGGTTGGCAAATACCTTTACATCTTTACCAGTATGGTAGGTACTATGATAATCCCCATTTGACACATGATGAAGCTGAGGCTGAGAGTAGTTATGTGACTTGCCCAGGGTCACCCATCTAAGTATCAGGGATAGGACTTAAACTGAGGGCTTCCTGACTCCCGTTACAACTTTCTCCACTGAATCCTCCTGGCTTAAATTTAGGAAAGGGGCCTGTTTTTGCTAAGGCTACACAGAAGCAGGCTCTTAGATTGAGAGCTAGAAGGGCCCTTGGAGGCCGCATCATCCAATTCCATCATTTCACAAATGAGAAAACTTGGGTCCACACAAGTTAAGTGACTTGTCTGAAGCCACCCGGATGAAAAGCATCCAAGGTGGAATCTGAACCCAGGTCCTCTGTTTACAGATGCAGTATTTGAACTGTACTCATTCTCTGAGAACATCATCAGTATGGCATGGTAGAAATGGTGCCTGGCAGTGAGCAAGGAAAACTTGGGTTCAAAATCCATCTCTGATCATTATTAGCATTGTGGCTGTGGACAAGTCATTGAATAGGCTTAAGGCCATCCTAGTGCTAGGATCTATACCCTGACCTACTGCCTGTGCCAAACATTAGTGGATTAACTCCTTTCTTATCTCCTTGTCTTTTAGGAAAGAGAGTCTGCCTTGGGGAACAGTTGGCTCGGACTGAACTCTTCCTTTTCTTTACTTGTCTGCTCCAGAAATTCACATTCCAGGCTCCTCCAAACACTCAGTTGAGCCTGGACTTCCGAGTTGGCATAACCGTCTCTCCTGTCTCCTATCAAATCTGTGCCCTTCCTCGAGTGATGTAGGCCAAGTTAGGCCTCTAGGGTGGTCTTCACACTTAATAGTCATAATTGTCAATGTAAATGAAATGAAATCTCCCATAAAATGGAAGGAGAGAGCAGAGTGAATTAAAAACCAGAATCCTAAAATATGTTGTTTACAAGAAACACATTTGAAGCAGAGAGGTATACACAGAATAAAGGTAAAAGACTGGATCAGAATATATTATGCTTTAGCCCAAGTGAAAAAAATCAGGGGTAGCAATTCTGATCTCAGACAAAACAAAAACAAAAATACATCTAATTAAAAGATATAAGGAAGGAAAATATTTCTTGCTGAATGATACCATAGATAATGAAGTACTGTCAGTACTAAATATATACGCACCAAAAGGCAAGGAAACTAAATTTTTGAAGAATATGAATGAGTTACAGGTGGAAATGGACAATAAAACTACACTAGTGGATACTACAACTTTGCTGTCTCCAAACTAGATAAAATCTAGTAAAAATAAATAAATAAACAAGATAGAAATTAAGGAGGTAAATAAAATTCAGAAAGGATTAAACATGATAGTTCTGTGGAGAAAATTGAATGGGAATAGAAAGGAATATAACTTTGAATAAAAAGAATAGGTGCAGCACATGGCACCTATAGAAAAACTGACTATGAATTATGCCATAAAAATCTCACAAACAAATACAGAAAAACAAATAGTACATTAATACTTTTCAGATAATCACAAAATTAAAAAAATACATTCAATAATGGGCAATGGAAAGATAAATTAAAAATAATTGGAAACTAATCTAATATTTAAAATGGGTCAAATAACAAATCATAGAAACAATCAATAATTCCATTAAATAAAATTACAATGAGGCAACATTTCAAATTTTATGGAATGCATCCAAAGCAATACTTATAGGAAAATTTATATCTCTAATTGTTTGCAACAATAAAATAGAGAAAGATAAAAGGAACAAATTAGGTATACAGCTAAAAGACAACTTGAAAAAGAACAAATTAAAAATCCCAATGTAATTGGAAAGCCTGAATATAAAAAAGAGATTAATAAAATTGAAAGTAAGAAAACCAATGAACTAATAAGTAAAACTGAAAGCTGGTTTTATGAAAAAAGTGAAAAAAAACAATTTAGATATAAATGGTGATACCATAAGCAAATTAGCAGAGCATGGAATAGTTTAATTATCTGATCTATGAATAAGTGAAGAATTTAGGACCAAAGACAATATAGAGTACATTGCAAAGAGTACATTGTGCTCTGTGACTGACCAAATGAATGTACTTTGTTTATGATTGGAAACTGTTCTCCATTTGAGAAAAGAGACTTTGTGCCTGACTAAATAAATGTACTAGCCAGGGGTGGGATATTTTGACTCTATACTTTATGATTGAATTGAGATACTTTGAGAACTTGCTAAATTAGATACTTTGAGAACTTGCTAAATGACTGAGTTACGCCGTACTTTGATTTTCTCTGTTCTGTGAATGCTTTGCCTTAATTTGTCACTGAATAAATGAAGAGTTACTATGCTAGTATTCCAAACCTTGGAAGTTGGCTTGACATTACAGGCATGCTACTTTACACTTTATTATTTTTTATTCATTTTTAATTTGTTTTTTGTACAAAATGACATATAGAAATTCTTTAAATGATTAAACATGTATGACCTATATGTGATTGCTTACTGCCTCAGTGAGGTGAATGGAATAGGAAAGGATAGAATCTGGAACTCAAAACTTAAAAAAAAAAGAAGGTTAAAAATATTTTAACATGTAATTGGGGCAAAATAAAATAGTGTCAACTTTAAAAGTTTTCAAAGAAAAATAGATATCCCCCTTTATTAGTGGTTATTCATTTGAACATGGCTAGAAATTTAAAATATTTTATTATAACCAACTTATTTCTAAGCACTGTATTGAAATTGATTACTCTCACTCTGTATTTATACATTACATCCTAATATCATTTATTACTATTGTAGTTAACATGGCATGTGTTAAAATAATGCATTCTTTTATTAACGGTTGTCTTACAGAAAGTATTCTGCTATTAGTTCCATAGCAGAATCACATTCTCCAAATGAGGGATTAAACAAAACCAAGTATAAAATTTAGATTCAGAGGTTTCTAATTTTTCAGTTTACGTTTAAGCTTCTTGAATATATCAACAAAAAATGGCTAACTCAAAAATATAAATTCTCTAGTCTATAAGATTCTCTAATTTGATTTTCTTATTAGTAGTGACGTGGTTTCAGCTAACTTTCACTGTTATGACCTGGTTATTGGCATAGTAAATTTACAATTGTGGTAAGACCAATATTTTAAAGAGATTTTTAACAAGAAGGCAATCTCTACAAGTGACTTGAACCAGAGAAGCCAGTCAGCTGGAAATGTTGTGAGACTCCACCCAGAGCAGAGGGCTGGATCAGGAGATGTTTCCTAAGAACTGGAAAACTGTATGAGAAGAGATGTCTAAGCCTTGAATTATGATGGAGCCATGCAATGGACAATTTAATGCTTTTATTATTCCTTTTCCCTATGTGCCTTTTATTAAGGCCTGCCTACCAAAGGGAACTTCCCATAAGGGTCATGTCAATGCATATATCAAGCTCTCTCCTTTTCCCCCACATATTGTTTCCCCTTATAAGCCCCACAGTTTTAAAAAAAAAAAACACCCTCGATGAAGTTTTAGTCATATTAGTTAGTGATTCAGTGAAGAGCCTGTGTCTAACAATAAAATCAAATGGGGAATGAGAGAAATGCTTATTAATAACAATTACTAATACGGGGGATCAAGGTTTTTCCCTGTCTGTTTCCTCATAAGGAAAAGGCTGATGATCAGATTGGGTTCGGTCATGGGTGTGCCCTCCCCTTCCCACACCCCCTCTCCACAACTGGGAAAGCTTAGGTCTGATTAAAGAGCAAAGACTATCTTATCCAGGTGAAATTTTCATCATAACCCCAACATTCCTCTGCCTAGGTAATATTGGCTGAAAAACAGATCCTTTTGTCTAGATTGCCTGAGGTAGTTGTGTGGGTAGAGACGAGTCTCCGTTGGAGAGTGATATACTCAAAGTCACTCCTCTCATTAGAATAAGCCCATCTGTCTTTATAATATTCATTCTCTCATTGTTAACCAATATAAGTCGATTTCCATCTATTGAGAACACTCACTCTTCCAAGTGTATTTAACATCCAGCTGCCCCTAAGTTTCATCTTTGGTTTATGAAAGAAAATTAGCCACCTCAATCTATTAACTGGGCAGAAATTGTCTCTCAGACTTTTTATTTGTCACAGGATGGTGAAACCTTTGTCCACAAAAGGAAAGTTGGGAGTGGGGCATGTTTGGGAGGAGAAGAAGATAAGGTGTTTTATTTCTGTAATATTGAGTTTCAGTTGCATACAAAGCATCTAGCTTGAGATATTCATTAGACAGTGATCCAGGACTAAAGTTCATGGGAGATACTGGTGCCCTGTAGATAGATACATGAGTCAGCTGTACAGAAAGGATAACTAAGCCAATGGGAGTTGACACATTTGACTAGAGAAAGGGTAGAGAGGGAGGCCTTGGGTAACACCCATGCTGAGGGAGTATGATAAAGATGGTGGTTCTTACACATCACTCCTCTTCAGCTAGGTGGTGCCAGAGTGCACAATCTGAAGTTAGGAAGCCCTGATTGAGGACAAATCTGTCCTCAAAAATCTAATACATGCGTGACTGTGAACAAAGCACTTAAAACTTGCTTGCCTCAGTTTCCCCAGATTTAAAGTACAGTTAATTAGACTATCTACCTCATAAGGGTATTAGGAGAATCAGGTGAAATAATGTGGGCAAAATGCTTAATAATTAGCAGGGGGAAAGCACTGGACATAAGAAGGGCTGGGAAAGGCTTCCTGCAGGAGGTGGGATTTTAATTGGGATTTAAAAGAGCCAGGGAGGTTAGTAATCAGAGTAGAGGAGGGAAAGTGTTTCAGGTATAAGGTCCATCCCTGAGAAAATGCCTGGAACCCATCAAATGGAATGTGTTGTTCATGGAACAACCAGGGAAACAGTGTCATTGGATGAGAGTGTACGCACATGGGCAAGAAATAACATGTAAGAACACTGGAAAAGTAGAAGGGGCTAAGGTTATGACTGCCAAACAGAAGGTTCTGTATTTGATCCTGGAGGCAACAGGGAGCTACTGAAGGTTATTGGGTAGGGGGTGATATGGTCAGACCTGCACTTTAGGAAAATCAGTGGTAGCTAATATTTATATAGTGATTACTACATGCCAGGCAATGTGCTAAGGACTTTATTGTCATGTTCTCTGATCCTCACGACATCCTAAGACATGGATGCTGCTAGTATACCTATTTTATAGATGAGAAAACTGAAGCAAATAGATATTCATTAAGTCACTTTCCCAGGGACCACTCAACTCGTGTCTGAGCCAATTTTGAACTTGGGCCTTTCTGACCTCAAGTCTAGAGTTCTACCCATTGCACCACCTAGCTGCCCCCAGGTAACAACTGAGTGGAGAATAGACTGAAGTGGGGAAAGACTCAGAGCTAACATTTATATGGTATTTTAAGGTTTGCAAAGTGTTTCACAAATGATCTCATTTGATCTTCACAACAAGCTTGAATGATACGTGCTATTATTATCCCCTTTTACTGATGAGCAAACTGAGGCAGGCAAAGGTTGAATGATTCTTCTAGGGATTCTCTATGTGAGGCAATATATAAACCCAGGTTATCTTGAGTTCATATCTAGCACTTAATCTTCTATGTCATCACCATACTGACCAAGCAACAAGGTACTGCAATCGCCTCACCCAGTAATATGAGGTGATGTGTGCCTGTGCCAGGGTGATAACAATGTCAAAGGAGAGAGGGAGGGACACATGAGAGGTATCCTGAAGATTTCATCATTAGGCCTCAGAAACAGATCGGATATGGGAGTGAGAGTGAGGACTTAAGGAAGGTTCCCATGTAGAGAACCTTGGTGACTGGGGTGGTGGCACCCTGAGCAGTAACAGGGAAATTAAAAAGATAGGAAAGATTTGGGGGGGGGGGAAAGATAATGGGTGTCATTTTGGATAGGATGAATCTAAGATGTGTCTATGTGTCATTCAGTTTGATATCTGTCAGGCATTTGGAGATTTGCAACTAGAAGTCAAGAGAGAGGTCAGCGCTGGATAAATAGATTTGAAAACCATCAGTTTAGAGATGATCATTGAAATCATGGGAGCTGAGGAGATCAATGACTGAAATAGTATTGGGAGAAAAGAGAAGAGGATTTGGGACAGTGGCTACCTGTCCCTGGACAAGGCACTTAAGCATTCAGTGTCTCTCTTGGCTCTCCATGGCTATAATCTGCAGATCACGCCCAAATCTGCTTTTATATGAAGAGAGTTTCCTATAGCAGTGAAATCACAGACCTAGTCCAAAAAATATACTACCATGTGACAGGTTCTCTAGGGGCTTCATGCTTAGAAATGGAACTGTTAATTCTGTATCCCCACCCCACTCCACTCCCAAACCCATTAAGAAGCAATCAGGACATTCCCTGGCTTTGTATGTATGCATTACTGAATGGCAGTAGAAAAACCAAATTGAATATTGGTATGAGAACAAGAGAATAATAGTGAGTGTGATTGTGTGGATGTTGAGTGTGGACAGTAGGAGTGGAAGTTGAAGATATTTTGTGGGCAGAGGATGGGTGAGTCTGGACTTTGATCCCTAAGGGATTGGCTTGTTTACCCGTAGAGTGAACTTTGACTTAGAATATGTGGAGAGGGCTGATAATTAAGGTGGGGCAAACATGGAGTCCCCAGGGAGATTATGTGCTTATTGAGTATTCATGCCCCCTTCTCCAGTGACTCCAAAATTTGGGGATAATAAGGAAAGAGACCTGTCAGATAAGGCATACGTGAATGGTACAATGTATAAATGGGAAAATCTAGGTGAAATGATGGAGATTAGGATGAATGGGCATGTACCCAGAACACCATACATAGTCCTACCAAGTGCAGTTAAGGGGGGAGAAGCTTTGGTTGTTAAATCTTCAACTTCTTTCATTGTTCCTGGGTTCTTGGCCTATTTCATTGCCAAAGAAATCTGGGGAGTTTCTTTCAGTTTCTGGAAACCAGAGGGCTCCAAAAGGTCAGACGGTAGGTAGCTAAGATTTTGTTGTACACTGTTCATTGCTTTATGTATTTTGTGTATTCGTTTTCTACTCCTAGTGATCACAAATCCTAGAGTAATAGACTAATAATCATTGACCTGGAAGATGCTTTGGAGATATTTCTTCCAACAACCTCACTTTATAGATGAAGATATGGATGTAAAAAGAGGTTAATTTACTCGGCCTGTGTCAATGAACAAGTCACATACCCCAAATCGTAAGTGAGACCTACTGAAGCAACCTTATTAACAATAATAAATTGGAGAAGTAAAAATTCAGATCTAAAGACAAATGAGAAGTCATCTATTCAGACTTCTTTATTTTACAGATAAGGAATAAAACAGGGTTAGGTGACTTGCTCAGGGTCAGACAACTAATAATTATCTGAGGCCACATTTAAATTCATGAAGATGTGTCTTTCCGATTCCAGACCTGGAACTCTATCCACTATGCCACCTAGGTTACATGGGCATTAAATATTAAGCATCCAAATTTCAAAGAAAATTTGGGTTTAAATATTGATTCAAAATTTTCTATGCAATTTTTCTATGCCTCAGTTTCCTCATTGATAGAAAAACGTAGTTGGACTTAATGTTTCTAAGACAGCTTCTAGGTCTGAATCTGATTCTCAAAGCAGCTTTGCAAATAACTTCATTTCTAGGAACAAATTTGTCTTTGCAAGAACGTGGTACTTACAACTGGAGGGAAAGAGTTTTGCAAAAAAAAAAAAGTAAGAAAGCAACAAATTTCAACTGAAAAAATGTATATTTCAAGAGCGTCAGTATACTATGTTAGCACAACTGTTTTATGAAAGATGAAGCATGATTCTCAGAGAGAACATCCACGGTTCATCATTGGCAGTTTAAATAGCTTGATGTGCCCTAGAGATTTTCTGTTGAGGTAGGATCATTACAGGGGAGATAGACACACCAGAAGCAAACTTCAAGTGTAACAGCAAGCACCCTCACACACCCAGGATTGCCTGGAGCCCAGGTTCTTGGATCTGCTGTCCTTAAAGCAACTTTTAAGGGGTCAACAATCTTCTTTAATTATATTCACTAGCTCAGGGGAAAAAGACAGCACCCTGAAAGTCAGAGAAAGTAAAAGCAGAAAAATTAGCATAAAGACCAACAGACAGGGCTCTGCCTGAATCAAAGCAATATTGCTATACTCTTCACATATACAACTGGATGGAGAAAGCCTTTCCAACTAAGGAGTTGGGTGGCAGGAAGATCCTGAACATACAACTACTCAGAGTCTTAACTAGGGAATCACAAGGCCCTTCTCATAAGTGAACCCCCCCCCAAAAGCAAAATGCTCTCCTCCCAGAATATATAACAAAGACTCAGCTTCTGATTGTCTGAGTGCTGGGGAGCTTAAAAATCCTTAAAAGTCTTCTTTACCTCCTCTATTGATTACCTAAGTCCTTTCTAAAACTGTGGTGCTCAGATCTGAAGACAATGTCCCAGAGGGGGCTGGATCAGAATACGGGACAGCACAGAATCACCTCCCTGGCCCTGGACCCTGCACTTCTCTTAATACACACTTGGAATGCCACAGTCCTCTTGGCTGTCTGGGCAAAACAGTGGCTAATATTGAATTTGCTGTCAATTTACCAGTTCTCTTTTCAATCAAACTCTCTCTTGTCATACTCTGTCTATCTGTTTGTAAAATTGAGTTTTTGTTCTTAAGTGTAAGATGTAATATGTTTTTTAACTACATTTATTTTAAATTAAATTCCTCAAAGTTATTTATCATCTCATATGTATGTACATATATGTATCTGCCCCTTTTTCTCCTTGTCTCTTTTTTCCTCTCTGTCTCTCTGTATGTATGTATGTATGTATGTACATATGTGTGTGCATACAAAATATATATGTATACTTAGTGTATATATAAGTATATAGATAGATGTACATATATATGTGTGTGTGTGTGTATGTATATAAGTGTATATGTGTATGTGTGCATAGATACAGCTTTCTGAGATGCAGGATGGAATCACAGCAGAGATCCTGCTGGATTGTGGATTACTTAAAGACTTTAGTTAGAAAAAATCCAGTCTATAATTTCAAGTATTTTGTCACTTAAGGGAGGCAGAATGAAATAGTGAGAAAACTTTCAGTCAGAAGACATGGGATTGAATCTCACTCCTACAAATGACCACCTATTTAACCTTGACAGCTGCCACCCTTGCACTTGAGGTCAGAAGACTTGAATTCACAACTCGCCTCAGATTCTTGCTAGTTATGCAACCCTCAGCAAGTCTCTTTTAAGCTCTCTCAGTTTTCCCATCTGTAAAATGGGCATAATAATCACATTTATTTTTACATGGCTGTTGTAAACCACAAATGAGATAACACATGGAAAATTCCTTGTAGGGAGGGCAGAGCCAAGACGGCAGAGTAAAAGCAGAGCTTGCTTTTTTTTACAGATCTCCCACAAAACCCTCCAAATACCTGTAAAAAAAATTACTCTAAACAAATTCTAGAGCTGCAGAACCTACAAAATGAAAGAATGAAGCAAATCTCCAGCCTATGAAGGTTGACAGGAAGGGTCTATCACACTGGCTGGGAGTGGAGCACAGTCTGGTGTGGCCCATGCCCGCACAGACAGGGCAGCAGACCTCACAGGGCTAAATCACTGTCAGCTATAGTGGTTTCCAGGCTACTCTACCCACAAACACCAAAGATAACATAGAATGTCAGCGGAAAAATTCTGTAGGACCTGGGTGAAGGAGAAGCATGCCCCAGCTGGGAGCCAGGGCCAGCCCAGGGTGGTGGGAGTGGGTAGACATGGCAGTGGTGGGGGAGGTAGCAGCAGCAGCAGCAGCAGAAGCAGCAGCAGCAGTAGTGGTGGCTACTTCCAGAACTCTGGACCCACAGACAGTAAGGAATCAAACCACTGATACAAAATCCCTGAAGCCTGGGACAGTAAAACCACCCCCCATCCCCACTCAAAGCAGACAAAGACTTAGAAAGTCAAGTATTTGAGATGAGCAAACAGGAAAAAAAAAACCTCTCAGACTACAGAAACTTACTTTGGTGACAAAAATCAAAATATATAATGAGAAGAAGAAAAAGAAATTCAAAACTCCTGCATCCAAAGCCTCCAAGGAAAAATATGAATTTCTCATAGGCCTTGGAAGAGATCAAAAGGAATTCTGAAAATCAAGTAAGAGAAGTAGAAGAAAAATGAGAAAGAGAAAATGAAAATGATGCAAAAAAAATCATGGAAAAACTAGTCAACAGCTTGCTAAAGGAGACCTAAAAATACTGAAGAAAATAACACCTCAAAAAATAGATTAACCCAAATGTCAAACGAGGTCCCAAAACCAATGAGAAGATTGCCTTAAAAAGCAGACTTGGTCAAATGGAAAAAGAGGTCCAAAAGTTTGCTGAAAAAAAAATAATTCCTTCAAAAATAGAATGGAGGAAATGCAAACTAACAACTTTATGAGAAATAAAGGAATTATAAAAGAGAACCAAAAGAATGAAAAAAAATAGAAGACAATGTGAAATATCTCACTGGAAAAAATCACTGACCTGGAAAACAGATCCAGGAGAGAGAATTTAAAAATTATTGGACTACCTAAAAGCCATGATCAAAAAAAAGAGCCATTTTTTCAAGAAATTATCAGGCAAAACTGCCCTTATATTCTAGAACCAGAGGGTAAAATAGAAATAATAAGAATCCACTGATCACCTTTTGAAAGAGATTCCAAAAGAAAAACTCCTAGGAATACTGTAACCAAATTCCAGAGTTCCCAGGTCAAGGAAAAAATATTGCAAGCTGCCATAAAGAAACTATTTGAGTACTGTGAAAATAAAATCAGGATAACACAAGACCTAGCAGCTTCTACATTATGGGATCTTAGGACTTGGAATTCCAGAGGTCAGAGGAGTTATCGTTAAAACCAAGAATCAATCACCTACTCAGCAAAACTTAGTAGAATACTTCAGACGAACAAACGTACACATATATGTATAGATAGATAATAGAAGGCACGAGATGAGTTGAATATGAAGGGATATCTAAAAAGCAAAATTAAGGGGTGAGAGAGGAATATATTGGGAGGAGGAGGAAGAGAGATTGAATGGGATAAATTATCTCACATAAAAGGTTCAAGGAAAAGGCTTCACAATGGAAGAGGAGGGAAGTGAGAAGGCATGAGTGAACCTTATTCTCATTGGATTTGGCTTAATGCAGGAATAGCATACACATTTAATTGGATATCTTGCCCTACATGAAAGTAAGGGGGAATGGGGATAAAGGGAGGGGAGGGATGATCGGAGGGAGGGAATTTTGGGTAAGGGGGTAGTCTGAAATAAACACTTGAAAAGGAGAAAATAGGTCCAAGGAGAAAATAGAATAAGTTGGGGGCAGGCTAGAGTGGAGGAAAATATAGTTAGTTTTTTACAGTATGACTGTTATGGAAGTGTTTTGCATAACTATACATGTATCACCTATATTGAAATGCTTGTCTTCCTAATGAGGGTGGATGGGCAGTGAAGAAAGGAGAGAATTCGGAACTCAGAGTTTTAAAAACAAATGTTAAAAATTGATTTTATATGCAACTGGGAAATAAGATATACAGGCAATGGGGTATAGAAATCTATCTTGCCCTACAAGAAATAAGGGGTAAGGGAATAACGGAAGAGAGGGCAAACTGGGGTAATGGGTAAGCAGAATGCATACTATCTTAGGGTGGGGGGAAGGGGAGAGATGAGGAGAAAATTTGGGGCTCAAAATCTTGTGGAAATGATTGTTGAAAACTCCAAATAAATTAATTGATTATTTTTTAAAAAGGGAAAAATTCTTTGTAAACTTTAAATTCCTATAGAATAGGATAACAGATGATTGATGATGGTCCCCACTGTCAAGTCCCATCTCCTCTGGTCCTCAGTTTCTTCAGCTGGGAAATGAGAACATTGGATTAAATGGCCTCTGAGATCCCTCCAGCTCCAAATGTGTAGCTCTATTATCCATCATCTCTAAGACTTCTTCCAGATAAAATCTTCTATGATTTTTAAATAAACTGTGGGTCCCTGACTGGCCTTTTGTCCAAAAGGCTATCTCTCTACCCTTTATATCTTGTTTGCACAATGCCTGAGGACAGGGGACACAGCTTTTCTTTCCATAGTGAGAGACCATAACTTTTGAGTCAAAAGGGACCTTAGAGGTCATCTACTGCAGGTGTGTCAACCTACAGGCTTAGAAAGTCACATATTGGCATTATCTATATTGTATGGTATCTTTATTTATTTTGTTAAATATTCCTAAAATTACATTTTAGTTGGTCCCTGGCCCTACTCAGGAGTGAAGAGCTATGGTGCTCCTGGCAGGAGTCTTGCATTTGACACCTCTGATAGTCCAACCTGCTTTTTAGAAATAAAGGCCCAGGGGAGCAAAAGTGGAAGAGCTGAAATTCAAGCCCAGGCCCTCTAACTCCAAATCCATGAAGACCATTTGGAAGGGAAACACCAGGACTGCCATTCCTGGCTCCTGGTCCCAACCTCACAGACTGAGGAAGCTTTGAAAAGTAGTTCCAAGCACTTAGAAGTGTCTGCCTGTCAGAGAATGTGGTTTCCACCTTTGTGCCCTGAACCTCCAACACTCTGCTGAAGCCTCCGGAACCTTTCACAGAATAATAAACGGGTAAAATAGCATATACAAGACTACAAATGAAATTCCCATTATATTGAAATATATTGTAATTTTATGCTAATCATTCCAATCGTTCCTATTTATTCCAACTAGATTGGAATTTTAGTCTGCTTATCCCAATATTTTTCTCTAGTTACACTGAAATTTTACTTCAATCTTATTGGGATTACATTTCAATTAACACAATTATATGGACATTTTATTCCAAATACATCGAAATTTGAGTTTATTTTATTCCAGCTATGTTAGAATTTGATTCTAATTATCTCAATCAATTCCACTGATATTGAACTTTTAGATCCATTGTTCCAATTGTATTGGGATTTTATTCTAATTGTCCCAATTTATTCCAAATGTATTGGAATTTTACTCTAATGACTCCGATAAAGTTGAAATTATTTTCTCTCATTCAAGTTCACAGAACCACTGAAACTTACTCATATACCCACAAGGGTTCCCTGGATCTTGGGTTTAGAGCCCCATATGTTAGTTCTCAATCCCATTAGGAGGGAATTTATAATAGGGAGACAGTGTTGACTTGAAGACAGCTGAACCAGATTCCATGGAAGACTCTAATCTTACACAGAACTGTGGGACCTTGTCAGCTTCCTGGCCTCCCTTGACCTCAGCCTGCTGCTCTCCTAAACAATGGGATGAAGTTCTCAGTTACTTCCTGCATCACAGATCCAGTCCTGTGATTTGAACCCCGCTGGGTGAGTCTGTCTGCATGTGGAGCCTTCCCAGGCTGCTCTGGTCAAGTTGCCTCCTTGGCTCCCAGCAGACAAGCCCAGTCTTCTTTACGGGGGGTGGGAGGGATTGTAAGGGGAAGTGTTTGCCCCCAGGAGGTGGGACCTGGCAGAGGGCAGATGACTGGGACTCAGAAAGTAGGCTGGCCCTTCCTAGAGCTCTCACTGCTTGGCTTGTAAAACCAGCCCAGGCAGCGGCTCCAAGGAGACAAACACAGCTTGAACTTTGTCCCTCCCACAAACACTCCCCATTGCCCCACAGCTGCTGTTGTTGCTGCAGGAAGAGGAAGAGGGAGGAGGAGGTTGGCTTGTCTGATCTTGGTGTCAGAGCTGGGGAAAGATGCAGCTCTCTCTGGGAACTGTGCTCCCTTCTCTTTGGGAAAAAGCCCCCCTGCAGACCCTCCTTCTCTTCTTTGCCATCCTCCTGATCCTGGCACAATATCTGAAGAAGAGGAAGCAGCATCTCAACTACCCCCCTGGCCCTCCTGGGCTTCCCATAGTGGGCAACTTCTTTCAGATGGACTTTAAAAACCCCCAAACCTCTATCCAGAAGGTAAGGAGTGAGATGGAAGGCAGAGAATCCACTGGCTGTGAGGGGAGCATGGGCCCTGGGCCCTGGGGAATGTGCTGGATGAGGCAGCCACAAGCCTGGGGTCCATCCCTGCTCTGGCCCTACCTGGGAAGCAGCTTCTTGCAATGGAAAGAATGTCTGGTTTGGGGCCTAGAGGGCCTGGGTTCACATCCCCTTCTGACCTGTGGGACCTGGAGAGAGGCATATGCTCATCATTTGTGGGATGTGTCATTGTTGACATTGTATGTAGTAGGGACTGGAAGCTGCTGAGGTCCCATGTGACTCAATTTCTGTGATTCTGAACCGCTGAGATGGTAATTGTAAAGTGCTTCACACAGTGATTGTCCCCCATTAAGCATTATAGAGAGGTGGGCTATTTATTATTATTGTAATTATTACTATTATGATTATATGTCTAAAGTGATTAGGTGAGCTGCTAGAGAGGCTGCTCTATGCATCCCCGTGCTCAGCACAGTACCCAGCACATGGTAAACACTTAATAAATAAATGTCCATTAATAGACTGACTGGCAGGAAGTACACAGGCAGCCTCTGGGAGCCCTGTGAACTCCACAATCAAATGGACTTAACTGGGGCCACTGAATTTTAGTTTAAAATGAAGTTGTTGTTGTTGTTTTATTACAGGATTTGATATACTTGGTCTCTTTTAGAATCCTATGTGTTTTATTTTATGCATTTACAAACTTTCTTCTGAGAAGGAACCCATCGGATTCACCAGACTAAGAAAGGGACAATGAAAACAAGAACAAGAGCAACTCACACACTTACACACCCCTGAAGATCAGAACTCACGGTCCCTCACTCTGATCTTTAGACTTTGGCCAAGCCGTGTTGGGTCTCTGAGGTTCACCAGCCTTATCAGTCAGTGCTGGGTATCAATATTATACTGCCAACATCTCAGTAATGGTCCTATAACCAAACACTAACAATGACAATATCACCCAGTGACTCATATTAGACACAATTTGCTCGCTTCCTATATAAAGAATTTCATTTTTGTGTCGTGGACCCCTCTGGCAGTCATTCTGGTGAAACCAATGGAAACGCTATCACAGTCATGGTTTTAAGAGCTTAAAATTGGATTATAAAGGACACTGATTATAATGAAAAGCAATGATCCAAATTTAAAGAACAAAAAAGCAGATTGTCAAGACCCAGATCTTTTTTCCGAGTAAGAAAGAGCACATGTATAATTGGGTTTTTTGTCAGACTTCACATTTATCCCTTTTGAATTTCACCTTATTGCATTCAGTCCAACCACCACCCACTGAATTCTTTTTATTTGCTTCTATCACCCAGCCACCCTTCCCTACTTAGTGCTGACTGCAAATCAGATAAGCACCCTATCTGTGCTTTCCTTTGAAGCACTGACAAATGCTAGCCCAGAGCCAATCACAAATTTGGGACCAACCCATTGGAGACCTCCTACTTGGGACATACCAAGGTTAAGTGCCTTGCCAAGGGTCATAGAGCTGGCATGGGTCAGGGGTGGGACAGGAACCCAGTCCTTGTGATGCTGATGCTTGGGTTCTAGCACTGTGCCATGCTGCCTCTTAGTTGAGAGTGATATATAGCCCTTGCACATTTGAACAGGACTTCGAGTGACTTGTCCCATTTTATCCTCAACATATCCTTCTGAGATAGCTACTGAATATGCAGGAACTAAACCTTGGTAAAGTTCAGTGACTGGTTCCAGGAAGGGGTCAGAGGTAGGACCTGAATCCAGATCTTACTGGATTTCAAGTCATAAGCCATTCTCACATCCCATCTCTTTTCTTTTTTTTTTCTTTTTTGAAGTCGAAATGTCTGTGGCTTCTAAAAATCATATACTCTCAATTTGGGTCCTTCATTGTCTGAGGTCCTTGATGCAGAAGACCAGCATTCTTAGGTCCTACCAAGCTGTAATAGCTTCAAAAAAGAGTGTGGTGACAGACTCTTGGAGTATCTTTGACCTGAGGACAAGCCTTGCTAAGTTCAGAGAAGCTCAGGACCACGTAGACAGCAGCATTGATTGATTTTTCCTCTAATCCCTCTCAGAGACCATCTACTGAGTTTTGAAAGGGCTTTGATGGATGTCAGGGTGAGAAGATCTAATTAATCAATGAATCAATCAATTAACAATAATTTCATAAGTACCTGCTTTATGATAGGTGCTGGAGATTAAGAAAACAAAAATAAAACTGGCCCTGTCCCCTGGGAGCTTACATTCTACCTTCTCCAATGAATTTGCAATGGTTCTAGTGTTGACCTCTGAGTCTTTCCCCCATATTAAATTCTGAGTTGTTCTTTATCACATATTCCTAGTCCATCATGCTGCCTTGAATATAGCAGCCACTTCAGAACCTGGAATACACTGCCTTTTCCCCTGAAGCTTTGGGAAGTTCCAGTTTCTATCAAAGTTCAGCTTAAGGGGGCCATCTCTTACAGGAAGCCTTCTAGATCCCTCGCAGGTGTTGGACTCCCCTCCAATCAGTTAGAATTTCCTTGTATGCATTCTGTATTTACTTATACATGCATTTCCATCCAATGTCAATTCCTCAAGAGAAGGAACTGTTTGGTGTTTGGGACTGTCTGCTAAGCTCCTAGCACAGGGCTTGGGATACATCGTCAGAGGATTCAGTGTTTGTTGGACTAAGCTGAACTGAAATCAGTGGAATTGGATCAGGCTGAACTGAGTGAACTCCTTTGGAATTGATGTTTCACATTGATAGAATGTCATCTGATGACAGTACAGACAAGAAATAACCTGAAAGGCAATAGAAGTTTGCAACTCAAACTATTTCTTTTTCAGCTTGCCAAGGACTATGGAAATGTTGTCTGAACATACGGTGGCAATCTTAGCTTTATGATGGTAACTGGAATGCCACTGATCAAGGAGGTCCGGGTCAACCAAGACCAGGTGTTTATTGATCGTCCTCAAATTCCTATCCACTTCCATGTCTTTAAAACTCATGGTGAGTTCTTTGAAGTCTGATAAATATTTTTCATCTCCAGGACTATTTGAAAGATATCTTTGACTCCTGTACTTCATCACTGCTGAAGTTATAGAAATCTTCTGGCTACAAGAAAAATGATAGAAGCAATAGACCTTTGAAGTTTCCTTCCTTCTTGTCTGAGAGTGGGGAGAGAGGAATAGGATTGAGTGGGAGGGCAGTGAGGATGGGGAAGGGGGTCAGATTCATCCCTTAAGAGGATCCGTTGAAGGAGGTTAGAGTGTTTAACTTGAGGACAAGTTAAATGTAAATGTAAGAGTAAAGAGAAGCATGATGATTGTCTCAGAGTGTTTAAAGACCTGTTAACAGAAAAGGTCTCGGCTCCAAAACCAGCAAAGGCTGAGAGTTGCAGAGGGGCACAACTTGGTTTGATGCTGGGAAAAAACTTCCTAAGCGTGAGATCTGTCCAAAAATGAAATGGCTTTCTTTCAGAGATGGCAGGTTTCCCCTCACAGGGGGACTTCAAGCAAAAGCTGCCCAAGATATTTGGTTGTTGTTACTTACCGTGTACAAGTTGGACTGGGTGAACTCTGAGATCCCTTCCCACTCTCAAGCTCTATGGGCTTACGATTCTGCCTCTTGGCCCTTTGAGCCATGATGACATTAGGTGCCAGCTGATCCACCTGCATCTGGAGGAATACTATAAAATCAAAGCCCAAGGTCAAAAACTTTTTTTTGTGTTATACAATTTTGTTTTATATTTTTGAAATTTATTTTATTTTTAATTTATGAAATCAAGAGCATTTCTATATCACAATACAATAAAAAACATGATTGCACATGAAACTCCAAATCTACTACATACAATTTAATATTGTTTTCAAATATACAAAAAGTTATTGAGAAAATTTCTTTTTTTGCCCATTTTTCTTCCCTCCCCAGCCCTTTCTAGATGTATATAAATGTAAAATTATTCCATACATACTTCTTTTTATCATTTCTTTCTCAGGATGCAGATGATGTCTTTCTTCTTATGGCCTTTATACTTAATTCAGATATTTATAATAGACAAAAGAATCTATTCACTCAAAGTCATTCACAAAACAACATTGCTCTCACTGCATAGAATCTTCTCTTGATATTGCTCATTTCACTCTTCGTTATTTCATGGAAGTCTTTAAATGTTTTTCTAAGATCATTGAGCTCATCATTTCTCATAGCATGCTAGTACACGATCACAACCATATATGACAACTTGTTCGACCAATCGATGGGCTTCCCTGCAATTTCTCGTTCTTTACCAGCACAAAAGAGCTGCTGTAAACACTTTAGAACATATAGGTTCTTTTCCCTAATCATCTTTGGAGATAGACCTAGTAATGGTATTACTAGACTAAAAGTTATAGGTAGTTTAGTAATTCTTTGGGTATAATTACAGATTGCTCTCCAAAATTGTTGTATCAGTTCACAATTTCACTAATGATGAATTAGTGTCCCGATTTTTGCAATTGGATGGCTGATTGATATTTCCCCTAATCTCTCTTGAAGACCATCTAGTGAGTTTTGAAAGGGCTTTGACAGATGTCAGGAAAGGAAGACCCAATCAATCAATGAATCAGTCTATTAACAATAATTTCATAAGTAACTGCTGTGTGCTAGGCGCTATCATAGGTGTTGGAGATTAAGAAAACAAAAATAAAACTGCCCCTGCCCTCTGCAAGCTTATAGTCTATCCATTCCAATGAACTCACAATGACTGGTTGCCATTCTTATCAATCGTTTTAGCCAATATGGTAGGCATAAAATTATATATCAAAGTTATTTTAATCTGCATTTCTCAAACCATAATGATTTAAAGCATTTTTTTCCCTATGTCTATAACTTGTTTTGAAATCTTCATTGGAAAACTTCCTGTTCATGTCCTTTAACCATGTTGGGGAATGACTCATATTCTTTTTTTTTAATTGATTTGTTTTCTTGTTTACATGACTCATTTCCATGAGATTTTGAATTACAAATTTTCTCCCCATCTTTCCCCCTGCCCAC
>CM053593.1:14940568-14998326 GCA_028646575.1 Pseudocheirus occidentalis
CATTCCCAACAAATGCTCATCCAG
Source organism: Pseudocheirus occidentalis (assembly GCA_028646575.1). Lineage (NCBI taxonomy): Eukaryota > Metazoa > Chordata > Mammalia > Diprotodontia > Pseudocheiridae > Pseudocheirus > Pseudocheirus occidentalis. The sequence continues at coordinate 14,940,593 of CM053593.1, forward strand.
ACTCTGCTTGAAGATCTTCAAGGATGAGGAGCCCACCACCTTCCAAAGAAGTTTATGACTCTCTAGGGCAATATTAATGGGTCAGAAGCTTGTCCTTCCCTCCAACTTCAGGTCTCCTTACATCTTTCACTGGTTGTTCCTGCTCTTGCCCTCAGGGGTGGGGGTGGGGGGACAAGCAGACTCTGCTGACTTTCTACTAACTCCTCTTCTCTCTTTTTATCTTAACAATAGCTTATGACTTACTGCACATTGTTGGGGTAAACCTATCAGACTGTATAATATGAAAATCCAACCATTGTGAGTTCCCATGATTCTCTTGTCCCAGACACATACTTCTGCTTCTTTCATTTTTCTGTTTTGTCAAAGGTACCACCACTCTTAGCACCTTTTCCTCTTGTGAGCTGTCTCAGTCTGCTATTTCATCTTTTCTAATATGTTGGTGAAACAGGACTCATGTGACATGGAAAAACTAATCATTCACAAATCAGGGCCACGAATAGACAATCTGCCTTTGAGAAAAGAAAGTGAAGACATCTCAGTCAAGTCCCCACCCCCACCCCCAAGCCTGGACTGCCTAAAGGATTCTGGTGACTACTACATTCCAAAAGGCCTTCTCTCTCTAAAAGAAGGCCCTTCTTGAGGTGTGCATAAGAGGCCAGTCTTAGAGTAGAAAGCATGCTCTTATGAGACAGCAAGAAGTAATGGAAAAGCCACAAACTATGGAGTCTCAGGGTTTCACTTTGAGTCTCAGCTCTGCCATATTTTACCTGTGTGACCTTGGGTAATTCCCTTACCCTCCCTAGGCCTCAGTTCCCAAGTTCTCCATAGCAAAGATACTTCTTGGGAAAGGAGTATTGCAAGGTCCCCCTTCCACCCCACTCCCCCATTCTTGGATAGAGACAAATGGGGTTGGCTGTTTATTACTGCACTGTCAGCAAGGTGGAAAGGCCTTACAAGTGTCATATGACCTAGAGGAAACTGAAGGACACCAGTCTGCTTGTGGTATGTCCAGCACCGATGGGCCAAGGGTGTCAGTGGCCTACCTGCACCATGACCCTGATGAAGTCATGAAGGGCTACATGAGATGACTCAGGTCAAAAGTGGATCTGTCCATCCAGATAAGGCTTGGCCTCCTCCCCCATCCGTAGCTCCCTTCTCCAAAGCAGAATCGCAACCAGCAGCTAGTCACCTCTGACTGAAGAAATCAGCAACTCATACTTATGTACCCCAAGTTACATGGCCTCCTTACAGACCCTGCAGACCTCTGAACCTTGATATCTCCCTTTGCTTTGTCTTTAAGACTTCCAGGTATTTTCATATGCCCTATAGTTGAACTTTAAGTGCATTTTCCCTAGTTTGTGTGTCATTTCCTTGGAGCAGAAACTGTCTAGCCCCTACTATTTGTATGTGCAATATAGTGTTCGGCACATAATAGCTTCTTTTAAAAGTGCTTGTTCAATTGAATTCCAATGTAAACACACCAGTAAAATTACCAATCTTTTGAAATAGCAATATAAATTATTATCATTATTATGTAGGCTTAGTAATGTCTAATGGCCAAGAGTGGAGACAGCAAAGAAGATTTGCCTTAATGACACTAAGGAACTTTGGTTTGGGAAAGAAGACCCTGGAAGACCGGATCCGGGAGGAGGCCAGGTATCTCATTGAGGCTATCGGGGAAGAAAAAGGTGAGCACTGGACAGGCAGAGGTATTTTCAATGGTCTCCGATTATCCTTTTGGCCAAATGTTCACTAAAAAGTATCTATAACTGTGGTTGGGAGGAGCAGGGGAAGAGAGATCATCCCTAGATTGGAGACTGGTAAAATACCCCAGCCGTCAGCCCCCTGGGAAGGTCTTAAAGACCCAGCACTGTCCTCTAGGAAGAAATGAGGCAACAAGCAAAGAAAGGAACCCCTAGATGGTTCATTCTCTTGAATGTCATTGTTGTTATATCCTGCTATGAACACACAGACCCTACATGTGTCAATTCTTCAAATGCCCCACATGGAATCCTGCCTTGGCTGGTCACTCCAGGAACCCCCTACACAAACACATGCACACACACACACCCCTGCCTCTATTCTCTCCTGCTGCCCTTCTCTCTGTCTTCTTCCTAATCACCCTCTTACCTTTCTACTTATGGAATCATCTGTTTCCTTTTCTCAAGGCATTCTCTCTCATTCTTCACTTTCTTCTTTTCTCTTTTGCCTTCTTCTCTTACTACTCCTTAACATACACACACGTGCATGCACACACATACATACATACACACATATTCACCTATACATATTACTATCTTCACTTTTTTTTAACATTTTGATTATTTTTTTCATTAATCATTTATTTTCATTCCTGATTTTTCTTCCTCTCACTGGAAAAATCCCAGTAACAAATACAGTCAAGGCAAAGAAATTCTTACATTAACCATGCCCAGAAACACTAATCTCATGTGTAACCTAAGTCCATCACCTGTTTGTCAGGAGGTGGGTAGCCGGTGTCATCATTGATCCTCTAGAAGTGTGATTGGCATTGCATTGATCCAAAGTTCTTGAATTTGTCCAAGTTATCTTTCTTTTTGCAATGCTGTTCTTGTAGACATTCATTTTTCTATTCATCCTCCTCTTTCTATGCTTCTATTTTTTCCTTCTCTTCCTCTTCCCATCCTCCCCTATTTCCTATTTGCCACTCCTACTGTTTTTCCTCTTACTATCATAGATTTAGGGTATCAGTGAACCTTGGTGCCCATCCATCCAACCTTCTCTCCCATTCTGCAGATCAGAAGACTGGGGCATGCAGCAGTCAAGTTTCTTACCCAGTGTCAATCAGTCAATAAATATTTATCACGTACCTACTCTGTTCCAGGCACTGTGCTAAATCCTGGGGATACAAAGAAAGGAAACAGAGAGTCCCTGGACTCTAGAAGCTCCTAGTCTAAGGAGTGAGATAACATGCAAACAGCTGTGCACAAACACAGTATAAACAGGATAAACTGGAAATAATCAACAGTGGGAAGGCACTAGAACTATGGTCACCCAGCTAGGAAATGTCTGAAGCAGTCTGGGTCTTCCTGCCTTCAGCTCCACTACCTTATACTGGCTCCTTCCTTATTCACATTCATCTTATTTCTTTCCTTTTCATCCCAGTATCTCCAGACATCATTTCAGTTCTACTGCTCATATATATGCAAAGAGCCCAAAGGTCTATGTAGTCATGGGCATTTGCATATGCACATACACAACTTTATGCATGTGTGTGCCCATGCTTATTACATACATTGGCACGTCTTTCTGAATCTAGCCTCATGATTTACCATAGATAGAATTTAGGAGGGTCCTCAGAGGTCAACTAGTCCAACCCCCTGCAACAGCAAACACCCTAGTATACCCAGGACAGCTGCTAGCACAGATTCTTTAATCTGTTTTTCTAAAGGAAAGCATCACAAAAGGGGTTAGCAATCTTAATTTAATCAACATATATCATTCACTTAGTTCAGGGGAAGAAGTCAGCACTCTGAATTTCAGAAAATACAAACAGAAATTAGAAGCAGACAAAAAAAATAGAGACAGAGAAAATAACACAGTTAACAGACCAATAGAGCTTCTAGCTCTCTAACCATTATATACATACATAGTTACCAGAGAGAGAAGCACCAACACCTGGGTTTTCAAAACTGGGGGGCTCAACAGCTGCCCAGAGTCTCATATGGCCAAGCCATGCAACTCTTCCCATAAGTGAGCCCCAAATCAAAACCTCACCTTAGGGAATATATATATAACCTTCTCCAGGATCAGAAAACACCACAGCCTGCATGACCCACTGCCTAATTACCAAGTAACAAGGTGTTGGCCTTCCAGAAAAACAAGCCTTCCCTAAAGAAGCTTCTCTTGGGCTTCAAGAAAGGTCCACTGAGTGGCAGGAAAAATATTCAAATTTCCTTATCATTACACCCTCTCATTTTATTGATGAATAAATGGACACAAAGCCAGATAAATAACTTGCCCAAAATCACAGGTAGCTTATGTTGAAACAAAATATGCCAATTAAATCTCAAGTGTTGACTAAACATTAAAAAGTAAGTGTATTCTTTCCTTTTTTCTCACATCTATCCAAGTAGTAGCTGGCCATGGACAAAAGTAACAAAAGAGATGTGGGCTAGCAGGTATGGGGGGAGGCAAGATGAGGGGAAAAACTTGTTTAGGAGAAAAGGGTAGAAAGCTCTGCTAGGTTCCTTTAAAGAACATGAATGAAATGAAGGGTGGCCTATTCCTTTTCTCTTCTGTTCAACAGGACAGCCCTTTGACCCCCACTTTCAGATCAACAATGCTGTTTCCAATATCATCTGCTCCGTAACTTTTGGGCATCGCTTTGACTACCATGATTCTCAGTTTCGGGAGCTTCTGAAGAGTTTGGATACTGTCACTGTGCTTGAAGCCAGCTGGGAATGTCAGGTAAGATGTGTTCCATTCCTGTACAGAGCAGACTCTGCCTCAATTTTGCCCTGTATTTCCTCCACAGGTAAAGAAACAGGAAAAGAAGGATGGTTGTGAGAGGTTGGAAGGAACTGAGTCAGCCTGGGAGTGAGCTCCTCTAAGCAGTAAAAGGGACTCAAAAGGAGAGAGGAAAGAAATAAGATTTTTATAGAGTGACATGAAAAAACACATTTGGGGGAGCCAATCCTTTTCTAGAACATTGTGACCTACAAATAATGGGAAACAAATTTCTATACAGTTTTAAGGTTTTTCTAAGCTCTCTACCAAGATTATTAATTTACAAACATTCATTAAGCACCTACTGTGTGCCAAGTACCAGGCTAGGAGATGAGAATACCATGACAAAAATGACAGCCCCTGACCTTGGAAGGTTTATATTCTGTAGAAGGAGATAACATGCCCTCAAGCGAGTATATATGCAAATATAGATATAATGAGAAAAGTTTGGGCATTGGCTGCATTAGAAACCAGAAAAACCAGAAAAGACTTAATGGAGAAGTTGTCTCTTAAGCTAAGATTGAGAGAAATCAGGAATTTTATCCTCACCTCTGAAGGAGAGGGGCAGAGAAAGGGAGGGGAAGAGGGAGGGAGGGAGAAATAGAGAAAGGAGAGGGGAAGGGAGGGGAAAGGGTAGGAAAGAGGAAGGGAGAGAGGTTCAGAGACAGAAACAAGAGATTTACGGAAACAGAATAAGAAAAGAAACAGAGAAACATGGATTGAAGGGCTTACATTTTAGCTTTATATTTATTAGCTCCCACCTCAGTGCCTTTGCACTGGCTGTCCCTCATGCCTGCAGTGCTCTCCCTCCTCACTTCCACATATTGGCTTCCTTCAAGAATCTGGTCAAATTTCACCTTCTGCTGTCTTTTCCAGGCTCTCCAGCTCATAGCACCTTTCCTTACTGCCCTCCCCCCCCCATTAACTTTCAGCCACTCTGCATAAATCTTGTGTATACTGGTGCTTCTACCATTACAATGTGAAATGCTTGAGGCCAGGGTCTGGCATTTTTCCCCTTTCTTCATATATCTAACATTCCTCACAGTGCCTGGCACAGTAGGTGCTTATTAAATGCTTGCGGATTGATTGGCTTCTTTAGATCCTCATAATGACCTTTTGAGATAGTTGCCATTATTATTCACATTTTATAGATAAGGAAACAGAGGCTGAGAGAAATTAATGACTTGTCCCACAGCTAATAAGTGTCTGAGGTAGAATTCTAATTCAGGTCTTCCTGAGGTTTAACCCAGCACTCCATCTGGCTCATGAGTCACTGGTTCATGACTTCACTTCATTCCTCAGGAGTTTGGCTACGGAAGAAAATCAGGGCAAAGGGTGAATAACAATAGGTCTCATTTCCCAAAAAGTAACAAAATGGAAATTCATGAGAAGGGAATTCTGTGGGGCTAACAAGGCTCTTATTTAAGGGCCCAATGATATCAGTTTCCCTAGAAAGAATCTCTCCCCTCTGGGCAGCTAAGTGGGGCAGTGAATAGAGCACCAGCCCTGGAGTGAGGAGGACCTGAGTTCAAATTCAGTCTCAGACACTTAAAACTTACTAGCCCTGTGAACTTGGGCAAGTCGCTTAACCCCAATTGCCCTCCACAAAGCAAAAAATGAAAAAGAAAAAAGAATTTCTCCCCTCTTTCTTTGCAGGTCATGAGTCTGACTACATTGGTAACATCTTGAAAGAGTTATTTAGGTGCATCAGGACATGGCCAAAGGACTGTTGTATGAGACAAAAATGCCTGGATGCCAGCCTGAGTAGTGGGAGAGCAACAGTATGGGAGAACAGACTTACAGGTTACAGGGAGGGTCGATTTCAGGAATGGTTAGACCTAGAATAAGTTTAAATTTCATGACACACAAAAAAGGCAAGAAACCTGGCTTGCCTTAGGGTGAAGAAGATGAAGAAATAGGGCAGCCTAAGAGATACTAACACTCCTCCATCCTCCCTCTGCTCCCTTTATATTATATAGCTCTTCAATATATTTCCTTGGATAATGAAATTCCTGCCAGGACCTCACCAGAAGTTCTTTAGAGAATGGAAGAAGCTGAAGTCTTTTGTAAAACATGAGATCACACAACATAAAGAAGACCTAAACCCAGAGGAGACCCTGGACTTCATTGATGCTTACCTGAAGGAGCTGTCCAAGGTAAGGGGGATAACACAGAAAGTGGGCATCGTGTTTAAACCCCACCCTCCATGCAGAGTTTGAGGAATAAGTGTGTTAAAATATTCCAAATATTACATCTCCCTCCCTCATAATATAAATATATTCACTCAATGACCACCCTGGGAGTTAAAGAGTATAAGTAATGGAGCTTGTTAATGGAGAGCTCACCATTTTTATTTACAACTGGAAGGAATCATAGAGCTCACTGAGATCAACCCCCTGATTTTATATGGATGGAAATTTAGGTTAGCTGACTTGTTCCAGTCACGCAGCTATAGGAATCTGAGGTTGGATTTGAACCCAGTTCTTTCGATCTCTAGGTCCAATGTTTTTTCATTAGAACCTCCTATGACTGAGATTAAGTCTTGGCCCTGGCATTTCATCCCTATGAATTCATGTCTCTGTACCTCACTTTTCTCATCCATAACATTAAAATATTCTGTCAAACCCTTATCATATCCAGAATTACTGTATACATATTCATAAGATTATAAAAACAAGTTAAATTATCAATTTTATATATGTGATCAAAATATAACCACCTTTGGAATATGTGCAACAGTCAAATATGTGGGCAGCATTGAAGCCCAAGTCACTCCTGAGTACTATAGGGTCAGATTAAAATGCAATTTAAATATATTTTACAAAATAAATAAAAATGCATTAGAATATAGAGAATGTAAGTCAAAATGTAGCCCGTAGGGATCCTTGAATATGGTTCAGTGGTTCCATTTCTCTTTGACTTTGACACCATTGGAGTTCCTTTCCAACTTCAGGATTTTGTGATATGTCCTGTGTAGTTCAAGAATGCTGAGCCTCTGTTTAGATTCCACATCCTGAATTCATCAACCAAGTTTGCCTGGGAACAAACCATTTCTTTAAGTCTCAGTATCTTCATTTGAAAAATGGGTACAATATTATTGGTACCACCTACCTGACAGGATTATGGAGAAAATAGTTGTTATTGTGAAGCATTCTGATACTATTGGTTTTCTTTTTATTAAAATAATGAACCAAGGGGGTAAAATAGCTATTCTTACCTAGGAAAAATAATGCTAAGAAATGAAAATAAAAACACCCCTACTACTTACATGCATATGGTACTTCAAGGTTTACAAAATGTTTGGGTTTTGTTTGTTTTTCCCCCCTCCAAGCAATGTTATAAGATAGCCAGCACAGGTATTAGCTCCATTTCACAGATGAAGAAACTGGAACCAAAAGACATGAAAGAATAAATAAAAATCCCCAAATGACATCAAGCTGAAAATGAAAGGAGAAATTAATAAAACTGAAAGAAAACTGACAATTTTATGAAAAAAAGGAAATGGACAAAACACTGATTTGATTAAAAAAGACGACCAAAGTACCAGTATTAAAAATTAAATGGGTGAATACACCCCCGAAAATAAGGGAATTAAAGCAATAACTAAGAGCTATTTTGCCCAACTGTATGACAATAAATCTGACAATCTCAGTGAAAGTTACAAAAATACAAAATGTCTAGATTAAAAGGAGATGAGATAAAATTCTTAATTAGCCCCCTTTTAGAAAAAGAAATTGAAAAATCAACTAGCTGAGTGACCTTGGGCAAGTTACTTAACACCAATTGTACTCCAAAAAAGCAAAAAAAAAATCTACGAACTCCCTAAGAAAAAGCCCCCAGGTTCAGATGAATTCATAAGTGAATTCTACTAAGAACAATTAATTCTAATACCATATAAACTATTTAGGAAAATAAGTGAAGGACTCCTACCAAATTCGTTTTGTGACACAGATATGGGGGTGATACTTAAACCATCAAGAGCCAAAACAGAGAGAGAAAACTATAATCCAATTGCCCTAATGAATATTAATGCAAAAATTTTAGATAAATTACTAGGAATGCGATTAAAGCAATATATCACAAAGTTCATATACTAGAATCAGGTGGGATCTATACCAGGAATGTTGGCATAATATATCAATAACAAAACCAACCGAAAATATATCATTACCTCATTAGACGTAGAAAATCCAACACCAATTTTTGTTGCAAAAACCAAAAAGTAAAGAATAAATTGAGGTTTCCTTAAAATGATAAGTAGTATTTATCCAAAACCATCAAAAAGCATTTTCTATAATGGGGCTAAGCTAAAAGTCTTCCCGGTATAATCAGGAGTGAAACAAGGATGCCCATTATCACCATTCTTATTCAACATTATTCTAGAAATGTTCACTTTAGCAATGAAAGAAGGAAAAGAAATTGAAGCAATTAAAAACTTTCACTCTGTGATGTTATAATCATAGACTTAAAGAATTCTAGAGAATAAACTAAAAAAAACCCTACATGAAATAATTAACAAATTTAGCAAAGTTACAGGTTATACAATAAAACCACATTGATCGTTGACATTTTATATACATGTATATATATATACAAATATATGTATATGTGCACACACATATATACCTATATATGCATATGTATATAACCAACAAAGACCAATAGCAAGAGATAGAGACATCCCTTTTAAAATAAGGGTAGACAACAAAAATTACTTGGAAGTCTACTTATAAAAATATACCCAGGAAATCCGTGAACAAATATTACAGAATGCTTTTCACACAAATAAAATCATATGTAAATATTTGGGAAAATATTAATTGTTCATGTGTAAGCAAAGTTAATATAGTAAAAATGACAGTTTTGCTTGAATTAATTTACTTATTCAGTGCTATACCAGTCAAACTACCAGAAAAAATAATTTTATAGAGCTAGAAAAAGTAACAACTAAATTAATCTGATAAAAAGTCCGTTATATCAAAGGAATTAATTTAAAAATGCAAAGACCTAGTTGTAGCAGGCCTCAAAATATGTTAAGAAGCATCGGTCATGAAAACTATCTGGTCGTGGCTAAGAAACGGAATTGTGGATCAGAGGAATTGATCAGAGTCCTTCACAAGACAAAGAAGAAAATGACTCTAGTACCCTAGTGTTTTATAAACACAAAGATTCCAGCTTCTGGTATAAGAACTGACTGACAAAGACTGCTTAAAGAACTGGAAAATCAAAACTAGGTAAACACCATATACCACGATACAATCAAAATGAGTACTTTAGACAAAAAGGGTGATACCAGGAGTAAATTAGGAGAGCAAGGAATAATTTGCCTGTCAGATCTATAGAAAAGGGAAGAACTTATGATCAAAAAAGTAATAGAAAGCATTATGAAATATGAAATGGTAATTTTGATTCAAGTAAATTAAAAAGGGTTTACACAAACAAAACCAATGCAACTAAGATTAGAAGGAAAGTAGAAAGCTTGGAAATAATTTTTATAGCCATTGTTTCTGATAAAGGCCCCAGTTGCTCAAATATATAGATAACTGAGAAAAACTGATAAGAACGTAACTCGTTTCCCAATTGATGAATGGTCAAAGGATATGAACAAGCAGTCAGTTTTCCGATGATATATAGCTATATAGTCATATGAAAAATGTGCTAAATCACTATTGAGTAGAAAAATTCAAATTAAAGCAACTCTGAGGTACCATTTCACACCTATCAGATTAGTTAATATGAAAGAAAAAGCCAATGACAAATTCTGGAGAGATTGGGGAGGAAGGAAATGGGACACTAATGTACTGCTGGTGGAGTTGTGAATTGGTCCAGCCATTCTGGAAAGCAATTTGGAACTTTGGCCAAAGGCAATTAATCTGTGCATACTCTTTGGTCCAGCAATACCATTGGTATGTCTCTATCCCAAAGAGATAGGCATAATAAAAGGGAAAAAGACAAATATGTATGAAAATATTTATAGTGGCTCTTTTGTGGTAGCAAAGAATTAGAAATTAAGGTAATGTCCCTCTGTTGGTAAATGGCTAAACAAGTTGTGGTAGATGAATCTAATGAAATTCTATTGTACTATAAGAACTGACGGGGTGGATTGCAGAAAAGCCTGGAAAGACTTACATGCACTGATGCAAAGTAAAGTGAGTAGAACCAGAACACTGTGCATAGTATCAGTAATGCTGTGTAATGATCAACGATGATTGACTTAGTTCTTCACAGTAATACAATGATCCAAGACACATCCAAAAGACTCATGATGGTTCATATCCAGAGAAAGAACTGATGAAATGTGAATGCAGGTCAAGGCATGCTATATTTATTTTCTCTTTTTAAGTTATTATTTCATGATTTTCTTCCATTTGTTCCGTTTCTTTGTCATACAATAACTAACATGTAAATATGCTTTACGTGGATGTACATATATAAACTATATCAAATTAGTCACCATCTTAGTGTGGTGGGAGTGATGGGAGGAAGGGAGAAAATTTGGGGCTCAACATTTTATATTTAAAAAATGTAATTGTCTTTACATGAAATTGGAATATATAATATTTCAAAGGAAATAAGAAATTGGAGCTCTCATTTTTAGGTATAGTTACTACATTCCTGGGTATTAAAGGGAAGCCCAGAATCTGCCAAGTTGACCTTCCCAAGGCCCCATTAAGGATGAAGCTCCTCCTGTTTGGAAAGAGTCTGGATTAGAGAGTTTTGAGAGTTTGGATTAGAGAGTTTTGGATTAGCAAACTGATATTTGCCTTTTTTCATTTAAGGATAACATTCATTCTAGTTTCAATGAAGAAAACTTGGTCTTCTGCACCCTGGACCTCTTCTTTGCTGGAACAGAGACAACTTCAACCACTCTGAGGTGGGCACTGCTGTATATGGCCCTTTATCCAGACGTCCAAGGTACAGTGATGGCACCAGGCTGTGCACCCCTGTAGAAGTCTGCCCAGAAGAGTTCCTATTTTTTTTTTTGCTTTTTGGAGGGCAATTGGGGTTAAGTGACTTGCCCAAGGTCACACAGCTAGTTTTTGTGTTAAGTGTCTGAGGCCGGATTTGAACTCAGGTCCTCCTGACTTCAGGGCCGGTGTTCTATTCACTGCGCCACCTAGCCGCCCCCGGAGTTCCTATTTATAGAGAGCATGAAAGTTTGTCAAACATTTTATATAAAATCTTTCAGTTTTCATTGGAATAGAACAGTGATTACAATTTTTCTCAATCGCGGGGACCCCTTTGTAATATCCAAACTTCTTTCAGCTCCCCATATGACAACAGTTGCTCTCTAGGGTAGTATAGAATTTGGAGTCAGGAAGATGTGAGTTCAACTCTGGTCTCAAGCACTTACTATGTGACCCTGAGCAAATCACAAGATTTCTCTCAACTTCTGTGTCTTCATCTGTAAAATGTAGATAATAATATGCCTTCCTCAAAGGGTTGTGAAGGGGATCAAACAAGCAGAACAACATAAATTATTATATCCATACCAGATATTACCTTTATAGAGCAGTGATTACTTAATATTATTAATTATTATTTTAGTGCTCTATAACAGCTTTTTATTGAAAAGGTATATGATCACAAAAAGTAGCATTTTAAAATGTCTATTAAATACTATAAATCTTCATAGATTTTAAAATAGCAATATTTAGATAAAGGACACATTATTAATTCAATCTACTAAAGGTTTTAAGGCCTTTAGACTTGGAATTGGAAGGTATATTAGAAGCAATAAAGTCCAACCTCCCAATTTTACAGATATGGAAACAAAGGCTGAGAGAAATCTAGCAATTTCCTGAGGGGCTCACGGGTAGGGAGTTTCTGTGGTAGGATTTAAATGCAGATCATCCTGACTCCAAGCCCAGGGCTCCCTCTCCAGGGACCCCTATTTGTTTCTCCCTCAAGAGATCCTTGTTCTAAAAGCCAAGGCATGCTCAGAAGTTCTATTTCCTTTTGTAGTATATTGTGACATGTCTCATATCCTCTGTAAGTTAAAGATCAGCATTAGGATCCATGGAAAGAATGTGGATTTGTGAGTCCCTAGCAATAAGTACTTAGAGAAATCTCCAGCTTTCAATTTAGAAACCCTGGACTAGACACATTCAGGTTTCCCTGAAATACTTCACAGAATGGAGCATCTCTTGTACCTTACTGAGGCAAAACCCCAAAGTAGCATTGTTAGCAGCCATTTGCCATCATGGAAATCAAATCAAGTACTTATTGTGTGCATACTATGTGCCAGGCACTAGAGATACAAGTACAAAGAATGAAGCAATGCTTCCCCCTTGCAAAGATCTAGGGGGGACAGAAAACTTAATCAGGAGTCAGAAGCTTGTTTTCTAGTCCTGGCTTCCCATCTAAGCAGTCTTGAGACTTTAAGCATGGCATTTCAATCATCAAATGAACACTCATTAAGTACCTACTATGTGCCAAATTTGTTGTTGTTGTTGGTCCTTCGATCTCAAAGAGAATTATCACATCAAGACTGTGATGCATGACTTACAAGTGAATTGGATTTAAGTGAGGGAAGGCCGTGTAAAGTTACAAGCCTCAGTTTCTCCTCTGGAGCCAACTGAATCCAGGGTCGATATGAATCAGGATGACAGGGGATTGCCCCACACCCCAGGTATCAGGAGTACAAAGAAAGGTCAAACAAAAATTACAACAGCCAACTAAGCCCTGTTCTCAAGGAGTTTATAGTCTCACGGGAGAGATGATGTGTGAACAGCTCTAGACAAAAAAAGATAAAGACAGAATAGAGAGGAGAAATCCAACAGAAGTCAGATAGTTCTTTGATCCTCAACTTTCATTGAAAAATAGGGAGGCATAATGACAGCCTTCAAGTATTCAAAGGGCTCTTGGGTAAAAGAGGGATACAACTTATTCCATTAAGTCCTTGTGGGTAGAAGTCATTGCAATGGGTGGAAAGTGCGGGGAGCCTAATTTGGCCTTGAGGTAAGAAAGATTCCCCATAACGTCCTCCTCTAATGCCTCCCAGTGATATCAAAGTGACCCTGTATCTCAAAGTCTGGGTCAGTGGAGTGGATGGGTCTAGCAGGCCATCTATGATGGAAAGGCAGATTTCTTGAGGTCACTCCTTTGCCTCCTTTTTTGAATCCCTAGGGTTTAGCACAGTGCCTAGCACATAACAGGCTCTTAATAAATGTTAACATAACAGGCTCTTAATAAATGTTTGTTGAAGTCAATTGAAAGGCATGTAGCAGAATCCAAACAGTTAGGACATACATCCTAAAGCTCAGCTTGGCTAAGTACCAAGAAGGATGAACACTGGGAGCTGAATTCCAAGGCCATAGCATCTCTTCACACAAAGAATGATAGAAAATGACCCTCAGCCCTCTGTACTCAGCTCCTGCTTCCACAATGGCCATGGCAACATGATGAGAAATGGGCTAAGAATCACACTGGTGCTAAGAATCACATTGCCAATAAGCATTAACTTAATTATAAATTACTCAAATATATGTGTGTCTAGATTATGTATTGTTACATATAACATATTATATATTAAGATAAATTATAGTCATAACTTAACTTCTAACCTACTCTAAACGGGTGATCTGTCCAGTGTTCACAAATATACCACTTTATGAATTCGTGAATTCTGAAATTGCCTACTCTAATCTCAGTTTACTGATTTTACACCTCTCCCTCTGCCTTCCTTGGCCAATCTCTAGACTCCTCTGTTCCCTCCCAGGCAATAATTCTCTTATTTTAGATTAACTTTTGTTTCTTTTTAGTTTACATCATTCATTTCTACAAGATTTTGAGTTACAAATTTTCTCCCCATCTTTCTCCTACCCACCACCCCAAGAAAGTGATCCCATTGTATTCCCCCTTCTCCAATCTGTTCTCTCCTATATCCTCCCCCATTTCCCCTCTAACTTCCAGGCCATAACTCTTGCACTAGCCACACACTCCTCCTTTTTCCAACTTGACCCCTTAACAAGTTCAATATGGGCATATCCCATTATGATATCTCTCATGTCCTGTCAAGCTGGAGGCTTGGTTCACTTTCACCATCGCTGGCCTTCACTCTTACTCATGTCCTGTTAAATTAAAGTACAGAAAAATCATAAAACCAGATTGATTGGGTCCACTCCAAATTTATCTTACATAATCTCATAATTACTGCTGCAAGGCATTTCCTTAATTAACTAATTTTCTTATTCACTAGAGCAGCTCTCTGCAACATTTTCATCCCTTCTCAAGAGAGCATGACTCCCTCTTCCCCAATACTTTCTGGGAAACTAGCCTCATATTTTACTCCAAATCAATATATACATATGTATGATAGTTTATATTATTTTCTCCAGTTACATGTTAAAACAATTTTTTAACATTTAAAATTTGAGTTTCAAATTCTATCCCTCCTTCCTTTTCTTCCTTCCTGAGATGGTAAGCAATCAGAAATTGGTTATGCATGTACACTCATATAAAAAGTATTTCCATACTAGTTATTTTGTACAAGAAAACTTGAATAAGAAAATGAACCAAAAAAAGTTAAAAGTATCATGTTTTGGTCTGTACACAGGCAGTATCAGAACTTTCCCTGGAGGCTGACAGCACGCTTCATCATTAATCCTTTGGATTAGATCATTGTACATTGCTGAGAATAGCTGTCATTCACAGTTCTTCCTCATACAATGTTCCTGTTATTACATACAACATTCTCCTGGTTCTGTTCACTTCACTTTGCCTCAGTGCATTTTGCTGTACACCTTGAGGCCGTTCACCTTGATCTCCCTCTTCTCCCCTCCTCCTCATCCCACATCAACCAGATGCCTTCTCCCACTACTGTCTCCTTCAATCCTGCCTCACATGAAGAGGTGACTCGCAGCCCTGCCAAGGACAGCTCTGCAAGATGCACAAGTGATCTCATTCCATCCCATTGTCTTTAGCGGGTTGTTCTCTCTCCTTCCCATTCTCTCCTTTGTATCCAATCACCCCCCTCACAAATGGCTACTGCCTTACTGCCTACAAACATACTCTGTCTCTCTTCTCCTGAAAAAAAAAATAAGTTGCTTAATCTATTCCCCCCTATTGTCCCACATCGGTTCTCCCTTTTGTGGCTCAACTCCATGAGAACGCCATCAACAAGGAGATGTGTTGACTTGCTTTCATCTCATGCCTCTTAATTCTCTAGTCTGTCTTACAATTTTGCCATTCAATTGAAAGCACTCTTTTCAAAGCAATTTAATGATCCTTAACTGCCAAACAGAATGATCTTTTCTCAGTTTTCACCCACTTTGGCCTCTCTTTCACATTGCAATCAGCATTTTCTCCTTGATACTCTCTTCTCTAGAATTTCGTAACACCCTTTCCAAGTCCTCTTCCCATCTATCCAACCGCTGCTCAGCTCCTTTGCTTGATTTTAGTCCAGGTCAAACCTGCGTCCGGGTCACATGTGCATTTATTCCAAAGGGCTCTGTCCTGGGCCTTCTCTTCTCCCTCTGTACTATTTCACTCAGAGATTCCATCTTCTTCTAGGACTCAGTTATCATCTCGATGCTAATAATTCTCAAGTCCATTTATCTACCCCCAAGGTCTGTGCTGACCTGCCTGCATTCTCTCATCTCCAACTGTCTATTGCACTAAAATCCATGTCCTAGAGATATGTTAAACTCGATATCTACAAACCAGAACTCATCCTTTTACCCCAAACCCTTCTCCCTTCCTGCCTTTCCTATTACTACAGAAGGTGACAACGACCCTCTCAGTTCCTCAGTCTTAAAACCTAGCAGTCATCCTCAACTTGTCACTATCTCACTCTCCCCACCCCATTTAATCAGTTGCCAAGACCCGCTTATCTCCCTTTTGAAACATCCCTTGAATATTTCCTCTCCTCTCACCCTGGTCCAGGGCCCTGTCCTCTCACACTTGGACTGTGGCTATAGTCTGTGGCGGGCCTGCTGCCTCAAGTCTCTCCCCACTCCAATGCATCCGCAATCAATCACCATTGAGTGACTTAACCCACTCAATAAAAGCCAGTGTCAATCTATCACCTCCTGAATCACATACAAATACTCTCTTGGGCAGTCCAATTCCTTTATGACCTGCCCCCTTCTATATTCCCAGTCTTTTTACACCTTTCTTCCTGAAATCTCTTCTTTGATTCAGTGCCACTGGCCTCTTGGCTATCCCACCAAAAAGACCTCTTGACTTGATAACGAGATCTCTCGGCTCTGGCGTTTTCTCTGGCTGTTACTCCTTTAATGTTTCCTCTCCTTATCTTTGCCTCCTGGCTTTCCTGACATCCTTCAGTTCCCAGATAAAAGCTTACCATCTGTGAAAAGACTTCCCCAATCTCCATTAATCTTAGTGCCTTCTCTCTGCGATTATCCCCAGTTTCTCCTGCCTGTGTCTTCTTTGCATGTGGTCTCCATCATTAGACTGTGGGCACCCTGAGAGCAGGGACTGTCTTTTGCTTTCCTCTGTCTTTGCAACATATGGCATACATCCTGACACACAGCAGGTGCTTAGTAAATGCTTGACTTGAAATACTTTACTTCTGTCAGCATGGCTCATCACAAATGCTTTGTCAGGGATAAGGTCACACATACAGGGAACCACATTATCTTTCTTCTAGAATTAACCATCTAGTTCTTCAGACCTGCCTTCTACATCTGATTCACTCGGAGTCAGGGGTCATTATGGGACACTCAATGTAAAGCTATACAGATACATTTCACACACACACACACACACACCACACACCACACACACACACAGATATAAATTTAAAGACCTTAGAGACGGTCTAGTCTTTTCTGATCATTTTAGAGACAGAGAAAACAAGGCCCAGGAGGTTCAGTGATTTGCCCATAAGCCCTCACACAGTGAGGGGTAAAGCTGAAAAGCTGAAATTTGAATCCAGGTCTCCCGTCTCTAACTCCAGCAGGCTTTCCATGCTGCCGCATCCCTAGACGCCTTCCCAACAACACAAACGTCCTTATTTGCCATCAGTCAGTCAAGTCTCCACCTTTCTGGGCTATAGACATTGGCACCTTTGGGGAAGTGTCACGCCAAACCTCATCCAACCACAGGTTTGGCTGGAGTCCTCCCACATGGTGAGATACAACTTGATGGGAGGGTGAAGAAAGCCCTGAGTTCAAATCTACCCAGATGCGTGACTCTAAACAAGTCAATTAAATTCTGTCTGCCTCAGTTTCACCTATAAAATGGGGCTCATCACAGCACCGTCCTGGCATTGTTGTGGGCATCAAATGAGATCATGTTTGTGAAATGTTTTGTAGACTTTAAATCATTCTGCATATGTGAGTTCTTATTTGGGTGCCAAAACACTCTCCTTTTCTTTCCAGGCAAAATACAAGCTGAGATTGACAGGGTGGTTGGCCAGTCCAGGCAGCCCGCCATGGCTGATAGGGAGAGCATGCCCTACACCAATGCAGCCATTCATGAAGTCCAGCGAATGGGCGATATTCTTCCTTTCAACGTGCCCAGAATAGCCACAGTTGATACCATTGTGGCTGGATACCACGTGCCAAAGGTAAACTGCTTTTTCTCTCATGAACCTGAATGGGTTCCCTGACTTCCATTTATGCTGGAGGGCGGGGTAGTGTAGGGGGAAAGAAAAAAAAACAGACTATAGAACAAAGATTCTTGGTCTAGGGTGTATGAACTTTGGCTTCAAAAATATATATTGTGATACTTTATTTCCATTTAATTGGGTAGTTTTTATAAACCTATGTGTGTTATTTTATACTTTATAAAGAACGATTCTGAGAAATGGAGCATAAGCTTCACCATATGCTTGTTAAAGGCCTCCATGATAAAAAAAAATGGTGAAGGAGCTTTGGACAAGATTCTTAAAATCCCTAAACGTCACAGGTGGATGAGGGAAAAACAAACAAACCACTAGACTTGGAAGCAGAGGGATAGGCTTCAAAGCCTAGTTTTAATCCTAAGTTTAAACTGATTATGTCCACTTGGGTTCCCTATGTGTGATACCTCCCTGGGACTCATTTGAAAAGAAGAGGGTTTGACTAAGAATTTCCCTCATAGCAACATCACAGTTCCACAAGAAACACGTTTCTTAAGCACCTACTAAGTGCCAGGCTTGCTCTGCTAAGCTTCAGACTTAGGTTTTCTGAGCCAAGTTTCATTTCTTTTTCATCAACTGATAAAGATCACTTGATCACTATGTGTAAGACCCTGTGAGGAATACAGAACGCAATAAGGAGCTGAGAACTAGCTGGCACTTACGTTGTACTTAAGGCTTACAAAGCACTTCATAAATATCTCACTTGTTGCTTACAACAACCCTGGGAGGGAGGGGCTGTTATCACATCCCTTTTACAGATGAGAACACTGAGGAAGGCAGAGGGAAATGACTCGCCCAGGGTCACGCAGCTAATTAGTATCAGGTACAGTTGTTGGATGAATCAGGAGGAGAGAGGGCTCATGATAGGAAGAATCAATCTTCACAGAAGCGAAAGTGAGCAAGATGGGCTTTGAAGCATGGATGGACGGGATTTAGAGAGTCCAGAGAGATAAGAAGGAAGAGAACACTTTAGGGAAATGGAGTGAGTTGGGCTTAAGGGTTAAGGAAGACTTAATGTAAGTGTGGAGGCAGAGAGACAAACTGGAATAGTAGGGAGGGTATTGAACTTGGAGTCTGGAAAGCCAGGGTTCAAATGCTTAGCTGTGTGACCTTGGGCAAGTCACTTAACCCCTTTGTGGTGTAAAATTATGGGGAAGGCCTCTGGGCCCTTCTCAGGTCTAACACCATGGTTTTATACATCCTTGGAAGCAGAGATCACTCCCAACATGTCCTCTGAAGGCCACACCTGCTCACTCATACAAGCAGGACACCAGAAGGCCTGGGCACATCTACTTCACTACCCTCTTCTCTGCCCTCATCTTTGCCTAACCCTTTGAGTTCCTCCCAGGCAGACAGCTTCTTCTAAACCAGATGGTCTAAACATACCCAGGTGTGTTTTTATAGACACAAGGAAGCTGGAGGTTCCAACCCAATAAGTCCCAGGGGACTGGAGTCAGGAGAAACTGGGTTCAAATCCAGTCTCAGAGGCTTCCTGTGTAACCCTAGACAAGCCACTTCACCTATCAGCCTCAGTTTCCTCATCTGTGAAAATGAAAAGGTTTTTATAACCCTAAATCTATAACTTTTTTTTACCAACCAGTATCACAGGTTTTGACTGGGCTTCCTTATCTCCAGACCCTTCAGTCTTTCACAATATCTGACATTTCTAACCATCATTTCTTACAGGATTTCTGAAATTATTTACTAATATAGGATACACTGCTATCTGGGAAGTTTATTCATTTACAACCTAATTGATAAGTAGACATTAGGAAAAATGTGGTCCCAGATGGGGCAGAGGCTAACTGGAAGACAGATAACCCAGTGCCCAAAAACAGCAGTTTAGAATAAGGCACTTTGGGTTCATCTGCCCCTTCTGACGCTACCTGGAGGACCTCCAGTGAGTCCACCTCTCTATGTCTGAGTTTATTCATGGGTAAAATGAGAGGGATGGACCAGATGACTTCTACAATCCCTTCCAATCCTGAATTTACAACACTCTTAGGCCAGGGCTCTTAACTTGGGGTCCACGAACTCAATTTTTTCTTTTGTTTGGCTAGGATTGTGATGGTTACATTTCTAAATAATCAGTTTTCTTCGTAATCATATGTGTTTTATGTGATTCATTTTAAAATGTGATTCTGAGAAGGGGTCCAAAGGCTTTGCCAGCCTCCCAAAGGGGTCTGTGACCTTAAACAGGTTGGGAGCCCCAGCCTCAGGAAGTCTTGGGTTCTACAACAGGCTTGGCTCCTAAAAAGCTCTGTGGCCTTGGCTGGTGCTTTCCCACCACACTCTTCCACCCTCCAGTCCTCAGTTCCCTCTTCTGTAAAATGAGAGGGTGGGTCAGGTCTCTTCTGCCTCAAAGTTCCTTGGACTCAGCTCTTTTCTCTTGTTTCCAGGGGACTATACTGTCAACCAACTTGACAGCCTTGAACAGGGACCCCAAGGAGTGGGCTACCCCAGAAACCTTCAACCCAGAACATTTCCTGGAGAACGGACAATTTAAGAAGAAAGAGGCTTTTCTGCCTTTCTCAATAGGTGAGCCACAGTCAGTAGGAGGGGAGCCCCTAGCCCAAGGAGCACCAAGCTTTATAACGTTAAGAAACTTTGTAGACTCTACTTCCTGAAACTCATAAGATATGATGGTGCATATACTAGTCACATTCATTGATTGGCAAAGTTCATCACAACAAAATTTAAAACAGTAAATCCTTCGATAGCTTTTTAGAGTCTACAAGACAGATAGCATCCCTTTGGATTTTCACAGCCATCCCATGAGGTAGGGAGTACAAGTGCCCATTTTAGAGATGAGGCAACTAAACCTCAGGCAGGTTAAGTGATCCACCCACAGTCACATCGTTTGAATGGGACACAGACGAAATCAGCCCTAGTTCCCTGCAGTCCGTCCACAAGGTGCGCTGGACTCAACAAATCCCTCAAGGGCATCTGTATTTTACTCACCACAAGAGCACCTGCAACCATTTGAAAGTAAAACCAATAAGGCAGTCTGCAAGGGGTGTGGCAGACGTCTGAGCCTGAGCTGTCCAAGGAGACAGAGGGCTAGTGTATATTCTTTAGAGAACACTTGTGCAGTTGAAGTGAGGGAAGTTTATCCTCAGTTCTAGTTTTGCCTGATGGTTTGACAGACCCTTTGCAAGGACCCCAGCATTCCCCCAGGCCTCATTACCACCCACAAACTCTGGGACTCTCCCCCTTAGTATCCTTTGGAGACCTTACTTAAACTTCTTGGGTCTCAGCTTCCTCATCTATAAAATGAGAGGATTGGACCATATGGTCAATAAGGCTCCTTCCTGCTCTGAAGCCTTTACCCAAGACTCCCAGGAATTCAGAGCCAGAGGATCTGGGTGTTAACTGTGCCTCTTCTTTGTTGTGTGACCTACAGTGACTCAGCCCCTCTCTGGGCCTGGTTTTTCATCTCTAATAAGTGAGGGGTTTGGGGTAGGTATCCTGGAAGGTCCCTTCCGCTCTCAAATCCGTGATGTTCTGATCCAAAGTAAATACATAAGATTTGAGGAAGGAGGAAGCCCTTACAACTGGAGGCAGCCTCAGAGCTGAGCCTTGAAGGAAGGAAGCTGGAGCTTTGAATGGGCTGGAAGGAGGAGAAGGTATCAACTGGTCTGGGGAAGCAGCCTGTGCAAAGGGAGGGAGATGGGAACAACAATGTCCTAACAAGCCGGGTGGCCTCATTCAGGTAACGTGGTCTGATGTTGAGCATGTCATTAGAGGGAGTCCTTCCTTCAGGGGTGGTGCTCCATGACTCCCAAGGCAGCAAATCCTATTTATTTCCTTCACTTACAAACTTACATTCAGAACAATTTATTTTTAAAATTGCAAAATTACTAAAATTATTTAAAAATTAATAAATTTTTTATGTTATATTTAAGTTTTAATATATTTAATTGTAAATATTAAACTATATTAAAATTGTATTAAAATATAATATATATGTATGTATGTATATAAAATAAATAGCACTTTACAGCTTTTAAAGTGTTCTCCCTGTGGGGCCTACTTCTCATCATCCTTCACCTGGACCATTGGCAAGAGGCTCCTAAGTGATCTTGTCTCATATCTCTCCCTGAACCAACCCATCCTCCACCCAGCTGCCACAACGATTTTCCTAAATTATAGATCTGCCCACATTATCCCCTGCCCTCACTCCTATTCAGTGAGCTCTGGGGGTTACCTATTGCCCCTAGGATCAAACATTAACTGCCCTGAGATTGAATGCTCTTCATAACCTGATCTCTTATCTTTCCCCTGCACTGTCACCTCCTCCTGTCTGGGTGCTATTCTGCCCACACCACACTCTTACCCAGGGGTGGAAAACCTGTGGCTTCGAGGCCAAATGTGGCCCTGTAGGTGGTCCTCAAGTGCAGCTCTTTGATTCCAGACTTCACAGAACAAATCCCCTTAACACAAATGATTTGTTTTGTAAAACCTGGACTCAGTCAAAAGGCTGCACCCAAGGACTTAGAGGGTCACACGTGGGGTTCCCCACCCTAGGTCTTATCTCTTGACTCCACACCTTGGCACTAGCTGGAATGCCCTCCCTCCTCACTTCCACCTATTGGGATCTCTGGTTGCCTCCAGGATCCAGCCCTTCCTGGTCCCTCGGCTTTGTGTGCATCTCCTGTGTACTTAGTCATGAACATGGTGTTCTCTTTCTCATTAGAATGCATGCTCCTTGAGGGCCAGAATCCTTTTTGCTTCTTCCTTTTATCTCCAGCACTTAGCTCGGTGCCTGGCATAGAGTAAGTGCTTGAAAGACATCAAGGCAGCTGGGTGTTACAGTGGGTAGAGAACAAGTGGCTTGCAGTCAGGGAGACCTGAGTTCAAATTTGGCCATGCACACTTCTTAGCTGGGCAAGCCATTTAACCTCTGTCTGCTTGGGGTTCCCCATCTGGAAAATGGAGGTAATGATGGCACCTGCCTCCCAGGGCTGTTGTGAGGATGAAGTCCGATGATGTTTTTACAGGGCTTTGCCAATGCTAAAGTGTTTCAGAAGTGTTAGATAGTATTATAGTTAGGGCTTTATTCAATGAATGAATTCGTTCAAGCCTTGCCTGGCTACGATCAAGCTTGTACTACAGCATTTTGTAAACCCCGAAATCACCAGAGATAAGCTGAATCTTGTTATTCCTGAAGATCTTGTGTCCGTTACTAAAAGGTGGAGGGGAGGACATGACCACATCACTTAACTTCCCTGACGCTGTTTCCAAACCTGTAAATTAAGAGGGCGGGAGTAGATGGTTTTCTTTGAGCTCTCAATCTCTGATCCTCTGATCTTCTTGGCTCTAAGGCCTGCCCTCTGCCCATCTGAATATGAGTTTACCTCATCCCTTTTTTTTATATCCTAAAAGGACAGCAGAGGGAGCAGAGCTGCTTGCCTGTCATTTATCAGAGAAACCATAACAGACTAGGGCTGAAACATCAGGGGTACTGAAAAATCACAGGATCATTCAGTTAACCCATCACTTGTTTCAGTGATATCAAATAGCTGGTTTGGCCAGCTCCTGTCATGGCACTGAGGGGCCTGACAGACGGACTGGTCTTTTCTCCCATCAGAAATAACATGAACATCCCAAGAAAGACTCCCTGAAGAAGGGAGTGAGGACAACTCCTTGTGCCTTTGGAAAAGGTGGCCAGGTGTTCAAGGCTGGTTACACAGATAATAGGGTCTGTTCAAATCTGTCTCCTTCCTCCTAAACCTCCTCTTTCCTGGGAGGCAACAGCTTCAAGTCCAGCTGGCTCTGAGATAACAGACCCACTGCCCGTGACTGTCTGTCCTTGGTAGAATCTGCCAGAGACAGGTCAGAAGTTTCTCTACTTCCTCAAGTCTTATGGAGCAGCTCCGGACCCTGAGAGCCTGTGACTTGCTCCAAATCCCACAGCTAGTGAGTGGGGGAGGCAAGACCCAGGATCAGATTCCAAGATCAGAGGGTTTTTCCATGATACTGATGAGAGCGGATCAGTCCTGTGAGGCTCACAAAGGCCTGACAGGCTCTGTCCCCTTCAACCTTCACCACACCCCAGTGAGGCACGTGACAATATAGTTGGCATTTGACAGATAATAACAATATTAAATGTCATCATAGTCACAGTAGCAATAATTAGTATGAGTATAGTCCTGTAAAGTTTGCAATGCTCTTTACATCTTTATGTTGTGAGTTAGGTGCTACTAATATCCCCATGTTACAGAAGGAAATGGAAGCTATGGGCACTTAGGTGACTTGCCCAGGGTCACTCAGCTTCCAAGTGTCCATGGCAGGTTTTGAACTCAGTTCTTCCTGACTCTCTCCAATTCACCTGCCTGGTTTTTCTTAAGGCTACACAGAAGCAGAATCTTAGATCCACACGTAGAAGGATCCTTGGAGGCCACATTGTCCAACTCCATCATTTCACAGATGGGGAAACTTGGACCCACTCAGGTTAAGTGACTTGTCCAAAGCTACCCTGGTGAGAGGCATCCGAGGCGGGATCTGAACCCAGGTCCTCTGCCTACAAATGCAGTGTTTCAATTGTACTAAGTCTCTGAGGTTGGCAGCAGCATGGCATGGTAGATGTGGTGTCTGAAATGAAGTCAGAAAAAAGGGTTCAAATTCCATCTGTTATTAGCATTGTGGCTGTGGACAAGTCACTGAATAGGCTTCAAGTTAATCCTAGTGCTAGGGTACAGCTCCCGGCCCTGGGGATCCCCTACCCCGACTCTAAGCCTGTGCTGAGCGTTAGTGGACTGACTCCTTTCTTGTCTCCTTGCCTTTCAGGAAAGAGGGTCTGCCTGGGGGAACAGCTGGCTCGGACCGAGCTCTTCCTTTTCTTCACTTGCCTGCTCCAGAAATTCACGATCCAGGCTCCCCCAAACACCCAGCTGAGCCTGGATGCCCGATTTGGGCTAACCTTCTCTCCTAACACCTACCAAATCTGTGCCCTTCCTCGAGTGATGTAGGCCAAGCCAGGCCTGTAGGATGGCCTGCCGAGGGGTAATGGGGAAGGAGCTGGAACCATCCTCATCCCTCCAGGTCACCCACCCTGCCCTTTGAAGCTTAAATGGAGAAGGGGAGAGAAGTCAAGGAGGGGAGGAGAGACAAAGGGAAGGTATCTGTGGCCCAATTTTAAGTCTCTTGCTCTGAAAAGGGAGAAGTATTAATGCCTTCCAAAGAAAACACAAGGAGTCCTTATTGTACTCGGAATCCAAGGACCTGGGTTCAAATCCCAGCCCTGACACTTACTAGTTGGGTGACCCTGGGCAAGTCACTCAAACTTCTGCCTCAGTTTCTACAGATGTATGAGGAGGAGGATTTCTAAGGTCCTCTCCAACTCTAAATCTAAAACCTTGTGATGCTATGAACAAAGCACCAATGGTTTTCCTCTGCTGCTTCAAGCAGTGGGGCCAGATTTTTGTGTTTGTTTAGTTAATTATTTGTTTCTCTCCTGCTCCCATAAACCATGCAATGGGTGTGATTTCAGGGGAGGGTTCAGAGTTCACATTCATTATAGGAGACTAGGCTAATGAGGACAATCCTTAAAGATCCTTAGAGATTGTAAACTCCTTGTGGGCAGAGACTGTTATGTCTTTGGGTCTAAAGCATCCAGTCTAATGCCCGACATGGAGAAAAAAAACACAATAAATATCGCTGATTGCTTCATCTCTAAGCCGCTCACTTTCATAATCATTATTCCCTTTGACTTTCACAGTGTGAAATATTAATCCATCTGCTGAGGAGCTGGGTTCCTCATTCCTATTAAAAACCTTGTTACAGATGATAAATCATAATCACTCCACTATTCATTAGAGTCACAAATAAGTACATAATTAATTAATTACAGGAGCCAGGAATGCCCACACATTGAGCATCGCTAACCTCTTACATTTCTGTGTTCCTGTAAAGGTTCCCCATTCTTTTCAGAGATGCTTACATGAGGCAGATTTCCCTGCTGATAATGGAAACTTTTGTAATACCCCAACCAACCAGAAAGGTGAAAATGCAAATGGGATTCAGCGTGACCAATGTTCCTTATTTATCGCTTATGCTCCTCTTTCTAATGCTCCTCCATTATACCTAAAAAATACTCTGTGTGTTCACCATAAGGTCCTTGTAACAAACAAGGTGGTCTCAGACCCATTTTATTGGCAAACTGCTAGCCATTGCTAATAAACCAATCATGTCTGGAACTCGGCTTCCGTTTCTCTTATTTAAAGATTCTGATCATGACAACAGAAACCCTCTAAGGTGAGTAGGGGTAGGCCCCGTTTCCAGATGGGGAAATGAAAAGGAATTTACTAAATCAAAATCTTAAAATTAAAAAATAAAAACATTTCCTGAGAAAAGGAATTGATAGCAATCTGTGCCAGAATTTAGAGGTAGAACCAATAATCTCAGTCCAAAGTGATTTCATATTTCTCTGAATAACTTTTCAATTCACTTTAGTTCAGCTCAGTAAACTGAGTTCAGTTCTACAGGCATTGATTAAGGACCTACTATGTGCCAAACACCATGAGAGTTGCTGAGGATAGAGCAGCAAAATAAGAAATGGGAAACAGTCCATGAGGTTGGGGGTCTGTACCACTCCCCAGATAGCAGTCCACAAAATGAGGTCTCTGTCTCCTAGATGATCATGGAAAGAAAATTTTGGAATTTCCATCTATCTTTATTTTTACTTAAATTTTAAAAAGGAATTAAGTTTTCCAAGATTTAATATACAAGTTGATTCTGAGATGTAACCTCCTCTCTTGGCACATAAGCCATGCTTAGGAATGAGATGGAATCACAGACTCATTTGCTTTCAGTGGTATCTATTTTATCAGTAAGTCAAGAATATAGTATGCTCCTATTACTGCTCCTAATGTTGTTAAGGATTCCTCTGGGCTTGTCTTTGTGAGTTGCCATGTTTTCCAATAACACTGGACCCAGAGTATGCAGGAGGCCCTGGATATGTCAACAGTGAAGTCCCCTGAGCTGACATGCTTTGCTGCTTTTATCTCAGGCTGGACCCCCTGTGTGTCCTTGGGAGTAAAAACAGGTGCCAATCAGTCTGCACCAGGCTGAGAAACTGCTTGTGCTGCCTCGATCCTATCTCCATGGTCTAGCAATTTCCAAGAGAAAGAATGCTGCTTTTGCCATTGCCTGGCTCCTCTTCTTGGGGGGTGGGGGCTGTCCCTCCCACACCTTTCCTGCATCTTTCCCTCTCCTGTGTCCCGCCTCATCAGCTGGAGACTTTTATTTTCCTCCTCTTCCCTTTGTTGTACTGTAAATCTGCAAACTTCTGTATGGATTACAAAGTCTTTGGGTTCTACAGGTATGATCATTTCTCTCTTAATAAATCTAGTCATAGTCAATGTCTCACGGATTTATAATGTTGTTTTTGGTTAACAGTAAATGGTGACAGTGGTGGAATATAATGAGAGAAAGTGACTCAGACTGCCCAGAGGCTTCAGATTCTGGGATAGCATGGTTTTGTCTGTCTGTCTGTCTGTTTAATGTGCCCACCTGCACTGGAGCTCTGCTTTGGAGGGTTTCGTTTTTCCACTTATATCTGACTCCCCTGTTTTGGTTGAGGTCCTTATTATGGGAATAATCAAGTTGCTGCTGAGGGGAGAAAGGTAAAGCTCCCCCCCCTCAAAAGGTATCCCAGCTGAAGAGATCTGAAAGTCCAATCTGGATAATCGGGATGGATGATAATGGTTATCCTAGGACAAGACTAGGTCTGGATGTCACTACTGAAAGACTGTGCTAAAGAGAGCTGTGGGAGGAGCTCTCTTTTCTGGGGTTGTTTGGCTGAGGGGTGGCCAAAGAGGGCTAGGTTTGGGACCCTGTGTCTGGGGGTGGCCAGTAGAAGCATAGTTGAAGAAAGCTTGATAAAATTAAGAGCTCTGGTTCTCATGGATGTCTGATTGATAAAATTATACATATGCGTCTGCCTTCAGTGGGAAATTTGTTTCTCTCTGTCACTTTGTGGGTTCTGTAGCTCTAAAATTTGTTTAGAGTCATATTTTATAGGTATTTGAAGTGGTTATAGGGGGAGCCCATGGAGTTTTCCTGCTTCTATGCCACTATCTTGACTCTGCCCCCTCAAGTTGTTTATAATATGTGTTATGATCAGATGTTATTTCCACATTAAATAATAAACTCAAATAAAAATGGAGTTTTCCATTTATGTAACACAAATATTCCATAAACTACTTTCCTTTAGGAAAACTGATTATAAAAGGATCTTATTTTACACACACATACGTATATACATACATGTATACATACACACACACACAAGTGTGTGTGCTTCATTAGATTCTGAGCTTCTCAAGAGCCTTTCTTTGTCTCCCTAGCTTAGCACAGTGCCTGGCCCACAGTGGGCACCTCATAACTGCAGGCTCCAAAGAAGGATTTGTTCTAGTGCCCTCTGCCCTCTGTATCATGGGCAGAATGTTGGTTCTCGTCATCCCTGCTCTTAGCTCTGCTGTAACAAGTTGCTGTCCCTCTTCTGGCAGACAGAGCTGTAATACAGGCACAAAGTGCTCTTTGGAAGTTACATCAGCCAATGAGCGTTGATTAAGGGCCTTCTACGGACCGGGCACGACATTATTATTGTTGTCTTCTCCTTTGAGGGCGCTGAACATTCCTGGTCTACTTCAGCTTTCTGGTGTCTCACCCCAAGGCGCGCTCAGCAGACTCCTCCATCTCTGGGCACGGGGCCTCTTCAGAGGGCTGTAGGGACTTGTCTCAAACAGCCCGTGGTTTTCTACTCCAGATCGGGTCATGGAGAGCTGCTGGCTATCTATCTCCACTTGCCCCTGCACTTGGGCACGATGCTTCTGACTCACATCATTGCCTACCAACAGAGGCTTGGGGTCTGGAGCAATGCTGGGTCCTCTTTCGACCTCCCATCTTCCCCTGGGGGTGGCTGGGCTCTCTTAGGCAAATTATCCCAGCCTGCTTCTTGAAAGAGTTTAAAGGGGGTAGGCAGGTGAGAGGCAGGATGGTAGCCTGCCCCAGGGAAAGGGCCTCGCAAAGTACAGGGAGATGTTACAGTCCAAGGACACCATTCTGTTTTCCCCTTTCAAGTGGATTGCATTTTGGGGGTGTAGCCTGCTGCTGGAGGTGCCCCATATTCATCTCTTTACTTTCTTTTCAAATCTAGCCTGAGACACTACCCATGTGACACTGGGCAAGTCACTTGACCCCATTTGCCTCAATTTCCTCCACCGTGAAAGGAGGATAATAATGGTACTTAACTTCCCAGGTTACTGTGAGGACCCAGTGAGATGCTAATTGTGACATACAGTAACTGGCACACTGTAGGCACCAATTTAAATGCTAGCTATGGTGATGACGAAAGGAATGAGCTTCACTGGACAAGCTCTCAAAATTTCTTTCAACTCTCAGGCTAATTTAATTCTACACCCAAAATAATTTGCATTAATATCATATGCTGAGGTTTACAAAATGCCTTCATTGCAACAGTCCTTTTGAGCTAAATAATGTGAATAGTATTCATCTCATCTCCCAGATAACAACACTGAGGAATGAGAGCATTAAGTGATTTGACCAAAGGCATACAAAGAGTAAATGGCCAAGCCTGGACTTGTGCCCAGGCCTCTGAACCAGACACAAACACACCTGCCACACTGAGCTCCAGGCTTCTACTTCAAGCCCAAGGCCTGGGATCCCAAAGGCATAGCAGTTCCGGGTTGGAGGTGGTGGTGGTATTACTGCTGCACCCCGGCATTAAGCCCTCAGTAATCAAGGGTCAGAAAGATAAGGATAGCAGTACCAGGTGGGTCTCCAAGCCCAGCTGCCTCCAATCCAGAGAAGCCAAACAAGCAGCTACTGACCCTCCATCCCATCTCACCCCCACTCAGCTCCTAAAAGAAGGGAGAGAGCCTCAAGCAGCCAGGGAAGGCTTTGCCCTTCCTGGCTCAGGCTGGGCTGGGTTTGGTTCCGGATGCCCTATTTGTTCTGCTCTGAAAACCTCAAAGCCTTTAATCATCCCCCTCCTGACACTCCTCTTTTTTGGGGAAATAGAGAGGAATGTAAAGTAGGCAAGGAGAAATGCTTCAATCCAAGTGGTCAGTCCCCAGGGCTTGGGTTGTCTCACTAATGGCTTCATACACAGCCTGTTCATTCAAGCAGTCACTTCCTACTGGCAGAAGACTCATCGTATTGTCCAAAGAAAGAATCATAAACACACAGAGCCCGAGAGGTCCCAGGACCTAGCACAGGCTTCCCCTATGGGACTTAATAAATGCTTGTTGAGCTGAATTAAGGTCATCTACTCCAACCCAAAACAGAAAAGCAGTCTCCACAATTAGCCTTTAATAAATATTTGCTGACTGACTCCCCAACATTCCTGGGAAGCAGCCACCCAGCTTCTGATGGCAGACCAGAATTGAAAAAGACTTTGAAGGAGTGCTTAGCAAAGCGCCCAGCACACAGTGGGTGCTTAATAAATGTTTATTGTATATAATTGCTGGTCCAAGAAAATTCATTCTTACTTGTCACACCTAATCCTTCTGATCTCTCTTCAGCCTTCAGTGATGGGGAAGTCACCACCTCCTGAAGTAGTTTACTCCATTCACTCCATTGGTTACACTTCTATACAACAAGACTATCGTACAATGAGAAAGAGTTTGCAGATCCTATACATGATTCTACACCACCATTTGGGGGGGGGGTTGGGGAGGAAGGGGAGAAAATCTGAAACTCAAGTGATTCTGGAACTGAATCTTGTAAACTAAAAGAAAACAAGTCAATAAAAAAACTTTAAAAAAAGTATTCACTCCAATTTTTGATGGTTGTAATTGTTAGGAAGTATTGCCTCTAACTCTACAATTTAGAGCCACAAGGATGCTGAAGGGCCTTGAGCCCACATTGTATGAGGACTGGACAAAGAAACTAGAGATATTTAGGCTGGAGAAGACTTAATGGGCACATGACAGGGCTACCATACAGAGAAGAGATCAGACATATTCTCTTTGACCCCAGAGGCCGAACCAGGAGCAAAACAATTAAGGCTGAATGTTAGGGGGAATAAAAAATTTCCAGCCAAGAGAGCTTTCCTAGCCCATGATGGGTGTAAGCCTTTGATCCCTTTTGTCAAATATCTTACAGCCAGGGATCTCTTCTGTAAATAAGCTGGACACTTATAAGTGGAATAAATGGCCACTCAAATTACACATTTCTGTAACTCGTGCCTGTTGTCTCTAGTCTTGCTGCACAGAAAACATCCAATTCTTTGTTACATGACAACCTTTAAAATATTCACCCAGTTATCGAGAACCCTGATAAGCTTTCAGCTCCATCAATGAATCCTTAGTTGGCAGTGTTGGGTCACCTCATCCTCATGGATGACTATCAACATCCTTCCTAAACTGTGGCATCCACACCTGAACCCAATACTCAAAATACTGGCTATCTGGGCAAAGGACAGTAGGACAGGGGATGGGGACATTCATTGTTCTGGACACAAGTCCTTGTTGATGTTGTCACTAGCCCTAGTGTAGGAGGTCCTTAAAGACCTAGTATCTGTGACTTTAAAAAAAACTGATAGCTGAATTCCAATAATATTGGCTTCTTTTGTAATTTAAAAAAAAAAAAAGCAAAACTCATGATTCTGAGAAGAGATCCATTGGCTTCACCAGACTTCCCATGCAGCTGGAATGGGTGTGACTGATGGGCCTCAGATAAGGTGAGTCCCTAGATAGAGGATAAGGCTCTGAACTGACTGTCAGAAAGTCAGCAATGGTTTATTGTGTGCCCCTATGTACCAGGCATGACACCAAGAGCTGGGGATACAAAAAAAAGACAGTCCTCGCCTTCAAGCAGCTCACAATCTAACGGACACGTAAGCTACAGACCGTGTGAGTTGGTGATTCCAGAGAGAAGGAAAGTCCTGCTGCAGAAGATAGGGCTGGGGCCATTTCAGCTCTTTGCCTCAAGTGCTCTGCCCCCTCTCCCTCCCCCCTTCCCCCCTCCCTTTGTGTATACACCTGCACAGACACACACACACAAAGATACATCCATATATGGCTGTATATTGAGATTAGAATTATCATTTTTTATGGATCCTACTTAGTTCATTGGTTTTATCCTATAACTGCCTAAGTCATGGTTTTTCATCTCTGAACTTAGTGCAAAAATTCAGCTGGCTTACAATCAGTTAAGCTCTCCTGCCAATCGCTGCTCTGTGTTTGCCTCAAGGAAATCTGTTATCCTTGGGGAATGGGGGAGGACACCACCAAGCAAGCCATCCTTCAAGGATGTCTGGTTTGCTATTCCAAGAAGTCTGGCCACTATCTCTAACCTTGCAGGTGGACTCAAGCAATGAACCTTTTTTTAGTCAATGGGAAAGAAGATATTGTTCCCTTTGCCTCTGCTACGTAACCAACCACTAGGAAGTCCCAAAGTCCTTTTCTGATGCCTTAGTCATTCAACACTTTTAAAAGTACTGGCTCAATCCCAATTCTCCCTCATGTTCATCTGCCTTTGGTCAAAACATATGGCAACATTGGGCCCTTAATGCTTACGTATTATACCTCAAATCTGCAAATGCACGAGAGTAATTTCTCCACTTCTGACTGACAGAATTTTAGAGTTAGAAAAGTCCAGGGAAGTGCTTACTTGTCCACAATTCACTAACCATGTGGTGGTACAGTTAGGACCTGGGTCTGGCCCTCTCCACTAGTCACTTTATTAGCTGGTTTTTTTGTTTTGTTTTGTTTTTACAAATCAACATAAACTTTGTGCACATAAGATTTGGGGAGTCTTGTACTATAGCTTTTACGCAAAAGTCTACAATGAAGACTGGACACCTTGATCTCCCAGCCCCTCTGACGGATGAATAGTCCTGTTCCTGGGATCCAGAATCCCATCAGACCCTTGTTTAAGAAGCATCCTTCACCATTTCAAAAAACTGGACCATGTATTATCAGGCCAATCTATTGTTACCCAAGACCATATGACAACCGAAGGTGAAAGTCCTCATGCAGAATTTGTTCAAACTTTCACTTTTGCATCTCTTCTGCCCACCCCACCCCCAACCACGTTATAAGCAGATTCAACACATTTAAGGTACGAAAAGGCAACAGGCATTTGCAAAGAGGGTGCAAACAATGCACGGCTTCTTAGCAGAGTTCCTGCACCAAGAACAGTTATCACCAAAAAAAGAGACAGACCCAAGGTCACTTTCATCGGTCTTTATGTAAATATAAAAAAGAACATTTTCAAATAAGGGAAGAATAAAAAGTAGTGCAACATTGTTTCCAAACCAACAGAGGTGAACATACAGGGGAAGATCAGAGCAGGCCCCAGGTCCCAGCCTCCCCGGCACTGATGTGCCCACTGGAGACAAGAGTGAGACAGGCAGTGAGGAAGCCGACTACACCCTCCATTGTGGGTCTGTCTGCGGGCTGACCGCCACGCAGAAGGATGTCCCGGCTGCTCAGGAAAATAAATCAAGTATTGCTTCTGTTGTGTTCTAAAAGCACATCCAAGTAAAAATTTCCCACAGAGAAGAGGGAGGGCATTCACGTGCCTCTGACAGGTAACACGTTACACAAAACCACACTGAGCTCAGGAAACCAACGGTTTCCTTTCAAAAAAATGAAACTGTTGCCTTAGTGATTACATAAACTAGTTCACTGAAAGTTAAAAAGAAAATTCACAAGACATATTTACATGCAAGCAAGAAGCCTCTGACTAAACACAGTAGGATAAACTAAGGGAGACATGAAAGGCGCATAATATCCACTTGCTGGAATGATTTTCTACTGGTTCAGAAAGTGGACACAAATAGCCTCAGATGAGGAAGAACTTTAACTGGTAGCATTCGACTGATCACTTAACATTAAACATGAGATGAGAAAAAAAAAATTAGCGGGAGACCCCATTTAGGTTTCCAGACAAAAGCTTAAGACATATATGAATAATTTAAATCTGTACTAAATCATATGTTCAATAACTTTAATTATTCACTGGAAAAATAGAGTAAAATTCAAATACTTCTCAATATCATCAATAAATGTCAGATAAACTAAACATCATTGTCACAGTATATATACACATACATAAATGTACACAAATGCATACGTATGTATGTATGTACACCACCACATTCTGAAAAAGAGAAATAAATAAACATCTCAGAATAGAGACTCCAAATTAAGGACTGATCTTGAATTGGTTTTATATAAATATAAGATCACCACGAGAACAGTCCTTTCTTTTCACATGGAGAAATGTGGTGCATTTCTACTCCATGGTAAACCCACCCCAGCTCCTAGAGAATATACACTCTTTAAAGAAATACCCCAATCCTCGCTCATAATAAAGGATTGCTAATGCTTTATCACCCACAGGGTGTCAATCTTCTCTTTCAACCAACCAGGTCAGGTACTCAAGTCTGGTCAGTCCTCTAACTTCCCCCTGAGTATTAGGAGCCATCACAGAGAAGCCCTACTTCTACCCTTCCTATGCAAATGCACTTAGCCTCCAACTCTCACAACTCCTCAACATTTTTCTCACTGTTGTTACTGCTTTTCCCATACGTTAACAGAACCAAATGCAACATAATGCCCCTTGCACAGACACGGTGGTGCCACGACTGCACGTGCTAAATTTCACCAGCGATGGAACGAGGGCACAGAAATTCTATTTAGCACTCGAGATTTTAGA
Source organism: Pseudocheirus occidentalis (assembly GCA_028646575.1). Lineage (NCBI taxonomy): Eukaryota > Metazoa > Chordata > Mammalia > Diprotodontia > Pseudocheiridae > Pseudocheirus > Pseudocheirus occidentalis. Next base: position 14,975,361 of record CM053593.1, read on the forward strand.
AAAAATAGCAGGGCTAGTTAGAGGTGAAACTACTGCTTTAAAATAAATCCCACTTAAAAAGTGAAGTTCTGCTTCTGTTAAGTCTCACTTATAAATATGTATTCAACGCTAAAGTGACAATCCTTCCCACGTACTAGGGTGTACTGCAGTGTCACAGTTAGAAAACTTTACACAGCATGCTAAAGTATTCATAAAAGCTTCTTCTACAATTCAATAAAAGCATAGACAAGCAGAGCTTACAAAGATACAAAATACAAGCCAACCACATCATTGCACAGGTCAGAATCATCAAAACCCCAGAGGTAGTCAACAGAAGTGGGCAGCCCTGCAGAAGGAAATCTGGTCGTACAAAGTGTGCTGACACTCACGTAGCAGGATCCCAGCTAAGAAGCTTACTGGGACAGTCCTAAACCAAAGGTCTAAACACGTAATGCTGCAGACAGAACAACACTCGGCATTTTGTAAAGAAACATGAACAATAAAAGGCTAAGCATGAGACAGGCAACACGTCCAAGGTTTGGACGCCGTGAAGAGAGTTCTTGGAAAAGCCCTCAGGAGACAGAAATGCGGGGGTCGGGTCTTAATGCTGGGAATCACTCATCTTCAGTGTGCAGTAAACTGCTCTCATCATCACTCCATAACTCTGCCTGAGATGGGAGGAAGCTGTTATCTAAACAGAGAATGGACGGCTGACCAAGTGCCCAGAGAAGGACTAGACACTTATCTCCACAGTAAATGAAAAAATACATCCTTTAGCGATTATCCAGAACTTGAGGCTATAACACACTGACAACTTTTGGCATTGGTGACTCAAAGACCACTAGGTGGCTCCCGAGGGAATCAGCCAAATTAAATTCGTTTCATGTGGCTTCCTAAACAAATGCCCCCTTTTTAATCACAGAGGCAAAACGACTGTTTCAAGTCAGCTCTAAAAACTCCGGAATGTTTAGAAGCAATCAATTACTTTGCCCTGCCAAATGACTCTTTAAAAATGGCTATGAATATATCACACTAAATCTTAGTTTTTAGCTTATTTTCCAAGGATAAAAAAACTTTTTAAAAGTCAGTTAAATTCCTGTCTAAAATTTCAACAAAACTGGCCAGAACCTAATCCTAAGAATGGTCCCATTTATGATTAATAGCTGCCCAGAGAGGTTTTGATCTCTCGAATATCGGAAAATGTTTCTTTTTAATCATTTGCACTTATAGAAAAGCTATTGCAACTTTAAAAAAAATTTTTTTTTTCCCAACAGGGGAATCATTTTTCAGTAAATACTAAAATCATCTCATCTAAGGACAGGAATAGAAAGATTAAATTGAATCAGTACTGGTATTGCTGAAGCAGCACACCAACCCACCCAAACAGGATATCCTCAATTTATCGTGCTCACTTCGGTGATTTTTTATCTTGGAGGATAAAAAAGAGCTAGTATTTTTTCAAATGATAAATTTCCATCATTTCCAATGATGCCTTGGTTAATCAAGTTACCAGGCTAACTGGACATCTTACACTTAAACATATGTTGCCAATTTGTAATTCTAAACACTATACTCTGAAGACAAATATAATTCTTTGAGATGTGTGCTTTCTAACAAATTTCAATTGCTCGTTTCTGACCGTCTGAAAAGATGGATACAGCTGCTACAACTGCTTTACAGAAATCCATTTCATTGATTTGTTTTTGTGATGAGCAGATCCGCACCGGTCCAGCACCATGACTGGCTCTTTACAATCCATAAGGACTGTGGAAGCTACAAAACAGGTTAAGGGCACTTAAGGGTTTATGTTTCTTTTGGAGTTTAATCAGATGTTGTAGCAGGTACTTTAACAGAGAGATTTCTTCTAGCATTGGTGATGTGCCGTTGCTGTGCGAGGAAGGAGCGCGCAGGAGGGCAGGCACCAGCATCCTTGCAGGCACCGCTACCTCCGGTCAATCTGGATTCCATCCCCAGTTTCTGGAAAGCGAGACTCTAGAGAAGAAAAAACAACATTGAAAGCATTCACTGAAGATGGTGGCTGACAAGGTGAAGACTGTGCAATACTAATAACATGTGAAGAGCCCTTTGCATAGCTAAGCTGACAAGTACTTAGCACCTACTTTAAAATTAAGCCCTGTTAAAGAAACAGAAGGTATGAACTCCTGTGGCTGACATAACAGGAAGGGGCTGAACAAGGAGGAGCAATACTGTATATAAGGAAAAACCCCAGCTGGGAAAGTCAGAACTTCTTGGGATGAGCCCCTGAAGGCTGGACTGCTGCTGCTGAGATGGAACTTCTGTGGAGAAAGTGATTTTGATTTTGAGAATGAACCTGCTGAAGACTTCTGAGGGCCAGTCGGAGCTGCTAAGACTGCTGAGGATTCCCAAGGGCCAGCTGGAGCTGCAGAAGACTGAGGAGCGTGACTGTGGTGCTGGTATTTTATACAAATGTTGTTGTGGCTTTGTTAAGCCTTGTCTTCCCAAAAACAGAGGCTGTGAAGGACTTGAGATGGACTGAACACTGAGCTCCAATGTGGAACAGGAACTGCACAGAGTTGGACAAGGAGCTGGGAGATGCCTGACTTTAAACTCAGGTGGCAGTTGGTTAGATTCGGGCGGCAGGAGGAGCAATCATGGAATCATGGAAGCTGGGAGCCTGCCCCTAGTCAAGATGAGGAACTTCTCTGTAGGTACTGAGTGGTGACTGACGACTGAACAGTGACTGATTTGTAGCTTGATGTACCCCATGGGTGGAGGACTTTGACTTTTTGTACTTGTATGATTGAGTCACTAAAAGTGACTGACTAGATGACTGTACTTTGTTCAGAACTATGTGACCTTTTTGGTGATGGGTTGTTGAGTTGTTGCATAATTGTGAATGCTGTACCTTGATTTTCTATGAATGTTTTACTCTGATTTGTTATTGGATAGAGAGTCCACTATACTATGTAATCAGAACCTTGAAAGCTGTTCACAGCAGTAGTCCTCTGGAAAGCTGCTGGTGCTTGGCTCTACAGATAGCCAGGAGAAGCCATAATAACCACCCTGAAGCAGCTTCCCAGCCTGCTGGGAGAGTGATTTCTAAACCCTTTCAGCAGACAGGCTTTGGGCTCTCTAGGGCTTGCCATAAGATACAGTCCATCTGGAATTCATTCTACCAATACTGACTAGTCATCTAAAGACATAAGCGACGACCCACTGCTTACCATATGTGTCCCTGTTCCCTAGGCCGGAGATGACTCTTCTCTACCCCTGCCTGTGTCAAGGCACAGATGCTGCCATTTTCATGTTTCCTGAGTATTCCCAAAATGACTTCTCGCTCATGCAATCTCGAAGCACTCTAGACTTTAATGCACTTTGTCTAAGGGGTAGGACACGTCTTTTGTGCTATGTGGTGCAGTGCCCAGCACATGAGACACTTAATAAATGCCCAAAGACACCTCTCTACAGTATCCATACATTAAACCTCCTGCTGCCTCTGGAGTTCAAAGAAAACCAGAGAACTCACTCTCTGCATGAGAGGCTAAACTGAGGCACCACAGTCAGGACCCCTCAAGGAAAATGGAACCACTCATGTCAACTCCAAGTCTGGCCATCTAGCCAGCAAGACACAAGAGTCAGCATTCCCATGCAGCACACACCCAGAGCATGAGGAACTTCACCAAAGGCTTCTGTTTCTTAAATCAAGTCCACAATATCCATAGCACTCCTCTAATGTACCAGTCTGGGGACCTTGTCCAAAAGCAAAAGAGATGAGAGTGGGACAACCTGTTTTCAATGAGGCCAGGCCGGCACTTGGGGATCCTTTTAACAACAGGCTCCACAATTCTGCCAGAAATGGAAGCCAGGATCCCCGGCCTATAACATGTCACCTGTTCTCCCCTTCTTTGGAAAGCCAGAATTTCCCAGTCCTGTGAGGCCTGTCCTGAAGACCAATGGCAATGGTTCAGAAACTGCACTCACCCAAGGCTAATGATTAGCTCCCCCTTGTTCTTTCCCTACTAATACTGGCTTCACAGCATTCCTCTACTCAACAGCCCTGTTCAAAAATGATTCTTGGGCTAGAGAAGAATGGAGGTGTTCAGCCTCTGCTCAGCCCTAGCCAGCCTCTTTTCCTGATGACCCTCTTTTCAATGTCTGTACTGAAATCTTGTACCACTGGCCAGAAGCAGGACCCTCACTTTCCAGGACTCTCTCGCACAGACAACACCGCTCACAGTCTCTCCTACGCTTTCTTCCACACTCTGCCTGTGGCCTTCCTCAGTCTGGGGCAGTCAACAATGCTGTCCATGAGTACACACTGGTCTCCGGAGAGGCCTCCCCCTCAACCTCATCAAAACGTTCTTTCTTACATAGTGATTCCCCAAACCTCATGCCCCTCTTGAGTTCACCCCTGCCCAGAACATTCTAGGCTCTCCTCAGACGAATTCTCTGATCACAAGGAGACACGCTCTCCCAAAATCAAAGGAGCACGTGAGCAGCGGCTGGCTTCTCTGGCATCACAAAGTCTGGAAAAGAGAAGATGTTTTCCCACTTGTCCTTGTTGTTGAGAATCCGACCCAGGACAGATGTTTCCCTAATTGCTGCTTCCTGCGAAGAATGCAGCGTCTTAACGATAATTAAGACAGATGGGCGAAGGACGCGAAGCAGCGATGCTCAGAGGAGCTAAAAACTATTAGTAACTATGTGATCCCTGTGAAGAGGGGCGACGGGAATCCGAGCATCCCTAGATCCCCTCGTACTCCTCCTACCAGGGAGATCAAACATGGCGACAGACGCCACAGGGGCCGGTGGGGAGCTGGGCACACCGATGTGATGTCAGGAATCAACACAACCTGCTTGGGAAACAACTGGGGATTCTACAGACAACGCCGCTGAAACGTCCGTGCCCTCTGACCTCAAGAGTTCATTACCGGGCTCATACTGCCGGGAAGCCAGCGGGAAGAAGCAAGCCCCCTGACACACTGAGATCCTTATAGCGAACAGCGAAAAATCGGAGACGCAGAAGACGTCCCCGAGTGTGCAAAGTCTGAACAAAATGTGGTCCGTGACTATGATGATGAATGTGACAAATACAGAAAAGGATGGAAAGACCTACACGGACTGACAGAAATTAAAGCCAGCAGAGCCAAGAACACAATTTACACGATGCCAACAAAGCAAACAGAAAGAACCACCACCACCAAGCTCATGAAGACAAACTGAATTCTGGAATGTATGAAGACTGGGACCAGCTTGGAAGGAGAGCTATGAGAAAAAGCCCTCTACACCCCACACGCCTGTGAGGAAAGAGGCCCGTAAGTCCTGCAGACATCTTCAACTTTTTCAAAGTATTAATCAGTAATGCTAATTTTTCCCTCTCTTTGTTTTCGGTCTTTAAAAATATACTCTGTTCTATGGGATACCTCTGGGGAAGTTGATCCTAGGAGGAAATTCTGATGATGTAAAAAAAAAAAAAGATTAAAAACAATAGAAATGGATTATTTTTAAAGAAATTCTCCTTAAGCCAAGTGAAAAAACTATTAGGTCCTCATGCCAAACTGAATGTGTCCTTTCCTCCAGCAGTTAGCGTAGGTGTTACATGCAAAAGAAACCACAACAGTGAATTAACATGTCAACATGGTGAAGAGTGGAGGAGATTATTGGGCCAAGACCATTCTTCACTGCTTAAAGGGACCTTTCACTGTTTAATCATGCGCTGAAGCCCACACCTCCATGTTCTCATCCCAATAGGTACAATGCCTAACATTTGGATTATGTGATTAATACCTGACTGCCCTCACACCAGTATTATTGTACTAATGATACTAGGAAGAAAATATTAAAAGGTTGGAGAGGCTATTTTATTTCTATTTACTTCTGTCCTTTTTAACCTAAACAGTACAACTATAATTCAACACATAAAAAACAATTTTGGTTTCAAATTCAACTATCTAAAGAAAGACAATTGTGGATTTTTATCCCAAAGATTTTTTTTCAAAGCCATGCTGTTCATATGTCCATGGATCTATAATCTTCTTAGTGCCAGGACTCCTTGTATCATACCATAGGGCTGAAGTGACAGGAGGAGGTGCTCTGATGTGGTTCCTACACCAAAGGGGCACATGGGTCACCCACTTATCATCCTCCCTTCTCACTGTGTAACTGGCTCATCCTTCCTCTACTCACACGTCCCAGGGACATCATCCTTTACGCTCTCTTGCACAATGCCCCATTTTTCCTCTTAAGTGCCACACACATCTCCATTTCCCTCTAGAAGACCCTCAACTTTAATTCTCTGAAGAATATGGTACTTCAGGACTCATAACCATACAACAGCACCAGAAGTACATAGGCCTCTCTGGCACCAGCTCCCACACTATGTCCAAAAACGTGCCTCTCATTCTGCTTCCTGAGCCTATTGCTTCTCTGACAGGAAGCAGGGCGTGTGCATCCTCATCAGCCCACGGAACGACGTTACCAAGGTTTTATTCCTTTAATTTCTTCAAGGGAGGAAAAATTCATGCTCAGTAAAAAGACGGGCCTTTGTGGCAGGGCTAAGCTTGGGATCCTGCGGCACAACTTCCCATAACCACTGCTCTTCTGTATAAAATCCAGGCTTTTGCAGTGCACAATCAAGGGCCACCCCCATGGCAGTGAGCCAGCCACACAGATACTGCGGTCACGAGGACATGTCACAGGGACACCAAGTCTTCATTCAGAACCGATGCTTCTGAATGATCATGACCTCATGGTGGGGGCTCTGAGGTGTTCTGGGGGTGGATGCTTTAAGATCAACACTGCCTCAAACAGGAGTATCTGGAGGCTGTCCCCCAGAGAATCCCTCCTCCATCAGGATTCTCTCATGAGAAAGTCTGTAAACTCCTTCACTGGACCATTCTGTGTCCTACCTGATGAGAACAATCAGAGGACCAGCTCTCTCTCACAGGGACCCTACATAACTTTAATAGTGAGGGAGTCTTCCTCCAGGAGTGTTTCTTCACTCTCCAGAATCAAACAATAGGCTGGGTGGGACCTCATATTCTCCACACCTTTCAGTTGAGGGTGTGGCTGCTGTAGACCAGTAGTGAAAGCTCTTTCATGCCCTTCACAGACTTTCATCAAGGATGCCCTTGATACGTCATGAGATTTTGTCCAAGTTTTATGGATTCTTTTCTCTTTGAGGATAAAGGCAGAATCAATGGTCAACAAAGGTGTCCTTCTCAGAAGGCATCTCCTTTCAACACAATGACAGAGCACAAGGGTTCTGTCTGTCTCTACCCTCCTCACTGGAACGTCCATACCCTCACAGAACGGATGCAGCAATGTGACGTCACAGGCCAGATGTCTGGGCTCCACATCATCAATGATGAAGACAGAGTGCGGTCAGAGTCTGCCTGAAGAAGCTTCATTTCTTAGTTTGTGACCCCACCATCCAGTGTCACCGGTGTAATACTCAAACAGCTGAAGCTCATTCCTTAGCTACAATTCTAAGCAGGCCCCTCAAAGAAGAGTTACCACAAGGAAGTTCCCCTCCCATCCTCCTCAGGCCCCTAGGGCTCTTTCTGTCCCATGGTTTTCTGAGGAGACCCTGTCCATTTACCTCCAACTTCCCCTCCTATTACACTTAGGGGAGGATCCCAGGTGTAGCCCATCCCACAGTACCTTCCAACCCTCCTCAGGCCCCCAGGGTTCAGTCTTTCCCACAGTTTTCCAAGGACATGTCCTCCCAACCTCTATCTGCCTCCAACCTTCACTGTGACCACACTCCATCACTTTTCTGTGGAGATCCCAGGTATATCCCAAACCACTCTACCTTCAACCCCCCAGAGACTAAAGCACACGAAAGGCTTTATTTGGCCTTCTACCTCAGTAACCCCAGGACTTAACAAAGTACCTTAATCATAAACAGCCAATGAATAAACATTTGCTGAACTGAATTTGGTGACAAAAGAATTGATTTTTTTAGGAATATGTTTATGGAGCATGAAGTTATTTCTGATCAAAGAGTTTTTTTAAAATATTAATGAAGTCAAGTTGGTTAACATTTATGTCTCTAATTCATCAAATCAGCCAGATTTCACCCTACCTTATTATACCAGGCAGACACGATAAGCTTCTCCTCATAATCACGGAATTTTGCTACCTTACATTCACTCTGGGGAAAGACAAAAGAAATATCAGAAAGACCAGACTGTCCCAGGTAATACAAGCAGAATGAGTTACTTCTGCCAGACATCTTTTATAAAGTTCACTCCTGACAATATAGAAGATAAGCCTGTAATTGCACATAAAATTGCAAAGTTTGAACAGGATCACCTTTTACGCACGCCTTGGAACACAAGGCAACTCGAGGCAGCGGGAGAGAGTACTGCACTGGAAGTCTGGAAGACCTGAGTCCAAATCTAGTCTCACGCACTCAGTCACTGTCTAGGCAAGGCACTTCACTTCTGTCTGCCTCAGTTTCCTCATCTGAACAATGGGGATAATAAGTGCCCCTTCCTCTCAAAGCCATAGTAAGGGCCAAATGAAATCATCTTTGTAAAGTGCTTAGCACAGGGCCTGGGCACACGGCAGGTTCTAGATAAATGCTCATTCTCTTTCCTTCCCTAGGTTATGACATCACAATGACCAAGGAAAGACAAATGCATATGGTGCTCTCTTCTCTGTAGTGGCAACGGGAAACCAGAGTACAGAATACTGCATGAGCTACATCACGCACAGCCGGAGTGCTGGTTAGTATTGCTGAACTGCCTCTGGGAGGGAACAGGGGAGGAGCAGAACAGGAGGCCTAAGTGATGTAAAAAAAAAAAAAAATCAACATTTAAAAAAAAACTTTCTACTAAGTACCAAAGGGAACCAAGAATCATGTATAATTCTCATGTATTTTTTTAATGCAATAAACAGAACTGGATAGGTTTTGTAAAGTCATATTTGTATATATATGTGTGTACGTCATTTTTAAGAATAGTGATCTGCAAGATTTTAAATTAATCTACATCTGCTCTTCCCAAACTCTTATAAAATCTGCAAAGATAATATATCAAAATCCCCAGTTCCCCTCTGATTTCCCTCATGCCAGTGCCTTCTTCCCAAAATCAGCTTTGATTTCTTCTGTATATGTTTACGTGGGGACATGTAGAAGCCAAGAGAATGTGAGTAGCATGAGAGCAGGGGCCGTTTTCATCCATCTTGATATCCTCAAAGCCTAGCATAGGGCCTGGCACATAATATGTGCTTTATTTTTTTTAATATGCTGATTCAAATAAACCAAAAGGTGTTTTTGTTTACTATTTGTTTAAATCTTATCTGGGATTTCATCACAAAAGAGTGTTCAAAGTTAAGGATGTTTACTTCCCTCAAAATACTGATAGCAAAAGGCAATATTAAAAGTCAAAACTCAAAGGAGCCAATCAACACTGGACCATTGCTACTGGGAGGAGGGGGAGCTAGGGAAGTCCTGGGCCCCCAAACAAAGTGGTGAGCGGTGCTGCACATGGCACAAGCCTAAAGCCCTGAATGGGACCAATGGATTCTGCTGTGTGATCTTAGAGACATATCATCTATGGAAGAGGTACAAGAATTCCTGCTGTGAGAAAATTCTTAAAGGGATCTGTGAGTTTGAAAATGCTCAATAGTCGGCCTCCCTGGCTATCCCTGGGAGGCAGCAAGGTGACTCCATCTGTCCAGAGCTTGGCTGGAGGAGCCCTGACTTAGGCTTAAAGCTGTTCCTCGGGAGGTTTGCCAGCAGGCCTGGGCTCACCCTACTTCAGAAGCTGTTAATATGACAGAAGAGCCTACCCACAGCCAACTCAGATGATTCTCTGCCAATTCGCTAAGAGATCAAGTATATTTTTAGGAACGTTTCTTCCTAATTCAATCATGAACCATCTACCAAGGATGAGTGGGCAGGGTGGGAAAAAGGCCTAGAGATCAAGGCTAAGATCTTGCCAGGACCAGGTGCTCCTGCTCCATAATATCCACCCAAAGCAGCTCCCAGAGGGCAAACCCCAGTGCTGAGAATAAAGAGAGCCTGAGCAAAGATGGTCAATGTACCTCCAGTATCTCAATTCTTCTGTCTTTCTCTGCCAGGTGCTTTCTCAGCAGCATTATTTCAGCTGATGCTGGATTTAATTTGGGATCCAAGGTTCTAATTACCTGTCCAGAGAAAACAAATGCCACATATCAAGATTTACCTATAGATGGAAAATGCTGTAGAACTAAGCAAAAACACGATGAACAGAGTGAAGAGGAAACCATAAATGGTTGTGGAAAGAGGGTGAGTTGGGGCTCAGGAGTGACAGTAACCCACTGTAAAGTTGACTAAGGAAAATCACAAAGACCACCAAGGTCACTGTAAATGGACCAGATAGTGCTGGGCCTGGAGTCAGGAAGACCCAAGATCAAATGCAGCCCCTGACACATCCCAGCTGGATGACCTGTCACAAGCACTTCTACTTGTCCGCTTCCTCTTCTGTGAAATGGGGACAATCACAGCACCTCCCTCCACCTTGCAAAATGCTTGGCACACAGGGCCTGGCATGTGGCGGGTGTGATTTAACACCCAAGGAGCCAATCCAGTTTCAATCCTCCCAGACTAGGAATGTGACTCTTCATTCTCAAGACCAATGCACCAGGCCCATGAGCCTGGCACAACTGACCTTGAGAAACTGTCCAGGCCTGGCCATGGGGTCCCCATCTTCCTGACTGTTGGTTCACAGAATAGAGACAGGGAGAAGCGGCATGAACAGACACTGTTTAAGGATAGAGCAAACACCCACCCAGAACCAGAATACTTGCCTCGACCCAGCTTCCAGCTTGGAAGGATCCCCCTCTTTTTTCCTTACTACCTACTGGAAATCCTCCTACTCTCTGAAGCCCTCCCCAGTCAAGCAGCCACTCCTCTACCATCTCCCCTCCCAATGAGCAGAGGTTCCCGAACACAATCACACCCTAGCTTCCCTTGACACTCCCCTTAAGAAGAGGGCTAGCCTCATTCAGAGGGCTATCCTGACTTGGGCAAGTTGCCAGTCCCCGCTTTCCCTTCTTTGGGCTCTCAGCTGTTCTTGGGCATGGCCCACATGCCATATCCCTGTAGCCAACACATACCAGAGCACACACTTCACGAAAACAGGGTACACAAAGAGATCAATGCATCTGTGCTCTGGGTCATCCACGCAGGAGAGATGTTGGAAAGTGAGGGGGGAGGAGCTCAGTTATCCAATGAGGGGAATAACAGGGTCTACTTTCCAGTGTTGTGCTGAGGGTTGGACAAAAAGCACATCTGTACAGGGCCTGGTGAGCTTCAAAGCACTCCAGACAGGCTGAGCAGCATCATTATTATTTTTAATACTGCACTATTTATATTTGTGTGTATGCATATATATATATATATATATATATATGTTATAGCATGCACTAGGTATATGCTGGTTATTATTATGTTTTTAAATCAGTACACATATATTGGCTAGTACTGTTATCACTATCACGATTAATATGCAAATTCCTGCTAAATGAGCATTACAACCATCTTCCCGGACTTAAATTGGCATTTTGGGTTTTGTTTTTTTTTTTGGAGGGAGGAAGGCAAGGCAGTTGGGGGTTAAGTGACTTGCCCAAGGTCACATGGCTAGTTTTGTGTTAAGTATCTGAGGCTGGATTTGAACTCAGGTCCTCCTGACTTGAGTGTCAGTGCTTGTAATGATACTTAGATTTAAAGATCTTCCGTGCCCCTTGAACTTGCTGACATAGCAGAAAGGGGTGGAGCAAGAGAATGCCAGAACCAAGCTACCATCCGTGCTGGTGACTGGAAGCAGCAGCAGCAGTGGTGGTGGTGGTGGCAGCGGTGCGAACTCCTTTTTGTTTGAGCTAGTCAGAATCTCTACTAAGGACTCTTGCTGAGGACTGCCAGGGAGAACTGCGGAGGGGCTGGAGCTGCTGGGCACAAGGCTGCCCAGACGCTGAGCAGTTGACATGAGTGAGGAGAGGAGGACCTTTGCCTGAGGTCACCTGTCCTGTTCTGAAGGCTTGAGAATGTGGGTATTTACTACTTTAACTACATGTGCCAACTTCATAACTACTGTGTTGACTTTGACTTTCTGGTTTTGGGACTCAGTCTTCTGGTACTTAAATAAATGCTCTGACTATATTTCTCAATGTAGAGAGCCTGTTACATTTTGTTATTAATAACCATATCAGCATACTTGTAGTTACTGTAGGCTTTGTGAATGCTGCATTGCCAATACAGTGCTCTATTCACTGTGCTACCTAGCCACCCCAATTGGCATGGTTTTGACTGCTCAGCAAGCTTAGTTATGCTGGTCCCTCACAAAGCTTCTACAGGGCCCTCCTTGAATGCCAAGCCTGCCAAGGATGACCTCTCTATGGGTGTCCTCGGTGTCTTTTTAGGAGTAAATAATCAGGAAGGGTTCAGAACCTCATGGGTAGAGGGCAGCAAAAGCAGCAGCGTCCCCACTGCCCAGGTCTGGCACACTGGCAGATAAAGGGCACAGGGGCTCTGCCCAGGACATCCAGGGGCTAGGACACAACGGATATATCACACTGTGGGTCTGCTGCATTTGTCCGGTGAGGTCGCTGAAACCTGCTAGTCCATAATCCATCAGGAATCAACTACTGGAGAAAGAGGCAAAGGAGAGGGGACAATATGGCCTTCTAAAGTCGAGCCACAGGTTCTTTACTGTATTTAATAATTAAGAAGCCTCTCATTATGTTTCGTAGGCCAGAAAGGACAACGCTGCTTAAATACAAACAGGTGACAAATCCTTACAGCAAAATTATTTAGAAGGAGAATCGAGGTCCTGCAGGCATTTCAGTAAAACTAGAGGCACCTTTTTTTTAAGGATCTGATATGGTGAAAGCCTGTGTTACTATTACACTCACTATCTGAGCAACATGTGATTGCTTTGCTGAATGCTGAAAAGCAAGGCAATGAAATTGACAGGCTATGACCACATGTAGATGTAAATAACTCATTTTTATAAAAAAGCAAAAGGCTAAAAAGTTTTAGTTACAAGGTCAATGAAATACAGGACCGTCTGTTTCTCCTATCAATTAATATTATTAAAAACATACACATTACTGTTGGCAAATGATGCATAAAAAGACTGTTGTTCCTTTTCTTTTTAATAATAGCTAATGATATTAATAGCTAGCATTTAGGACGTACTTTAAAGTTTAACAAGCCCCAATGATAGATTATCACAGTGGAACCTTGGACTACCCTCTGGAGGGTTTCAGAGGGTGTCAAGACATCGTCTTCCAAGAAATTATAAAGGGAAACTGCCCTGGTATCCCAGAACCAGAGGGTAAAATAGAAATGGAAAGAATCCACTAATTGCCTCTTGATAGAGATCCCCAAATGAAAACCACCAGGAATATTATGGCCAAATCCCAGAGCTCACCAGTTAAGGAGAAAATACTGCAAGCAGGCAAAAAGAAACAATATTGCGGAAACCACAGTCAGGGTTATCCCAAGAGTTAGCAGCTTCTACATTAAAAGATGGGAGGCCTTAGAATATTATATTCCAGGGAGAAAAAGAGCTAAGATTGCAACCAAGAATCACCTACCCAGAAAAAGTGAGTACAATCCTTCAGGAGAAAAACAGACATTCAATGAAATAGAGGACTTTCAAGTCTTCCTGATGAAAAGATCAGAGTGGAAGAGAAAATCAGACTTCCTAATACAAGACTCGAGAGAAGCATAAAAAGGTAAATAGGGAAGAGAAATCACAAGGGATTCAGTAAGGTTAAACTGTTTATGTACCTAGATGGGAAAATGATACTTGTAAACTCCTAAAAATTTTCTCATTCTTAGGGCAGTTAGGAGAAGTATAAATAGACAGAGGTCATGGGTACAAGTTTAATATGATGGGATGATATCTAAAAAAATAAGAACTAAGAATGAGGAAGGCACTGGGAGAAGGGGAGAAGGAGAAGTAAAATGGGATAAATTATCTAACATAAAAGAGGTGCTGGGAATGAGCTTTTCTAGTGGAAGGGAAAAAGGAGGAGGGGGGGTGGGGTTGTAATGGGAATCTGAAGGTCTTCCCTGCCCTTAGGCCCTTAGATAGGCTTAAGTGGCTCTGAGAACCTTCCCTGATTTGAAAGTATTCTCTGCCCCCTAGTAGGCTGAATGTGGTCACATGGAGCCTGTGGCAGGAGGCTTATTCTTCAGGAATGCCCACGCCTTATTACTTTGTGATTGGGCAGTGGGTCAAGAGGGTTGTGACATTCTCTGATCCAAGAGGTTATATATACTCTGATGTGAGGTTTTGCTTTGGGGCTCACTTTGGAAAGAGTTGTGTGATTTGGCCAGACAAGACTCTGGGCAGCCATTGAGGCATCCTCACCCCTCCCCCCGCCCTGGCTTTGAAAACCCAGATGTTGGTGCTTCCCTCTCTGGTAACTGACTGGTTATGGATGTGATGGTCAGATGGCTGGAAGCCCGTCTGCTGAATTATGTTATTTTTCTGTTGTAACTTCTGTTTGTATTCTATTTGAAGTCCAGGGTGCTAACGTTTTCCCGTGAACTAGGTAAATGATATGTGTTTGACTGATTAAAGTAGGATTGTTAACCCATTGTGAGTTGCTTTCCTTTGGAAAAGCAGATCTAAGAACCTGTGCTGGCAGCTGCCCTGGGCATGCTAGGGTGCTTGCTGATACAGGGGGAAGCCCATGAACCTTACTCACATTGTAAGTAGCTTAAGGAGGGAGTAACATACACACTCAGCTGGCTATAGAAATCTATCTTAACCTAAAGGAAAGTAGGTGGGGAAGGGAAAAAGAGAAAGGGGGGACACATGACAGGAGGGATGGCAGACTAAGGAAGGGGGTACTCAGAAGGAAAGCACTTTTGAAAATGGACAGGGTAAAAGGAGAGAGAGTTGCATAAATGGGAAAAACAGGATGAAGGGGAACGTACAGTAATCATAAACGTGGGGAAAAAATTACATCAAGTTTCTCTGATAAAGACCTAATTTCTCAAATATACAGAGAACTGAGTGAAATTTATATAAATAAGAACCATTGTCCAACTAATAGATGGTCCAAGGATGTGAATAGGCAATTTTCAGATTAAGTAATCAAAGCTATCTGCAACAGTCGCGTGAAAAAATGCTCTAAATAATCACTATAGATAAGAGAAATACAAATTAAAATAACTCTGAGGTACCACCCCACAACTATCAGATTGGCTAATATGACAGAAAAGGAAAAATGACAAATGTTGGAGGGAATGTGGGAAAATTGAGACACAAATGCACGGTTGGTGAAGTTGTAAACTGATTCTACCATTCTGTAGAGCAATGTGGAATTATGCCCAAAAGGCATACCCTTTGGTATGACCAGTGATATCACTACTAGGTCTGTATCCCAAAGAGATAAAAAACAAAAACGTGTACAGAAATAGCAGCTCTTTTAGTGATGGCAAAGAAGTGGAAATTGAGGGAATGGCTGAACAAGCTATGGTGTGTGATTGTGATGGAATACTATTGTGTTACAAGAAATGATGGGCAGAATGATTTTAGAAAAACCTGAAAAGACTCACGTGAACTGATGAAGAGTGAAGTGAACAGAACCAAGAAAACATTGTACATAGTAACAACAATCCTGTATGATCATCAACTATGAACGACTCAGCTATTCTCAGCAATGCAATGATTCAAGATAATTCAGAAGGGCTTATTATAAAAAATGCTATCAACCTCCAGAGAAAGACCTGATGGAATCTGAATACAGATCAAAGCATACTTTTTCTTTATTTTCCTTGGGCTTTGTGCCTGTGTTTTCTTCCACATGGCTAATATGTAAATATGTTCTGCATGACTGCAAATGTGTAACCCTATAACAAACTGCTTTTTTAATGTGGGGGAGGGTGGGACAGAAAGGAAGGAGGGAGAGAATTTAGAACTCAAAAATTTTTATAAATGAATGTTAAACATTGTTTTTACATGTAATTAGGAAAAAAAGTATTAAATTCTTTCAAATTAAAAAAACATACAGCTCTGATAAAGGGACACAGGCGATGATGTTTGGGAAGCTGTCAATCTACTTACATTTCTGGCTTTCTCTAGGTACATTTTATATCTCTCTTCCATTGCTTTCATATCTTCATCTTTCTTCTGTAGAGCAGCTTCAAGTTCATTTATCTTTTGTACTATTGGTAGAAATAAACAAAAACATAACCACTTCAAATTTAATTCTTGGTATTCCATACTTGAACAGAAAAAAAAATATTTTATATTTTATTTATCTTCTGAGAGACCAGAGTCAACAAAGAGAAAAAACTATAGAATTTTTTAAAAATTCAATCTTTGGCTTTCTTCTTTAATCCAATTTCCCTAGAAATGCAATAGGTCATTTATAAGAGATAACATTATGATTTGCTCCTCAATACAAGAGTTAAGGATGAAAGGACATTGGGTTTTATGGAACTGAAAAGGTTTTACATAAACAAAATCAATGTAGCTCAGATAAGGGAAAAATCGTGAAATCCAATCTCCCTGATTGGGGTCTGCATTCCCTAACAATGCTGACTATAACACAGATAAATAAGATGAAAAGCCCTTACTAATAGGGAATGGATCCAAGAAGACAAACAAATAGCCCCCTGGAGGATCACAAGTGATGAACTACTGTAGGAAAGACTGCTCCAAGTGAGGTCTGACCTCCCCTGAGACACAAGGCAAGACCAAAAATGATGGGCTGGGGTTGGCCGTGGAGAGTCCAAGTTACAGACAGCCAGCACGGGGCTGTGCGCATCGACAATGACACCAGGCCATGGACAGAGTATGGGGCTGTGTGTATTGACTGGCATGATTAACCGTCTGCCTCAAGTCAAAGAAACAGTGCGCTGTCAGGGACAGGCTTGCGACACATCAAAATGTGCATAAGACTTCTCTTTATTATAGCTGAGAACTGGGAGCAAAGGAGATGCCCAAGTGGTGTCTCATAGCGCAAGAGTGATACGCATTACTGAGGTTCCTTAAGAAACAAGGAATATGAAGAACTTAGCAATAGATGGGGAGACTTAGAGGAACTGATGCGGAAGTAGGGAACACTAGAGAACGGAGACAGTGACTATGATAAAAAGGGAAAGAATTTAAAAAATGAAACCAAACGTTGGAATGATGATGCCCAAGCTTGGCCCTGGAAAAAAGTTGAAAAAATGTGCCTTCCAACTTCTGTGCAGAGCAGGAGGACAAACATGGTCGCAGAATCCTGCATATGCTATTAGTTACAGCTGATTTACTGGCCTCTTAGTGCCAATGTGGTTTTCTCCTTAAAAAAAAAGTATATATGTGTGTGTGTGTGTGTGTGTGTTATAGATAGATAGATATATATACATAGGCCAGGGAGGAGCATACTCAGAAATGAAGGCATTATAAAAACAAAAGATGTTAATAAAAACCGGACTCAAACGAGGGTAAAGAAACTAAATTCTTCATATTCTTTGACTTTGTACTACAAAGCACATAACACAAAAGTACGTCAAAGACAGAAACACCCAAATGTTCAAAGCAAAACTTATAGCTCGTAGCAAAGCCCTGCCCCCACCTCAACCCACCCAAACCTGAAACAGCAGCTGCCTATGGAGGGTACCCTGGTCAAGTTCCAGGCTATGACTGCAGTCTAACACTGTTATGCTTTGAGAATTTTAAGACAATAAAGAATCGGGAAAAGCAGGGGGAACTTTGTATGACATGAGGTCAAATAAAGAAAGCAAAACCCCAAGCAAAGTGACCGTGAAGCCCAGCCTGAGAGGAGAGCGTCGAGGCACCGCTCACTACGAAAGCCAAGAGGGCTCCCGGGGGGCAGAAAAGAGAAAGCCTTGATGGGGTGGGGGACTCTGGATGGGAGCGGGGAGCAGGTACAGTCTCTCAGGGAGCCTGGTCTGCTTCCCTTTCCCTCTTTGTGATAAGGGAGGACGGTCTAAAGCACTGGGGAGATGGCAGGGGACAAGGAAGCCGTTAAACCAGGAAGCAACAGTTGAGTGAAAAACAAAAGGAATCAATAATTCTTAACAAAAATCTGACAGAAATTCTAAACTATTTAATAGGAAAATGGGAGACCAGTGGAGCAGCTGAAATGTTCCAGGTGAATCAGCACCTGTGCCCTACTAGCCAAAAGACCCCTTCTGTAGCATTAAGAGGGAGGAGCAGAAACGCCTGAACTGGCGGGGAGGAGTCTTCCTCCTTCTGGGCTTTGCCCCCTCCAGGCTCTCTCTCCTCAAATGCAGATGTGTCTGTGGGGTGCCGTGGAGGGTGAGAAGAGCTGAATCAAGAGCCCACCCAAACCTGGGTATTTCTGCCCTTGGGACTTTACCATTTTGAGTCACATCAGGTTGGAGATCTTCAATAAGTTCTTGCTTCTTCTGTAATTCTTCATGGACTTCAGTAAGCTTTTCCCTAAAGAATTCAAAGGTTGTATTTTACTACAGGTTTTTAAGCACTCACATCTATCTGCATGTCATTTAATTCAATAAGGGGACCCTGGTTAATTCATTAGGCTCAAGTCACACTCTACCCCCCTGAATTCTGGAGTATGGAGGAGACCCCCCTCACCTTCCAATGAGGCCTGAAGCCTGGGGCAATGCTGTGGAAAGAGGGATATTTAATAAGCCTTAACTCAGAGCACCATGAGTACCCAGGTGATGATGTTCTTTCTCTTTCCTGAGAGATGCAAGGTCTGGATGGGTGGCTGCAATGTTTTATTTTATCATTGTGGGTCAGGTTCTCAGCTCTGCATGTGATAATCAAACCTGCTCCTTTGGTTTCATGGAGCCTATTGAGAATGACTGGCAGACCAGACCTATCCAAGTGCAAACCAGCTCCAAATACGTCTCATCAGAAATTTTGTCATATTAAGAGAGGACTTTAAAAAGTCAACAAAAGAAATAAACTGCCTTGTGAAAAATGTCTTTAATTTCTAAAAATGTCATTAAAACATGGTATTTTTATAATCCCACTACTGGGACCCTGGTGGGAAGCTCAGCAAATTTATGAATAAACAGGCTTTGTAATGTGACTTTTAAAAGCTCTCTCTGAATCTTGATGGCTTTAACTGAAGTAACCATTTAATTCTCATAATGCAAGAGGTCATTTCAGGTGAGCATGCTAACTTTTGCAAACAGAATCAAAAAGATATAAACTTTATAAGCATGTAACCTTCTTCCTTGTAGATAGGAAACGCAATACTGATTAGTCCGACTTACATATGAGCTTCCAGCTGCTGCTTTAATTTGCTGGACTACAAGACAAAACACAAAAGACTGTTAGGCGACGGCCCTGCCACACAGACACCAGCTACAAAGCCAAGCTCTCTACTTATGGTGCATGCTGCCAGGTAATGAAATCACATGGATAAAAACTTGGAGTTATGCCCAATACTTGGGGCTAAAGTTATAAAATGCAACTTTTTGTAGGTGTCAATTTCTTAGAGAAGAGGAAATAAGGAGCAGAGATGAGAAAGGCGGGAGAAAGCAAGCAAAGGAGACAAGTCTCAATAAAAATGAATGCCTGATTGCTTTCTGTACAGGCTGATGCTGTGCAAAAAGGCTCACAAGGATCTCAACAAGGTACGTGGATGTCAATGGCTACAAAATGTGCTGCTACTAAACTACTTTAAAAATCTGATTTAAAGTCTTGAAATTAGAGTGCAATGACTCCATCTAATATTTGGCACCGCCTCAGGCACTTTTAAAGGCTGGAATTCAACATCCTCATCAAACATTTCATGGGGCTTTGGAAAAAGCAAAATCCCAAGGTAAACTCTAAGCTCCCCCCTCGGCAGGAATGGAAGGCCCTCCTACTACTTGAGCCCTTCACTTTACACCTGGAAAACACCACTGAATGCCACGGGAGTTAAGAATGAAAGGCAGAGAGCGACTGAACTCTCTGAGATATTGCCCCAAGAAGTACGGCTTAACAACAAATATTTGTATTAGAGAGGTTACAATACCGTATATATGCACATATGAGATGCCGCCAGGTATGAGACGTTCTCTATTTTCCAAGCCCCCAGGGGAAAAAAAAGAAAATCAGACATAGCGCACACAAGACAGAAAGGAAACTCGCCTCCCTTTCGGAGTCACTGCTCCCTTAAGCTGCCCACTAAGTTTCCTCCCCTCCACTGTTGAGCCCCAATATGCTAACTGAAGAATCAGCCCTGATGGCTGTCTCACATACAAGCACTAACACACTAATACACACACACACACACGTAGCTTTCTTTTCTATAGGTTAAGTCAATCCCTCCCCCATAGCTGGCCTCCCCTCCTTTCCCCATACAGCTAAGGAGACCAAACAAAGCCAAGTAAACTCAAGACCTAGTGAAATTGGGCCCTAAAGCCCCGGGAGAACAAGGAGGTCAGCTGGCCAGGGAAGCCTGAGAGGCGGCGTTCTGTAGGACAAAAGCCCTGGAATTGGGGCAGGCCTCTACTCAAAGTCCAGCCTGGGCACTCCTCTGTGCCTACCCACACCAGGTTCTTCATAGGTTACAGTGAGGAAGATGGCAGTAATTCAAAGTCCTTGATCACTGTCAGTGGTTGGCAAGGAAAGCCACATTCACAGAACGTCATGGAAAGAAGACAGAGAACTCCCAAGAATGTATTCACAGGCTGTCAATGGGCCTGGGAGCATAGGGAACCTCTCAGAGATGTTCTCCTAATGAAGATCCCTCTTCTCTGTCCTTAGCTCCCAGGTCTGCCTCAACTCTCCCTACCCATTAGCCCACCAGTCCCAGCTACCTTCCAGCCCCTCAAAGATCCCAGAACAGCAGAAACCTCCAGTGTGGTGAGCCCCACTTCTAACCATCATTTTCTAACACTATCCTGACCTGAGGTGAAGCCAGAGTATCAGCCCAAAGAGGAACTGCTTAACTGATAGGCTCCAAATCTGAAAAATTGCTGCATCTGGTATGCAGATATATACGGTATTTGATGGTAGCCTCACTTCTAAGACAGATTAATGCGGGTGTGAAAGCATAAGACGCCTCCCCCACCCCAGTCATTGCATCTTTTAAAAGTTCCTTACACTTTCTCCTTCCGGTTTGGGCCCCTGCTCTTGTAAAGTCTTCTGAAGGTCTTCAATCTGCTGCTGCAAACCTCTAATATATTCTTTGCTAAGCCTGTGACAAAAAGAAACCACTTTCATTTCTTTGCATTTAAAGAAGTCACCCCGGCATGAGGGAGGGCAACAGGGGGCAGAGGGAGGAGATCCTGGCTCCACTCTGAGAGCCAGGCGTGGCAGGGGGTCTCAGCCCACAGAAATCATTTTAGATCAGGGAACAGAACTTGTCTTGGTATTGAACACAAGTAGTTTTAGCCCCAAATTCGAGTCTGATGAGTCTGTTACAGCATACATTTCTCTCACAGACAGTGACTTCACCATCACCCTGTGAAGGAGCTGCTGACCCATTTTCTAGATGAGGACGCAATTTCAGGGTAAAATGATTTGCTCAGTTAGGCAGCTCAAGCTTTCTGACCACTTGTCATGTGTTCTCTGCTGCAGGAGGCAAAACACCCCGATTCCTAAGGGCCCCTGGGCCTTGTCATCCACCCCTCCCCCCAGGGGAATCCTTGGGGCTGCCAGGCTCCTTCCCCGCACAGGCGGGCTTGTTCTCCCATGTTAGAGGGGAACTTACTCCCAGAAGATATTGGCATCCAAATCTTTTGGCACCCCAAACTAGAACAGTCCTTGGCACATTGTAATCACTTAATCAATGCTTTTTCATTCATTCACTCCATTTCCCCAGTAAATACACATGAAATGCCTACTATATGCAAGATTTTTTTGTTCATGTCCACAAGGGATATTGTGAGGAGGGAGAGAAGACTTTGGGCTTGGGGGAAAGCAGGGGTTCATGGTAATCAGGAAAGATCTCCTGGAAGAAGTAATAGCTGGGCCAAGCCTTGAAGGCAGCAAAGATCTCAAAAGTCAGATGTGAACAGCGTGTTCCCAGGCATTAAAGTCAACACAAATGGACCAAGGGGCTTCCTGGACAGACTGCCAAGCTGCAGCCCAGTGGGCCTGGTGTGTGGAGTGGAGGAACCAAGTGACAGAGTCACTGTGGAAAGACAGGCACCAGACTGTGAAGTGTCGGGAAGGCAGCCAGGCTTTCCACCCAAGTCACCACCGAAGGATGCCGACTAGAGGGAGGGACAGGAGCAAGCTTCCTCTGGAAGTCTAACGGGGGACCCTGAGTGCAAAGGGGTGAATGTGGGGCAGGAGAGATGAGGGAAGGATGAGGGAAAGAGAGGAAAAGGAAGAGAGGAGAAGGGGAGAGAAAGGAGGGAAAGCAGGAAGCACTACAGGGGCAGATGTGAGCGCGAGGGACCTTCCAGCCTACCAGATGTGGCCAGTGATGGACAGCACTGGGGAGTCTCAAGAAGGCCAGCCCAAGGTTAGGGGCTCAGCCAGATACATGGATAGTCACTTGCACTAGTCCTACATCAGAGGGGAAGCCAGACATCCATCCAGTGATGGCACCTCAGGTGCCTTTGGAGCTAAAGCTTGTGCACTAAGTGGTCATCAGCACTGATTTTTAAAAAGGAATGACAAAGCACTGACTAAGCGCTTCCTCTGTGCCAGGCCTTGTGACTAAGTCCTAGAGACTTTTTTAAGACCAGTACAAAGATTCCATGAACCAAGTGCGCTACTCCTCAGGAGGAAACACCTCAGACAAAGGCAGATCAGGGCCAACAGGCAGGGGGTCCTGGAGCTGCTGGGGAACTCCCTGAAAGGGGCAGTAACCTTCCAGGGCCACACAGCCAGTCAATGTCAGTGGCAGAGCCTAAACCCAAGGCTTCCTGCATGACTTCTGAGCTTCACCCTACCCGCCCCCCCCCCAACATTGCTGAATAGACAATGAGCATCTGAGGTCAAGTCCACACTTCTCCCACCCTGAATTCAGCATTAGTTCATCTGCTGTTGAGAAATAAACAGCCTGGACCCTTCCTCCAGCAAATCCAATTCTCTGTTTCCCCTTC
>CM053593.1:14998826-15016442 GCA_028646575.1 Pseudocheirus occidentalis
AGGAAGGAAGGAAGGAAGGAAGGAAGGAAGGAAGGAAGGAAGGAAGGAAGGAAGGAAGGAAGGGGGGAGGGAGGAAGGGAGGGAGGGGGAAGGACAGGAAGAAGGGGGAAGGAGGGAAGGAAGGGAGGGAGGGACGGAGAGAGAGAGGAAGGTAGGAAGGAAGAAAACAACAGAAAGGGACAGGGACTTTGGATCAAACCATACAAAATCTTATACTTTCAGTCTTGGTCCACCAGTAATACAATGGAAATAGGACTAGTATTATATAAGATTTCTACTACAAGGAACTGTCTGAATTTGTTTTCCAGGCCCTGGTCCCCATCCCCAGTGTTAACTCCTTCCTCCCCCCACCACACCCTACCTCTTATTTGCTGACCTGTTGGGTCTGACCATGAAGAAATATGTTTGTCTTCTCTTTGATCCAATTTTTGTTATGTGGCTGATAGGTCTAGGTTTCAGCCTGGTATACGAGGCAGTGAAACTCAAACACCTGACAGATGTCCTGGGTGATGGGGGTGTTATTGGGATTCATTCTCTTCAGATGTCTGCACACACTTTAAAAAGCCCTTCTGGGTTTGATTCATAATCATACACAAGTCCTCGCCTCTGCCCTCTTGGTGGGCCATACCAGCCACATGGTGTGAGGCATCATTGTACACTCCATCAAGGCCACTGCCATAACTGGGCACCCAGGTGAAAGTCGTGCAGTACTTCCTCCTGAGCAGCCCTATGAGACAGGTGAGAAAAGCACAGCTATTCTGACTTCACAGACAAGGAAAGCTGAGGCCTGAAGAGTTTAAAGTCACAGCCCATGGTCGAAAGTATCTAGCTATGCTTCCCAGTCATAAGCAAGCTCAAGTGTGTTGACTCAAGTTCAGGCCTCTTTCTAATCTGCCTCTAAGTAGATAGCATACTGTATGGACAAGGCTCCTGAAGCCTAGAAAGTTCAAGAGACTGGGCCAATTTAGTAACTTCTAGAATGGGAAGAGAACCCAGATTTTTTTTACAGCTTTTGTGCACTCCTGCCTTTTTTCCCCTTGTAAATGGACTACCTCTCAAGTCATTCACTTTGTTCATACAACAAATATTTATTAAAGACCTATTGTGTGCTGATTTTTGATCATTTCTGTCAAGTCTGACTCTGTGACCCCACGGAGGGTTTTCTTGGCAAATATACTAGAGAGGCTTGCCATTTTCTTATCCAGCTCATTTTTACAGATGGAAACTCAAACAGAGTTAAGTGATTTACTCAGGGTCACACGAGTAGTAAGTGTCCGAGACTTAATTTGAACTCAGGAAGATGTGTACGGAGCATTGTGTTAAACACTAAGAGAGCATTACCAAGGTTATCTCAAAGATAGTCCCTGACCTAATGGAGTTTATAAACTAGGAAAGAAAAAAATTGCAAGTACCAGTGGGCATGAAGGTCAGAGATCCGGGTTCCAATTTCCACTTAGGCACAATTTGTGTCACCACAGGAAGTCACCTGAAGGCTGAGAGCCTTGGTTCTTCACCTGCTAAATGGAGCTAATGATATTTCTATGCACCACTGTCTGAGGGGGTAGGTTCTCCTTCATTGGAGCATATCAAATAAAGGCTAAGCCATTAATCTGCTGTTGATCAGAATCATAGAAGGATTCTTGGTGAGTGATGCCCTTTTGGTCCCTTCCAAACTCTGAGACTCTGGGATTCTGTTTACAATCCTTTGTGTTAGAGCTTGCAAAACAAACCATTTCATGAGGTCCTGTCAGCTTAATGATCTCATATAAGCCTTGAAGACAGCGTTCCCACAACCAACAGTAACCTCTGGGGCATCAATAAATAATAGCTTTGAAAAGGCTAATTGAGACTACATTCAGTTGGCGATCCCTATCTATATCTTTTTAGACTCTGTCTGAAGGAGAAAGAAAGAAAAATGGCCTTAATGAACATCAGAGAGAATACACTTAGATCTTATCCTGAGTGGCAGGACAATAGTCTTGTAGTTAGCAATATGCTCAATTTTCAAAGAGCATCCTAAGGCAATACAGGGAGGAATAGAAAAATAGCCCTCAGTTTTCTGTCCCCTCCCCCCTGCTTGTTAGGGATCTTCTTAATGACTCTCCCAATCCAGATGCCCTGTCTTCTCAGGTTATATCAATCCTATACAAATTTCTTCTCAAGAAAAGCTTAGATAAACTAAGAAAGGAATGTCAGATGCAGCCCCCAGCTCTCCCTAGCACTAAACCAGATTATAATGTAATTGGGAAATATTTAACAAAATAAATAAATATACCACAAAACATAGACATTACATTTTAAAATTAAGCCAGTATGGAGCCCGCAGGGATCTTTATGTATGATTTGAATCTTTTTTTTTTGTTTCTTTGTTTTTCAGTTGTGTCTTACTCTTTGTGACCCATTTGGGGTTTGCTTGGCAAAGATAGGAGAGTGGTTTGTCATTTCCTGCTCCAGCTCATTTTACAGATGAGACACTGAGGCAAACAGGGTAAAGTGACTTGCCCAGGGTCACATAGCCAGTAAGTGTCTGAGGCCAGATTTGATCTCAGGAAACTGAGTCTTCCAGACTCCAGGTCCAGGGCTCTATGCCCTACATGTGGGTTCTGAGTTTCTAACCACTGAACAGTTCATAGGGATATGGACTGAATTTGTAATGTCATTGGTATAAGCCAATGTTTCCCCAATTTTTATACCTCAAACCACTTGCAACAACAAAAATGTGTCCTCAGGGTAATTTAATATACTACTCATATTGTTCTGCAATTATTTAGTGCTTAAGGCACCACTGAATAATTTTTAACCCAAATCATCCTGGAGAACTGCCACAACACCCCATAAATGAGAATAAACTGATAGAGGGAACTCTAAAGTGAAGAAACTCCCTTTGACCTGAGTTCAAATCTGGCCTCAGACACTTAACACTTACTAGCCGTGTGACCTTGGGCAAGTCACTTAACCCGAATTGCCCTGCCTTCCCCGTCTAAAAAGCCAAAAGAAAAAAAGAAACTACCTCTGGTATTGCAGACCAGGGTACTCTCTACAACATCTAGAATGAGAAAGCTATCCAGAGCACAGACAAGTGATGTGACTTGACCAGGTCACACAATCAGTATGCCATGCTCAGAGGCAGACTTGAATCCAAATCTTCCTGGCTGGCTTTGATCCTTGGCCAAGAACTGAGTCTGTTAACTAATTCTTACCAAGGTGGAAATGACTAAGTCAGCTTTTCTCTCTCCTGGGGGTGTGTGTACTTTAAAAGTAGGCAAGTTTACATTTGTAAGGGAATTTTAGGCAGCAGCAGAGCCTGGGAGCAACTTGAAAGGATAAATGGCCCTTCCCAGTCTCATGAAATCTTATTACATAGGGAGCTAGTTTACAGTGAATTTCTCATAAAAAAAACTATAACTATATGAGAAAGTCATATTTATGACTTTTATGAGAAAGTCACCTAAGGCATTTAAGCCTTGTGGATCACCTGCTTCCTTCCCAGATTCTTGCAAGGCTTAAAGGGACAAGGAGGCAAGAAGCTCATTTTGCTTTGATCCTAAGACAGCAAAGGTCAGTTTCATGATATTGAAACCATCTCACCCATCCCTCAGGAGTCAGACAGCTCTTTCCCTGGAAGGTAATGACAATGAATCTTATTTGTCCGGGCACAGACTTTGTTATCCCCTCCCCTTCTCCTCTCCCCCCCCACTTGACTAATGTTTAATGTGAAGGTATTCATAGAACCTATATTGGATTACATGATGCCATGGTGGGGGGTAGGGGAGAGGAGAGGGAGAGGGAGAGGGAGAGAATTTGGAACTCAAGGGATCCTGGAACTGACTGATGTAAACTTAAAGTAAATTAATAAAATTTTTTAAAAAGTAAGACTTTCACTATCTTATAAACACATTTCAATTACAAAGAAAACTTTTACAACAGTAATAACTGAAGAAAGGAAAGTATAATAGAATTTTTGAAGCTCAAGAATATATGCTCCAAATCCATCACAGTGGGGCAGGTTGACCAAGCATTATTATATCCATTTTACAGGTGAGGAAACTGAGGTGTAGAGAAGCTAAAGATTAAGCTAAAGGAGAGTGTATTCCCAAATGACAGAGCCCCTCGACTTTATTACCTCAGTAGCCTCCTAATTATAATCAGATATTGATATGGCCTTTTAAATTAGTTTTGAACAACTGTGGTCAATCATATTTTATGTTTATTCAGAAGCTCCGCGTGAGATGATTAAATGCTTGATTAACTGAAAATGATGGTTATTTCTTTACCAAACGAACAAAGCTACCCTTTCCACCTAGATCACTTTAGCCACTGTTTAAATATGTTAACATAAGTCAAAGTGTTGACAGTCTCTTTAGGCAAAATATCATGGCAAGATACAATAAGATAATTGAAAAATTATAGTTAAATATTGACTTGATTATATTTAGGAATGCAGCTGGGTGGCTCAGTGGAGAAAGGCTGACTTGGAATACATAAGACCAGAGTTCAAATC
The DNA here is from genome assembly GCA_028646575.1 of Pseudocheirus occidentalis. Classification (NCBI taxonomy): domain Eukaryota; kingdom Metazoa; phylum Chordata; class Mammalia; order Diprotodontia; family Pseudocheiridae; genus Pseudocheirus; species Pseudocheirus occidentalis. The sequence continues at coordinate 15,003,328 of CM053593.1, forward strand.
AGACCTCAGATACTTACTAACTGTATGACCCTGGGTAAGTTGCCTGACCTCTATTTATCTCAGTTTCCTTATCTGTAAAATGAGATTAATAATAGCACCTACTTCCTAGGGTTGTTGTGTGTGATAGTAATGGGATCTGAAGACCTTCAATGCCCCTTGTATTGGCAAGCTAACAAGTACTTAGCACTTAGTTTCAAGTTCCTTATTATGTTAAGTATTAAGACCCAGAACTTTTGAACCCCACAGTAGGATGAACTTGCTGTCTAGCAGGAAGGCTTGGGGCAAGGAGGAGCTAAAAAGAGGCCCAGGCTGGAGAGGGAAGATATTTGAGAACAGAGATTTGGTTGCAGAACTTCTGAGAGCCAGCCAGAACTTCTGCTGAGGACTGCCAGGAATGAGAACTGCTGGGAGCTGGAACTGCTGAGAGCAAGCAGCATGGAGATTGAGCAGTTATTGTGAGTGAGGAACGGAGGATCCTTGACTGAGGGAGCCTGTTTTATTTTGAAGGCTTGAGAATGTGAGTGTTCACTGCATTAATTATGTATACTAACTTCATGGCTACTGTAATGACTTTGACTTTCTGGTTTGGAGACTAGCTTTCTGGTATTTGAATAAATGCTTTGGCTCTGTCCCACATGCAGAGAGTCTGTTACATTTTGCGAATCGCAAATACAACAGCATATTTATAGTCACCGTGGATGTTGTGAATATTGCATTGTTGTTACATTGTGAGGTTCAAATAAAGTAATATTTGTAATGTCCCTAGCACAGTGCCTGGCACACATAATAAGTGCTATATTTGTAGTTCTTCAGGTGAGTCTGACTCTTTGTGATAACTTTTGAGTTCTGTTGGCAAACAGACTGCAGGGGGTTCCATTTCCTTCTCCAGGTCATATTACAGATGAGGAAACTGAGATAAACAGGGTTAGGTGTCTTGCCCAGGGTCACACAGCTAATAAGTGTCTGAGGCTGGATTTGAACTCAGGTCTTCCTGACTTCAGGTCTGGTGTTCTATATAGTAAACCTAGCTGTCCTCAAGTGCTATATAAATGCTATCTATAATTATTATTACAACCAAATATGCCATACTTAGCATATCAGAAAAAAAATTAGACTCCAGTCACAGCAGCAAACGTCTCTTCTTTGGTTCAGTAAGGGCAACAATGTTCTGGAAAAAAAAATGTCTCTTCCAGTGACATCAGTTCTAATTTGTGGCACATAAACAACTTGGCCCCAGCTCTATGAACAGGAGGACTATTTATTTTTCCATTGCCATGATTATTTTAAGGTCAATAATGTGGGAACTGGGAAGAGGAATTACTGATCTTCACAGAAATAGTTCTCATTTATTTCCAATTAACATTCACACAAGGGCCTCATCAGCCCTTTTTTATTTAATCACATTTTTCATCTATCTTCACGCTTTCCTAAAAAATAATAAAACATATTTTTAAAAATTCCAAACTAAAGCTTTGTGAGCTCTTTGTACTTTTGACACATTACTTTTTGGTGTTGTTAACTGTCATCCCTCCTAAGCACACATATGTTATATATGGTATCTTTCAACACGTATTTAGCTAAAGTTAATTTGGTTTTTAAAATGCTTCATGGATTTCATCTCACCTTTGGAGATAAATGGAGATATCTCTGTAAATCATAAACTTTCATACAGTTTGAGGGGATTAAAAACCTGTAGATCACATAATTGACCACCATGTGTCACTGTTTTCTTTATTTCTTTAATCTGATTAAATCCGTATGCAGAAAGACTTTGCATAAAAATAAAATAGATCAGTCCCTTAAAAAGAATAACCTAATCTATTTTTTTTCCTGAAGAGAGAGAATGTTAATAAGTCACTGTAGTTAGAAGAGATTGATCTATGTGTTTATTTCAGGAAGTTAAACAAAATTATAATATAAACTATTTTATTTGCTTTAATATTCTAAAGATTAAGAAAGGAAATGAAGCTTATTTTTTAAAAATTTTAAATTTAAGTTTCCCATAGATTTGGTATCAAATAAATCACGTTGATCCCTACTATCAGCTTTTTATTTGAATACCCATGATCTTCACTAGTTTGTTTTGTTTTGTTTTGTTTTTTAACAGATAATAGTTGCTGAAAAAAAGTCTTATTCATGTAAGGCATAGTTTGCCATCACAACATTAAGTTATTATAGTTGATCATAGTCGATATTTGTTCAGAAGCTTCATCTAAGATGATTAAACGTTTGATTAACTGAAAATGATATTTGTTTCTTTACAGAAAGAGCAAAGCTATTCTTTCCACCATGACCACTTTCCCCATCTGTTTAAATAGATTTGTTAATATAAGTTAAAGTTTTGACGGTCTCTTTTAGCACAGAATTATACACAGATAGAATACTGAGAGTCATATGGAGTGAGAAATTGCGTAGTCTCTCTGGGACACCAAATTATCAATCCCATTGTAAATTTACATTAAGTGATGAAAACCTGGGCCCGTAGCTCCTTGTCCTCCTCTCCAGCTTCTTTATGGATCAACTACTTTCAGACACCTCTTTCAGCCAGTCTTAGTACTCAGCTGTATCCCTGGGTAACAGCTGATGATTAACAAAGACTTGACAACCACCAGACCATGGGAACACCATGACTTAATGGCCATTCTCCTTGTAGGACTTGGATGTCACCTAGCTCGGAAGATATTCATTTCAGGCTTTCTTCCCTGTTGTTCTCCCTCTTTCAAATGCTCTTCTGGCAGGTCTCCCTCATTCTGAAAACATATTGATATAGCTGAGTCCAGCTGATGCCCTTTTAACACTAGTGATAATAATTTCAATAACTATTTTTTGGATGAAAAACTGAAATGTTTCCAATCTCCCCACACACACATACACATTAATGTGTTGAGGGGCTGTATGGCACAATAAGGCCATCCTTAAGGCAAGGAAGACATAGATTCAGGGCCCACATTGGGCACATATTGTCAGTGTGATGATGGGCAAGTCACTTACCTTACATTATAGAAAATGAGGCCTTTATTAGTAAAAAGGAGATTTTTAGGCCAATGAAATTCCCAGTCTGGTCCCTATCCCATTATCTACTTAAACTTTGCTAGTTTTCCTTTGACACAGACTGGGAAAACCCAAGAGTCACGCTCTTGGATAAAAACCTAATTAGCTTAGCTTAGAGTCCTCTATCATCAGTAAAGCAGAAGTCTATCAACCTGGCCATCTAAGACCAGTACTTTGAGCCAATTAGAGATAGACACCGTGTAGGATCTCTCACCAACCTCTCAGAGAGTCCAAAGTCTACAGCAGTGGTTCTCAACCTTCCTAAAGCCTTGGCCCTTTAATATTTGTATGTGGGCAGATTTGCCTGGAGATGAGTAGAGGACCAGTGTCTCGGTTCCTAAGACCATGGGAAATACGTGTTTTTGATGGTCTTAGGTGACCCCTGTGAAAGGGTTGTTTGACCCCCAAAGGGATTGCGACCCACAGGTTGAGAACCGCTGGTCTACAGGAACACAACCATAGAAAGTTTCCCTTCTGCCAGTGCTTAAGGCTCTGTAGTGGCAAATGACCAAATTCAAACATGGAACCAGTTGAGGACAAATTACAAACAAAAATAAGGTAGAAGCTCTTTATGATATTAAGATATATATATAATATTAGTAAATGGCATTTCTGCAATGTTTTATGAACTTCTAGGAGCTTTTAAATGATTTCTCATTATCATTAGCTGCTAATTATTATCATTAGATCCTAATGACCCTGTGAGCAGTGTCCTGGAAGTAGTGAAAGCACTACTTTCCCATTTTACAAGTGAAACAACTGAGGCTAGGGATGTTCATGCACCATGACACACAGCTATTAAGCAGCAGAAATTGAGGACTTAGCAGGGGAGTTCTGGTGAGAGTTTATCAGTTGGCTCTCTGAAAAGGCAGGAGACACTTTTAAGTTTAATTTGCATGATTTTCATGTTCTCCATCACTTCTTTAAGTCTAGACAATCAACAAAACAATACGTCAAACCCTGATTTGTTGAATTTACCAATTTCTGAAGTGAAAATGAAAATTTATCAATCGACTCCTACAAGCTTGGGCTGATTCCTGCATGCCCAAGTTCTGAATTCAGACCTTCTGACTGCAATTCTACATTCCTTCCACTTGCTTTAAAAGGGAAAAAAATGTATATGTAGTACGCAACAACAACAACAAAACAAACACACAAAACCTAGCCGTAGTGGAGAAAAATTAGCCCCAAGTTTTCCCTGCCCTCAGTTGAAGCGTTTCCCATAATGCAGTTAAGATCATTCAGGATTCTGTGACAGACAGATGTGGAAGCCCATTTGAGTAATGGTCCACTCTAGCTTAGAAATTAAACAAGGCATAAATTAAGGAAATAGGTGATAGCCCAAGCCATCTGCAAATGCTGTCAAAGATCACACATCCAAAAAAAACCAAGAAGTGAGGGATTAACTATTGATCATGAGGGTCTCTGGATGTTCCTTCTTGTGGCTGATTTTGTGCTGATTGGATCGAGCAACAGGACACAGCAGACTCAGCGCCTCCCCCAAGAGATCGGCTTGACCAACCGCTCTGGCAAAGCCAAGGGAATCCAGAATGCTTATCGCTTAAATCATATTAGGAAACTGAATGCACGACCCATCGCATTGATTTGTTGGTAAGTGATTCACAATCCGCAGAAATGAATCAGCGGCTGAGGTGAGTCTTTAACCATACAGAGCTTGCAGTGAACCCCTAACCTGCTCCCTGCTGTGAGACATTTTAACTGGTTGTTTGGTTGATATCTTTGGCTTTCATATCACCTTCATCTGCAAATATATCACTTCATCTCCCCTACCCAGAAAGTTACACCCTGTAACAAAAAATGAAAAAAAAAAGCCAATTAGCAAAATTAGCCAGCGCAGCAATTGAATAACACAATATAATGCAAAGTGTTACAGACATAGCTTTCACTTTTTTGGGGCTATTTGGAGGGCAATTGAGATTAAGTGACTTGCCCAAGGTCACACAGCTAGTAAGTGTATAAGTGTCTGAGGCGGGATTTAAACTCAGGTTGTTCTGACTCCATGGCCGGTGCTCTGTTCACTGTGCCACCTAGACGCCCCAGTGGCCTTCTCTTCTATAAAAGAAGGAGGGAGGTGAATTTTCTCATCTTTTTTGTGGGACAAACTTTGTAATTACAATTAAAGATATTCCCTCCTCCTGTCCTCCCTTGTACCTTGTTCTAGTTGCTGCTTATATTATTTCTGTGGTTCCAGTTTCACTTTGTATTAGTACATTAATGAGTCTCTCCATGTTTCTCTGCATCTCCTTATGACTAAAAGTGAAATAAAGTAAAATAAGAAGGAGCTGGCAGCAGCAGGTGGATTTGACCAATTAGCCAGCAGATGGTGGCCTGGGGACACTCAGGCCCAGATAAGGACCTATCTAGGTTAGACCAGTGGGGTGAGAGAGGGGCGTCAGTATTCTGGGGTTGTTACTGAGCTTGCTCAGCGAACTTCATGTATTATTGTATATTATCTAACAGAATTTGAGCCTCATTAGTAATAATGTATGATAATGGAGAGACATACCCAGCAGAGAATGAATCAATCAATCCTCTGAAGGCAGCGTCTGTACCAAACTAAGGCATAAAACTTCCTGGGGTCTTGTATCTCCTACTGCTCCTTCCTTAAGAAGGACTGAGTCTACTTCTTGCCAGAAGTGTTCAATCAATGACTCTGGATTTCTCCTTCATCAATTTCTTTTGATATCAGATTTGGGGTATCAATTGTGTTTTTGCATTTCAACACCCAGAAACCCCCTGTCAGATCCAAAGACTGATGCAAGGAGTTTTCTCACAAACACACATCTCAAGTAATCCATATGTCTTATCTGAATGTTGTACCCATTTTGATCAATTAATGATCGTTTCCAGGTTCTTTTGTTTGCAGACACTTGGGGGAAGTAGGACACCTATTTCTCTGAATCAGGAAATTGCAGGCATTCACTCTTCCCCTCCCAACTTGGAAAGTCCTTAATCTTTCATCTAATTAGAAATCAGATCACCTAATGTTGTATTTTTTCAATTTTTGGTCTTATTTGATTGTGTTTAATGTATAAAAGTGTTTCCCCCTATATTCAGGGTCTTGCCCTAAGCTAAGGAAGGGCCTTGTTCCTGATTTGTTGGATAATTGCCACACATGGCTTAATAAATCAATGTGTTTGAAAGAACAAACTTGTTTCCTCAATCTTTTCATCTTTCACTATACACACACAGACACACACACACATATACTGTCAAACTCCTAAAAAGCTTGGTTAAAGGAGACAAATAGCGATAGTTAGAATATTTATTTTATTCCCTTAAGCTTGAGAACTTGTACAACGAGTTAGAATTTAATTTCCAACTGATGAACAAGAAAAAGGAAAAGGTTTAAATACGTTTTGGAGGCAGCCCAATTCAGGGTAAAAATTTACAAGGAATTGACGAGGTGTCAATCTGGAACATCTTTGCTTCCTTTATCATTAACATGCCATAACCTAATGCATGCCCTACAAAATATTTAGATAAGAAAAGGTCTCATTATTCAAGATAGTATCTTAGCTTCAGAGTCTTATTCTTAGAAGAAAGAATGCTCCCAAGTTAGCCCTATCTGGAGGAAGAGATATTCTCCAAATTTACTCAGAGAACAAAGAAGCCCTTGTATCTGTTTGACTCCTCCCACAAGGAATAAGTCCCAAGATAAGAAGAAATCCCACTTTTACCCTTATCTTGTCTCTGGAGTTGCTGACACAGAAAAAGGCATTTTACAGTAAGGCAAAGCAGTCTATTTGATTAATTCAGACTTTGACCAAAAATATGATATTTAATGATTATCAATACACATATACGTGTGTGTGTCTTTAATATCAGTCTTCTTCCTGTGATGATTTTTGGTTATGAACTCTGAATCTAGAAAACTGGTTTCTAGAAAATGGAACTTGGGATTAAATCTAGTAAGATGAAATTTGGTGGGGATAAATGCAAAAAGGCTTACACTTAGATTCAAAAAAGTCCAATTCACAAGCATAAGAGGTGAGGGCTTGTTGTTTGTCCTTTGTTTCCAAAGAGGACCAAAGACACCGTGGATGATGTCTTGACTAGGACACAAATTGGATTTAAGTGAGGCAGAGCACATGAGTCAGCCTCACTCTCTCTACCAGAGTCTTCAAAATCCAGTGGCAGGACAAAAGTTAATACAACTGGTGATAGCCTAGAATTCAGTGGCTGACGCTGGTGTCTTCCATGCTTGGCTAAGCTCTAAGCAGCTCTACAGTGCCTGCTTCCACTGCCTCCATGGTCACAGGAACAAATTGTTCTTATCTCCACCTTCGGCTGGGGGAAGTCTTCACACTCTTGGGATAGAAATCCCCCAACTCATTGATAGTGATGGGTGAGGGCTGTCACTTTGGTCATGTCTGTCTCTGTGTCCTCAACTATAAAATCAGGATAATATTAAAACCTACTACTTAGGGTTGTAAGGATCAACAAATCAACATTTATGAAGTACCTACTGTGTACCAGGCATGGTGCTAAACACTGAACACAATGACCTAATATGTGTACAAATGCTCAAGGCAGTAACTGACATGCAGTAGGCATTTTACAAATGCTTATTTATTATTATTATTATATGAAAGTCTTTTTCTTCTGATGCTTCATTTTGGCACAGAGATGATCTTGGCTTTTTATAGATTGGATTGGATAAAGATTGGATAAAGCTCTGGTTTTAATAAGTAAAAACTCTGAAGTCTGGGCTCAGTGAGTGGACCTTCCTGTCAGGTGAGAACCACTGAGCTCAGGGAAGAGTAGAGCACCGGCCACCACCTACTAGGTAATGTATTGTGTTTTGTTTTTTCAATCACAACAATTAAGGGAGAAAGGTTTGTACATGCAAAGCCAGAGGTGATACTCTGCCTCTACTGGTGAAGTCATGGCTCCTTCAAGCATTATAAGCACACATTTGAGAGCACGAATGGGTCTCCGTAGGTTCTAAAATAGCCCTATGTTGGTAATTATATAAATACCCTAAACTCCTTTTATTATACCCTCAGACACCAATTAACATTTATTAAATGTCAGCTTTGTGCAAGTCAACAAAGAAAGATAAAGACAGCCATGACACACACCTTGCTTTTAAGGAATGAATTATGATGTTACAGGGAAGGACAAGGAACAAATAAATGATAGTAAGGACTGTGAGATCAGTGCAAAGAAAGTGAGGGCAAGTACATAAAATGTATATGTGTGGGGCAGCTGAACAGAGCACCAGTTCTGGAGTCAGGAGGACCTGAGTTCAAATTTGCCCTCAGGCACTTGACACTCAGTAGCCATGTGACCTTGAGCAAATCACTTACCCCAACTGACCCCTCCAAAAAAAAGCAAAAACAATTTTAAAAATGTATTATGTGTGAAGGTGTGAATGTGTTTGTCAATGGAGGAGTGTGAGTCTATTGTAAAGGCCTTTTCTAAGCCTCACCTTCCTTTTCGATAAAATGGAAATGCCACCCGCACTGCCTGCCCCACAAGCCTGTTCCCAGAGTGGAGAAAGCCATTATCGAGGAGGAAAGAATGACCCTCACTGTCAAATGCTTCAGAGAGGTAGGTAAGGCTGGCAACTGGGAAGAGGTCACTACATAAAAGGCATCTAAGAGATCAGGTATGCATGAAGGTATGCATCACAGACCACCAAACTGTATACAAACGTGACCTACGTCTTGCTTGATCCTCAACAACAACTCTGTGAGTTAGGTGCTGTTGTTATGCCTCATAGAACTTACGGTCAAGGGCATCAGAGCTCAGAAGTCTTTGAGATGAGGTTTTAACTCAGACTCTCCTGCCTCAGAGGTCAGCACTACTCAATGCCTGGATATGAAAAGCTAGAACAATGTATAAACTCCATGTATTACTTCTCTTCCTTCCCTGCTTCCTTCTCTCTCTCTCTCTCTCTCTCTCTCTCTCTCCCTCTCTCTCTCTTTCTCCCTATCTTCAAGTGAGGTTAAGTGACCTTGGATCACACACATAGTGTCTAAGGCTGGGTTTGAACTCAGGGCTGGTGCTCAGTTCACTGTGCCATCTACCTGTCCCAAAGTATTACTCCTCAAAAAGAAATTCATTCCTCATCTTAGTCATGTGTGAGGAAGATACCATGATATGGGAACAATCTGGGTAATGAAATGAAGGATGGGAAATAGAGCATGAAAAAGTAGGCAGAAAGGCTGCCTTAGCTAAAGAAATTCAGTATTTGATTTAACTGCTAGATGTCCTAGGAAAGAGACCAGAGATAGAAGTGACTACACAAAATTATACACATGGAGTAAACATAGAAAGCTAAGTCTAATTTATTTTGACATCTGTGAATAATAGCACCATGGACACAGCCTCTAGACCCAAGTTCAAATCTAGACTCAGGCACTTAGTATGTGACGCAAAGCAAGTCTAAACTTAACCTTCCTCTGTTTTGTCATCGGCAAAAATAGGGACCATGATAGCATTTACCACCCAGAACTATTGTGAGTATAAAATGAAATGTCTGTGAAGTGTTTTGCAAACTTTAAAGGGCTACTTTAAAATGCCAGCTATAATTAATAGGACTATTATCTCCACCCAGCTGCCACCTAGGCAGAGCTGAGTTTAGCATCCTGGGTGTGAGGGTGTTATGGGAGGAACATGGCATCCTAGATTCAGAGCTAGAAGGAATCTTAGAGATAAGCCAATTCAACTCTTCATTTTACAAATGAGGAAATGTAGAGGGCCTAGAGATCCTCAATGATTTCCCCATGGTCATACCTCCTACTTCACATTCCAGGTTTTTTCTACCAGCTGAGATCCAATAGCCTTCCCAGAATAGACACCTGAGAATCTTCTCAAACACACCTCAGAATGCAGCTCTACTTTTATTTCCAGTGTCTGGCAACAGTTACTTGTACATATGGTAGAATTTCAGGGCTGGAAGGGGACCTGAAAAAAGAAAAAACAATGTCACATTGCACAACACTTAAGACTGGTGGGCAGGAGCAGCCCACTACCACTGAGATAACTCCTTCCCCTTTTGAACAGCCATCACTATTGGGAAGGGTGTGAAGTGGGCTTGCCTTTTTTTTTTTTTTTTTTGGTGAAACGTGAGTTCCATTGTACAGTTTTGGGATTTTTTTTTTGGATGGCAGTTCAGATGTGGCAACAACAATATATCATTCTTCCTCTCATGTGAGTCATACAAAGAACAAAAAAGATGTGGAACAGGTTCTGAACAAAAGGACAAGTTATACGTTCAGCCTCTCGGTGACTATCAAAGGCCAAAACAAATAGGACCTGCAGGCTTGGGAGGATGTAATTTTTCAGCTCTACCTTGCTGGCAATAACGCTTTCCCTCTACCACCACCCTGGGCTTCCTCTTTCCCTTGGAAATGCCGCAATAGAGGGGAATATCTTTCTCCCTTCTGTCAAGTGGAAACTGAGGTAGTTACAAACTAATACTGGCTCCAAAGTTGGAATGGACTTCAGGGGGCCTGCCTGCCTCTCCAATTCCCTCCTTTCACAGATGAGGAAACCAAGGCCTGTAATGCCGTGCACCAGCAGAATCCCAAAAGAATGCTGTGAACAGCTTTTAAGATTTTGATTACACAGTATAGTGAACACTCTCTTTATTTCACTACAAATCAAGGCATTCACAATATAATATTCACAACATTACATCTTATCGCAGAAAGTCACAATATAGTATTCATAACAGCTTGACAGTTTTCACTACAGTGGCCACAGTCTTTAGAACAAGAAACAAAAGAATAATCATCTGGTTTCCCTAAGAGGGAAAAATTCACTTAATCATTCAATCAATTGACAATATATCAATTTTTCACTCATGCGGCAACCATTAACTTAATCAGTCAAATTACAATAATCAAACGTCCACTCATGGGGCAACCATTAACTTAATCAGTCAGTAATCTAGATTCACAATTGCTAAATATCATTAACCACTAGTACAGTCATTAGAAAACCACACAAACCCTCTTCCCCTTGGTGTCCAGCAAACCTCAGTTTCCTCCAAGGTGAGGCCTTTTCTTCATTTTGGCTCTGGGAGATCTGATTCCCTGGATCCCCTTCCATGGTCCCAGCTCCCTCCTGAATCCACAAAACAGTCACCTGGATTCAGAAGCAGACAGCTGCCAGGTTCTCCTCCTGTCCTCAGAGGTAGACAGTTCCCAAGTCCTTGTCCAGTCCTCAGGGCAGTCCCTGGCACACACTGAAGTTCACAGGGTCCAGCACATCTCAGACCTTTCACTACTACTCTTGCCTGGAACTCAAGGATCGGCCAGGCCAGGAACAAACAAAGTCTTATCCTGGTCATGCTTCTTCAGTCCTCCAGCAGTTTGGCTGGCCCTAGGACCCAGAAGGAATATCAGCCTTCTGGGTGGTCTTCACCAGATTCTGGTCTCAAGAAAACTCCATCTCAGTTCTCAGTCAGCTTCTAGATGCTGGGAGAGAAACTCTCTCTCTCTCTCTCTCTCTCTCTCTCTCTCTCTCTCTCTCTCTCTCTCAAGAAAACTCCAGCTCACTTCTTCACTTCAGTAGACCACCTCCCAGATGCTGAGACAATCCTGCTTCCTCCAAAAGGAAAATTCCAATTCTGTCTCTCTGTGTCTGAAATTCTTGCTTATACACACACTAGCCTCTTGTCTCAGCCAATCCCCTTATTCAATGTCAACAGGGGAGTTCACACCTTCTCAACAGTGGACAGGGCTCACACCTTCCATATTCAGCCCTAAGTTACTAAGTGCTAAGTATCTGATAAACTGATTGCTGTTACAAGGCCCAAGTAGTTTTTTTTTTTCAATAACTTCCCCAGGTCACACAGGTAGAGATAATTTAGCAGAGAGAAAATCTGAACCCTATTCCTTCAACTTCAAAGCTAGTGTTTGAAATTAGCATAGAGCCTGTCATATAGTAGGCACTTAATATTTATTAAACTTATTGGAATGAAATTTCCATTATGCCATCCTGCCTTCTTAGACTCATGAAATATGAGAACCTGAAGGGACTTTGGTGATTCAGTTGGGTCCTGTAATGGGAATGTGAATTTGAAGACCTCCCCTGCTGTGAAAGTAAATTCTGCCCCGTAATAGGCTGAATGTAGTCACATAGAGCCTGTGATGGAGGGAATTTGCTGAAGGGCACAGCAGAGCCCACAGGAAGCTTCCCTGCTGTGAAGATAAAATCTATCCCCTCAAAAGTCAAATATAGTCACATGGAGCCTGAGGTGAGAGGAGTTTGCTGAAGGGAAGCAGAGCCCACAGGAAGCTGGTAGTTAGAGCCAGCAAGACAGTGGGGAAGAGAAGATGCTCAGGCAAGGAGTCAGATAGGTTGTGAGTAGATATTGATCTTGTATTAGTTTGTGGGAAGGCTGAAGGATGCTGTGGCTCTCAGCGTTATTATGGCTTCTTAATGTCTTTGGTGCTAAGATGGAATCAGCTTATTGGTTTTGGGATTTGGTTCTCTGATGTCTAAATAAATGCTTCAGTTCAGTCTTCTACCTGGAAAATCTGGTATAGTTTGCAATTGAATGTCATGTGATATTTATAGTCACAGTCTTTATAGTGATCATGGGCACTGTAAATATGGTTTTGGCGCTTCAGGCCCTGACCCCCACTCCATTTTTAAGAGAGATTTTTGTATTATTTATTGTACCTTAAGCCCGTGTACCAGATGTGGGCAAAGTGATGGGTACACAAAGGCAGAAGCAGTCCCTGCTGTATGCCAGGCACATTGCTGAGATCTGGGGATACAAAGGCAGCCCCTATTGTGTGCCAGGCATGAGCCTGGGGGCACAGTAGGGGAGAAGCAGCCCCTGCCCTCAGGGACTTCACAGTCTAATGGAGGTGACAACAAACAAGACCTGTGCAAGATCCATTGGAGACAAGGAAGAGGTAGAGGTAGAGGAAGGGTGGAAGAGGCAGAGGGAAGGCAGAAACCCGAGGCGGGCGGCGCCAGGTGTCGTTAAGCCCCGCCCCTCAGGTCACAAACCGCCCCACCCCCTCCCGCGGTCATTGGCCAGGGCTGTGAGTGGGCGTGCCCAATACCGGTTCCGC
>CM053593.1:15016942-15045115 GCA_028646575.1 Pseudocheirus occidentalis
TTCTTAACACTCAAAGAAACTTTTAAAAATCCAGTTCTATGTTTTCAATTGCTATTATATGACTTGACAAAAGTAGGGAGACGTTCTGAAAGCACAACCTCCTGCCTGAAAAGGTTTACAAACAAAAAATCCTGACATGTAAGAGTCCCCTGGAAAATTCACTAGGTCCTCATAAAGATGATATGTGACATGTTATATGAAGATTCAAAAAAAAGCATACTGCATTCTAGTATTAAAATGTAAAGCTCTCTGTACAAATGGAAAAGGGAGTTTTGAAGTATTTTACCCTCTTGATATGAGGCTTTATGAAATATTCTATTTTCAAAAGAACACAAAAATCTGACTAGCGACTGATACAAATTTATGGAGAGTAAACCATGTTTTGACCCATGTAAATTAATGGGAAGCAGCAGACACCTGGAACTGGAGAAGGCTTTTAATCCTGGCTCCCATGGCCTTAGCACCAAGCAAGAAGAACAGGGGATGGTGTCCTAAACAATGTCCTAAGAATACGAAACTAGCCAGAAAGGGAAGAGCTCGGTAATTCAGGAGCAGACAGCCATCTCTGGAGGCCAGATGTTAATATGGTCAGTCTGAATGCTCCTGAATGGAGCAGGGCAAAGTGTGACATTAACAGAGGAAAGTGACAAGCTGCACAAAACTGAACTGACACAGGAAGTGCTCACGGGAAGCGTATTTCGATGGTAAAAACTGGGGTGCGCTGATAGCAGGGGCTGGGGAAGGGCTGGCTCTGATCACCTTTCAGATCATGACAGCAGCTCTCTGAAAAGTTCAGGCCAACCAGCAACATAATTCTATTTACAATCACGAGATTGTTTCAGATACAAAAACTCTGATTTCCATTTTCTTACCTATATTCTACTGGCATAATTTCAGCAGCAAGGTTCTCGTAACTCGTGGAGACAGAGGTACCTGCAAAGACAAAGCCCGTGAAGAGCACACTCCCTGAGGAAGCGTCTGGTCAAACACCATGGCCCCCTGCACACCCGCTGCCCGCAGGCGCCGCACTGACCTGTCTGGCTCAGGTGATCCTGCTGCACCTGAGAACACCGGAGCTCCTCGTTGGTCTCTTTCAGGGCATCTCGCTGTATGATCAGTCTCTGAAAACAAGGCAGGTGAGGCTTCACCACCTTTCCAGGCTGAGGACTGTGCTGCTCCCCTGTCACTGACATCTCTGCAGCAGCCTCCACCAAGCTGCTATGACCCCCACTGGACAGAGAAACTCCCTGAGGCTTGGGAAGCCCCCCTGCCCCAATCAGTGCAGCAGAGCCAGGCTGGAGCCACTGCCCATGCTGCTGCCCATCTTTATTTCCAACAACTGCAAACCCCCCAATTTCAGACAATTCTGGGTCTAACGGCTTGGACTGTGTTTACATTCATGGAGTGACAACCCTGTTACTTCAGGTGGGTGGATCCTCCAATCCATGTACTCATTGGACAGTCTTCACCAGGCCCTGTTGGCAGCAACCTGAGCATCTCTGGACTCAGCCAGGCTGGCCAGCCCTTAGACGCCCTTCACTGGGCCTTCCCTGACCCTCAGCTTTGCCTGCAGAGCATCATCTTCATGCCATACTCAGGCCCTGAGGAGAATTCATTCCCCAATCACTGAAGGAACTGTGCTTCCTCTAGATGCCTTGTTAAGAAGAAGAGGCAGAGCCCCAAGCCCAGCAGGCTTCTTAGCTGTGCAGCTTACCTTGGCAAGTGACTTCATCATTTGGGGTCTCTGTTCCCTTTTCTAAAAATGGAGATCACAATACTCCCACAACCTACCTCAGGTTACCTCTTAAAGACAGTATCATTGGGAATGCAGGCCCATTAAGGCCTTTGGTGTATACTCAAAGTACCAAGAATCCCAGAGCTAAGAGACCTTCTGGGGCAACCTGCCCCCACCTATCCTGTGACTGCTCCAGCCTTGACCCCGAACCTCCAGAGCTCCTTCTGCTTCCAGTCACCTCTGACCCCAGAGAGCGACCATGCCCAAACAAGGCCTCTGCAACAAGAAAGTCCTCCAAATGCAAGAAAAGAGCTACCAAGGTCGAGTCTTCTCTCCTCCAGGCTAAATGTCCCCAGTTCCACCAACTAACATCAAATACTGCAGGAAGGCCAGGGGCTCTTCAGGTCCTTTCTAACAAGGATTTTTGGAACTTGAGACAAATATTGCTCTGTTCACCTAGATTGTACATAAGATCAATGGTGGCCCACCCCTAGAGCTCAGCCCCCAACTCTAAGTCTTGACTCTGAGCCCTAAGTTGTGTTAGCATTTGAGGCAGCAGAGGGGACAATTTCACGGCATGAAAGGCCTCCTGATCCAAAAGCAGAAGAGGGGAATGGGCTTCAGGGGTGGAGGAAGAGAGCAGAAATAGGGAAGTGTCATTGGAGAAATTTCCGGGCATAGGGTGACAGTGGTTATGTGTCTAGATGGGTCTTCAGATCACAAGTTATTTAAAATTGTGGGCTTACAAGGAAAAACCAACCCATACACAGAGAAGAAGTACCATGAACTACCTATATCCTAGCTACATTTTGGTCCCAGGATCCCTTACTTTTAAGGAAAAAATTAATATAATTACATCAAACATTCACTAGCTTGTACCTTGTGATGATCAAATCCCAGAATGTCCCAGACTCTTTCTCTAGACAACCATCATTAGTGATCCATCACATCTCCCCTTTAGATCTATTTGGCTTCCAATTTGGGGGACAGACAATAGACGTGATTAGCATTCATGTCTCGAATGGATGTTTTCTAAAACATGACCAAGATGCCTGGCTTTCTCCATCTCGTTTTACATTCCTATGGTGTCTTCCTCAGACTTCTGATGACCCCCAGAGTCTGGTGCCACACTTGAGACATGTGCACAGCTAATACATGATGGACACTCACACACATGCACAATGAACACATGACAGAGGCTCACATCTTTTTCCTTGAGTAAAGCTTCATGCTTCTCTTCCAAGCGCTTCATCTCAAAGGCTAATGTGTCAGCTCTTTTGGATTCAGCAGAGAGTTTAAGATGAAGCTCCTGAACCTGTTTCAAAAACAACAACAAAACAAGTTTTAAGACATAACACGTGTACCTTACATTGAAGCAAAAGGAAAGAATAGAGGAACTTATAAAAGCAGACGACAAACCCGGGAGACAGTCAAGTCAGATCACAGCCATTAGGTGAGGGCTTGGCATGAAATGCTTCCCAGCTGGGACCATTTCTGGACTTCTGAGCCCCAGCATTCTTCCAGTCATAGGATTCTCCCAGTAAAGCCACAGGCTACCAAGCACAGCAGCTACAAGCAACCAGAAGGGCCAAAGCCTAATGGCTGTGGGGGAAAACAAAGAGGTCCCCTTGGTGACCAATGAGGCCTTGGGCTTGAGAAGTGAGAGCAGCCGAAGACGGATTCCTGGAAATCAGTTCTTATATCTATGCCCAGAAGAAGCAGCAGCTAAATAGGAGCAGTAATTAGCCACAACGATGACAAAGGATAAATCAAAGGGCCTGGTCAAAAGAGATCCTGGGAACTGAGAGGTGACTCTCCGGCCATAGAAGACCCAAAAACGCTGGCGTTCTGGGCTAAGGTCTTGCCTGCTCTCCCTAGGCATCTGACCAGCAAAAGAGCAAATAAATGACTGAATTTCCAAAAGATGACTATAGAAAGGAAGGAAAACTATGAAGCCAAAGGAATGGGCGATACACAAGACTGAGACCTGGTGCTGAATGAGAATCCTGCTCACAGAGAGTCCTAGGCTGACCACCCCGCATCCCTGGCCGTCCCGCCCGCACTCCCTGGCCATCCCACCCGCGCTCCCTGGCTCACCTGCCTCTTGTACATCTCCAGCTGGGTGCGGGCTGCATTCGCCTTCTTGAGCTCCTCCTCTAAGCTGACTGTGTTGTGCATGTACATCATGTTGGTGTCCTGCAGAGACTTTACCTGCCTCCTCAGGTCATTCAGATCTTGGAGCTTCTGCCGATAAACCTCCACTGTGGACTCCAGTTTACTTGCTTTATCAGAGGTGGTCCTACAATAAATAAAAGAGTGAGAAAGCAGAGCAGGCCCATTACAATCCCACAACAGACTTTGTCCTTACCATGAAATCATTCCCCAAACAAACAAAAAATATAAATAAAAAACTAATGGGTAGGAGGAGCCCCAAGCTTAGGGCAGAGGTGGAGCAAACACTGGGGTCACAGTTGGCAGCAATTGATAACGCTGGATGTTGGCCAGAGCCCCAGATGCCCAAAATCAAGGACAACGTTTATTTTATGAGCACTTTGTAAACTCTTCTATCAGTCTAAATGTCGATACTCATTTGTAGACCCAGAGTAGTTTTTCCCTACACACCTAATTCTGTTTTGTTATTAGCAGAATCCCTTCTAGTAAGCTGACAAGGAAATGAGTCAAAAGTCTCTCTAGAGCCGAGACAGCAGCATCATTCATTCATGTCAGGAGACTGACTCCACCTACCAATAAAGAGCAAGGATTTCTATGAGGACCCCGCCCCCCCATCCCAGCAGCCTCTTCCCTTCCAGCACCTCGGGTCTGCCTAGAGACCCAAGCAAGTTCCAACAAGGGCCCCGACATGCTCACTACTGAGGCAAACATAAAGTGATTCACCTTCAAACAATGGCCCTGTCCCTGCCCCCCCGCCCCCCCCCCCACACTAATTCTGACCATAACAAACCTGACAGAAAGGGGCTCTGTCAGGATCCCTACAGCCCTACCCCAGCCCCGGTCCAAGGCCCAGCACAGCAGCTCATGCAGAGTCCCAAAGCTGCTGCTCTGTGCCCCCCACCCCCAAGCCCTGTCCGGCCTCCTGGTGATCACCTGACCAGAGTGTGGCCATGCCCATGGAGATCTCCAGTGGAAACACTAGGGTCTGTGCATGGATCAGGTCCTAGTGCCTGGGGAGGGGAAACTGAAAGCCAACATTCCCCTTTCCAAAGGCAGGATTCTAAGGGGAAGGTTTTTCATGTTACAGTCAGGGACGTGGGGTGGCCAGCTGAGGACTCTTTTTCAATTAGGTGTGTAGGGAAAAACTAATCTAGGTCTACAAATGAGAATCTACATTTAGACTAAGAGAAGAGTTTACCAAGTGCTCACAGAACAAAAGTCATCCTTGATTTTGGGCATCCAGGGCTCTGGCTGACACCCAATGTTACCAGCTGCTGCTAACTGTGAAAACCAGGGAGCCTCTTGTTTGTCTCTTTGTAAATGGAATCCTTCCAAGCACACACGTGCTGGCCAAAAACGTGGAGGCCCCTCTAACACCTGAGCTGAGATGCGGCTGAAGATCGCCTGCGCGATGTTCAGCTGGGGCGGATGCTTCTGAGAAGGGGCACAGTGTGTGCAGGAGGGGAGGAGGAGCAGACCCCAGGCCGGGGTCACATGAGGAGCCCCCTGAGGATGATGAGGAACGCGAGGCTACCAGAGCCATATGGAGCAGCAGCACACCTGAGGACGTCGATCTCATCCTTGAGGGCACGAGTCTCCTCTGCCAGGCTCGTCAACTCGTCGTTTCGATGCTGAAACTCGATCAGCTGCTTCTCCAGCTCCTCACAGTGAAGCCGGTAGTCATCTTTTGCCGCCTCTAGCCTTTTGTAAAGAAAAGCAAAGCATTATTCAGTGTTTCCTGATGGGCCCATGGGTGTGCCCAGAGCCAGCATCCACCAGGAGAAGAACAACAATGGGGGCAGTGAAAGTTCACCCAGGTGATAGCCTGGGAAGCCCTGGGACCTCCTGCAGGTAGAACACACCCAGACCCTGGTGCTGAAGCCCCTCACCTCGAAGCCCAGAGCTGCTACAGTGGGCAAACCTCTTGGCCTCAAAGGGCCTAGCACCAGAGCTATGGGCACTTTCCTTCAAAGTGACAGAGACAAAAGACCTACTCCACTCACCACCTTCTGTGTCCGGTATGAGCAAAGCCTTTCACTGACACTTAGGCATGGAAACCATGATTTTTCCTTTTACCTCTTAGGAGGTGGAGAAAGCTTCACTTACTCCCTAATCCTGACAGAAAAAACCAAGCCAAGATGTGGTAGATGCGCTGGCTAGATGACTAACTACCAGCAGCACCTGGGCACAGCTGGTTAACGAGTTACTTGGGAGCTGTGTAGGCTGGGGAGGCCCTTGGGGGCCAGCTGGTCCAAACCACCCCTGGAAAAGGGTCTCACCACACAGGGCAGAAAAGCAGCAGGAGCACCTGTGGTGGACACTTCTAGACACAACAGTTGGTGTTCATTTAAGCTGTGCTGAATTTAATGGAAATACATACACACACACATAAATGTGTACGTATACATGTATATATCTTATGTAAATAAAACATACGGGGCAGCTGGGTGGTTGCAGCAGATCGAGCGCTAGGTCTGAAATCAGGAAGACCTGAGTTCATGTCCGGCCTCAGGCACTTAGTAGCTGAGTGACCCTGGGTGAGTCACTTAACCTATGCTTACCTCAGTTTCCTCAAACATGAAATGGGGATATTACCACCTCTCTCCCACAGTTGTTTCGAGGCTCAGATGAGATAATAATTGTAAAGCACTTATCATAGTAGGTGCTGTATGAATATGAGCGACGGTTCTACGCACAACAAGTGATCCGGGAAGATGAAGAGAAATTACAAAATGATAACCTCTCTTTTTAGTCACCCAAACACCACCCTCCCCCAGAAGGGGCAGGGCTGGGAGGCCCCAGATCTCAGTTACCATCAGCGCTTCTGAAATCCTCTAAAATGCACTTTCTCGGAGGACAGAAGAGGAATCATCAGAGGAGAGGGGGAGGGAACAGGTTAAAGGGTGTTTTATATGGAAGAGTGTTTAGATTCATGGGAAGGGGAGAACAAGGGATTGCTGCAGAAGGGGTAGGTTAAGCAGTCAGAGGGCAAGGAAGTGGGCAGGGGGGAGGCATTAGGAGAGGTCGGCAGCTGGGTATCTAAGTATATCTGCCCTCAGCTGTAACATGTCGGGCGAGAGGAAGGAGGGAGAGAGCGCAGAGTAAAAAGTGCACGGCAAAGAACAAAGGGCAGCTCTCGACTCAGGCTTTCTCGAAATGGAAATGTGCTGCCAGACACTCTGGATCCTCTCAGGTTCTGCTGCCCACGTGACATGCTTTTTTTCTAACTCTGATTTTAAGTTTCAATACTTAAGGCTCTGAAATGTTTCTTTTTCTTTTCTCTGTTCTCTATCTGAGTTCTGGTGCTTTCTCTAGCATTTGGCTGGCATTAAATGACCATACTCTCCCTCAAGGTGAAGACTTTTGTCCTCAGGTGCATCCCCATTTTCCAGCTTGTCTGTAAGCCCTCTAAGGGGAGGGAAGATGCCTGCAAGACCTTCATCCCTCCTGTGTCTTAGCCTGGTGCCCTGGACACAGCGCACAAGCACACAACACCAGAGCTGGGAGAAACCCAGCCCATTCTACAAGTGAGGGTCAGAGAGCCAGACAGGAGGAAGCCTCACCCACGTCCCTAGGGGGAGAGTGGCCCCAACTCCTGGATCCCTGTGAGGTGACTGTGAGGTTCCACCACACACAACAGCACTGACTCTGTGACCCAGGCCAGGACAGACCAGAGTCCTCACAAGGACCCTGAGAAGTTCATACCGAAAGTTCTCTTCTTGAAGCTGCTCGAGCTGCAACTGTGCATGAAAATACTTCTTTGCCACAGCTGTGTTTGGATCTTCCAAAGAGCCGTCCAACTGCTCCAGCCTCTCGTTCATCATCTCGTTCTCAGACACCAGCGTGTTCTTCTCATCCTGAAGGGCAGTCACCTGGAGCATAAAGACCCCCCCCCCCCGCCCCGAGTCATCACAGACTCAATGCCAAATACATGGCAAGTCACAGTCCAGGAGAGCCTTCTCCCCTCAGCTTTGCCCCAGGGGCTGAAGAGAGCACAAACCCTTCTAATGATTAACGCTTTCTTAGAAGCTGTAGGTCTTTAGGTATGAATGAGCAAACTCTTGAGAGAGCTGTTTCCTAGTACATTTTAAAATGAATACTATCTCACTACCCTCATCCCACGTTTTTCCATCCATGGCTGGTATTCTGAGGGGTCACTGGTGAAGAGAGAAAATAATTTTAGCTCATTGTTTAAAATGAAAACATCTCTAACCATTTGGTGCCTTGTGAATTCTACTTTAAACTCTTCATGTGTGGTTTTGAAATAATAAAAACAACTACAGTAACAGCTAGTGCTTGGTAGGTGCTACTATTAGCCCCACTTTACAGATGAGGAGACTGAGGTGGACATAAAGAAACTTGCCCAGGGTCACACAGTTAGTAAGTGTCTGAGGCCAGATCTGAACTGAGGTTTTCCTGACTCCAGGCCCCACAGTCTGGTCTATCACAGAGGTGATAGGTTTAAGATGACCTATTCAGTTAAACAGAAAAACGTCTCAGTCTGTCCATACTACAGAATGGGGACAAAGGCAGCCCTCAAAGAACGCCCACCCCTCACCCCCCAGCCATTCTGCACTGACCTGCATGTCCAGCTCTTGGCATCTCTGTTTCAGCTCTTCCTTCTCTGCTAATGCATCCTGAAGCTCCTCTAAGGCTCGTTTAAGCTACAACAAGAAAAGGCACAAAATTAAATTGATACTTTTTAAAACTGAAAAATGTGCATTTTGTCTGGTTTGCGTGAGTACACACACAGACAGATGGTCTTTTCTATGTAAACACAAACATTCAGCAAGGATTGGAAATCATTTAAAATACGTTATCAACTTATTAAATTTTCAGCAGATCCATAGGCAAAGAGGCCACTCAGTGCTTAATGAAAACAATATTTAAGGAGCCTCATTATTTATAAATGAATTTCCACAGGAACTATATGCAATTAGGCACCATACAAAACAGTGACTAAAAACCAACAGTGAGCACTATAATTTTATAGCCTTCTTAGAAAATATCACAACACTGTTCATATGAATTTCTTGTCATCTGGTTTCATAATGCAACCTAATACACATACATGCATGCATGCATGTTCTCTCTCTCTCTCTCTGTAAAAATCAAGAGTTCAAATCCAAATGCTTCTGAGAGAACTTCATGGCCTGACAGATCCCATGAGGGCCCCTGGGCAGAGGGACACAGGCAGTTCCCAGAGCGCAAACTGGACAGGCCAGGGGCAGCTGCTGGAGAGGGGAGGTGGACAATACAGTGAGATGATGAGTCTGGGGAAGGGGGTTGAGCCCAGGAAAAGCGGGTTCCCCTGTGACCGCAGAGCAGCTGACATGCAGGTGGTACAGTGATGACAGAAGCCTGTTATGCAGTTAGGCAAACTGAGAAGAATTTGCCCTTCCTTCTGACTGCTTGAAACTTGTAGTATTTAAGAACAGAGAAGAGGAAAAGTAGTTGATGTAGTTAGCTCTTGCAGCGCAAACAAAGGCATTCTGGCAAATAATCTCCCATGTCAATCAGAAGGCGATTAAGCCCACAATCAGGTCTGCCAATAGCTTAGTGCGCCAACCACCTTCCATGAGGAAAGACCCCAAGAAGCGCCAGAGGGAGCAAGGCTTGTGCAGCCACCCTCTGCTCCCCCTCTGGCCTGTTCCCATGTGGTCATGTACAGCTTGGACATGTGTCACCTAGGAATGGACTCGTATTTTATTCTGCTTCCATTGCTGGTTACCAGGCAGTTAAAAGAGGGCACAAGGATTTTTATAGGAGGCTTCATCTCAACCTGCAGCACCTCAGACATCTGATGTCAGAAGCCAATAACCTGCCGTTTCATAACCATCTCCATGGTAACAAGCTGCTTCTGACACCACCTGGACCTGATTCTCTCAAAGCAGTCCAACCACCTTCCAAGGGAAACACAAGCAGCAGGGGTGTACCAAGCTCTTTGCACAGTGCTGGGCAGGGAGCAGGCTCTTAGTTAATACAGATGGGGGCAGGGGAGAAGGTGACCAGGAAGCACCTGCTCTGTGCCAGGTACCACCTATCATGGAGGAGGGCAGTCATTACCTGATGTTCTATCTCTCCAGCATCACTTGAAGCACAGCTCACTATTTCTTTACTCATTAACTAAGAAAGGGAAGAGACAAAATTACTCAAATACAATATAAAAGATAAGTGGCAACACATGTTTAACAATTTAGAAGTGGCTGGATCAGAGTGAACTGAAACCACTCTCAGCCTTCAGGCACAGGCTGCTCCTACAGCAGCCTCAGGTGGCCCTGAAATGAGTAACAGCCAAGAAGAAGGGACAAGGAAAAGAGGCGCGACACAGGCCTCACCAGCCCCAAAGAGGGGGGTCTGCAGGCGGCTTGGATCATAGCACCAGGCTAAGGCTCTGCATTTTTTTTTCTTTTTCTTTTTTTTTTTTTTTTTTTGGTTTTTGGAGGGAGGAAGGCAGGGCAATTGATTTGCACAAGGTCACACAGCTAGTTTTTGTGCTAAGTGTCTTAGGTGGGATTTAAAGTCAGGTCCTCCTGACTCCAGGGCAGGTGCTCTATTCACTGTGCTACCTAGCCACCCCAGGCTCTCCATTTCTAAACTAAGGTGTGGTCCTAGGAAGGTCAGACCTTTAGTCCCAGGAACAATGGAGGCCAGGCGAAAGTATATATCTGGGATCTGTACAAGCTAAAGAAATATTTCACAATGACCAGTGGAATCAAATAAAAGTACAGGATAAATCCCTTTATTTAAAGACAGGACATTTCCATATTTTGGTAAAAACTGATTTTTAACTGAAAACCATAAGCCTGGTTTTAGAAAATTATTCACAGAAGAAAATATATTTGGCAATGAATACTAATAAAATTAGACCCCAGCACTAAATATTTAAAAAATACAATGTACCAAATGACTAATTAACTGTTCATTTGGACAGCAAAATAACAAAACAAAGATTCTATCATGATACTGCATGTGCCAGTATACGTATGCACTGCATACATGTACATATCATGCACAAATGCATACATGTACACACCATGCACACACGTAGTGCTCTGGAGACAAACTAAAATTACCCAAAATTCTATCTAGATGACACCAACTGCAAAAGCATTTATTAAAGTACTTACTACATGTCAGTCTCTGAGAACATCTAAGCTCAGAACAATCCAGATCAGAAAGAGAGCTGTCAGCCTGAGCAGGACCATCAGCCCCCTCCCTCCCTGCAAGGTCCCTAAGAGGTCCTGAGCAGATGCCTGAGCAGCCACCATTCCTGAGTGGAGGGAACTGTCCATGCAGGACCCCAGAGTTTAGTCAATCAGGTATTATTCACTCTTCATCAAACTGACCAACAAGTATGCATTTTGTTCAAGGCCTACGAAGTGCCAGGCACTGTGCTAGATGCTGAGGAAACAAATCCAAAGAATGAAACAACCCAATTCCCTCGAGGAAACGAGTGCGTGCTTGTGTGTGTGTGTGTGTGTGTGTGTGTGTGTGTGTGTATGTGTGTGTGTGTATGTGTGAGAGAGAGTGTGTGTGTGAGAGAGAGTGTGTGTGTGTGTGTGTGTGGCATGCATGTGTGTGTGGTGTGTAGTGTGTGGTGTGTAATGTAGTGTATGTGGTGAAGTATGTGTGTGTGTGGTGTGTAGTGTGTGGTGTAGTGTGTGTTTGTATGTGTGTTTACATGAATATGCATCTATCACCCAAAAGACTTTTCTTGTCCATCAGAGATTAGAGAAAGACAGAGCCACATAAAACTCACATCTCTCCAATTTGAGCCGGATTCTTCTCCTCTTTTCTAAGTCCTCGTAATGCTTCTAGGGACCCTCACCCTCTATTTCCTGTTAGAACCTGACCATCGCTTACCTCCTGAATGGCAGTCATCACAACGTGCTGAACAGATTCTTCCAGAGTCATAATTTTCTGAATATGTTCTAGGGTACAAAATATATAAACTTATTTGAGAAACATTTGCCTTTCCCCCATCTACATTGAGAACTGTCCACGCTAAAAGGAGCAATGAAGAGAAAGCAGCTCTCACGGTGGAGCCCAGCCCCAGAAACAGCCCTCAAGGAGATCAGAGCCCAGGTGGAGACATGGCCCCCACACAATCAAACCAGGAAGCTCTGTGGAGATCTATGTACAAGACTGGACAGAGGCAAGGTCCAAGACGGCAGGATGGAAGAGGAGCAAAGGGCTCAGGAAAGAGATGACCCTTCCTAAGAGGCCACTGAAGTCCAGCGTCTCAAAAATGCCACATAGCTTCTGCCATCCGGGTGGCTGAACCCAGGCACACGCAGGCACATGTACCAAAGTGAAGCTGGAAGTGAGGTGGGCCACGCTGAGGAAGGCCTCAGGAACTTTGTTCAGCAGACCACGGGAAATCGGTGCAGAGTGTTAGTGGAGAGGAGCAATAGAGTCTTGGTAAGAATAGCAAAGAATGGCCAATCGGCAAGGGGCAAAGGGGGTCAGATAGGACAAAGAGAACAGAGGCCATCTGTAGGGGTGGGAGCTAATGACAAGAGGTGAGAAGTGTGAAACACTACCAATGGGAGACTCAGCAAGAGGCCACTAGCAAATTCAATCTCTGGGATGAAGTAAGGGAAAGGGAAGAATCAAAGCTAGCATCAAGATTTCATTATTTTATTTTTCCCCAGTTACATGTAAAAAACAATTAACATTTATTAAAAAATTCTGAGTTCCAAATTCTCTCCCTCATCCCCTCCCCTCCTTAAGAAGGCAAGTAATTTGATACAAGCCATACGTAACACTGAGATTTTAAACAATGGGGAATCAGTGACTACTCATGCTACTGACACAGACGGTTAAATCAGAAGGAGAAACAGAGGAAGCAGTAGCTCTCCTTTGGCCGTGCTAAGCCTGAGATGTCACCTGAATGTTCTGATGCTCTGCTCTTCTTTGTATATGGACAAATGGGCCTGGAGCTGGGGGAGGGAAGAAGGGCTAGAGATATGTGGGTTTGGAATTCTTTACACAGAGTTCAGAGTTGAAGTCAAGGAAGTGAATGAAAGTGCAGGACAGAACAGTCTTGGAAGGACATCTTCCTTTTAAAGGGTAAACAGGACGAGCCAACAAGTGACTGAGATGGATGAGGAAGTCTACAGGACAAGGAAGTGACAGTCAGGAGGCCAGGACTCCAATGAAGTGAAAGACAAGCCAGAAGACAGCAACATCTCCCTCCTTTCTGGCTGACTCAAGCAGGGATGACTGTCCACAAAAGATCTCAGGTGAACTGCTGTCTAATCCTGCTACTCCCATCCTGGACTCAGGAAATCTGTTACTCAAACCCAAGGGGGAGACGTCATTAAGATTACTGAATACGGAGGAGCATAGCTTTCAGGGCCCTTCAGGGCCAGTTCAGCCGGTCCACTCATTTCACCTGCATCGACTAGCAGAATGAATCATTCGTACCTAACCATGAAAAGGAAGACTTGTGTGCCACAGATGTGACCCCGCAAGTCTACATCTCTGGGGAGAATCACAATTGATGTCCTTCCTCACAGATGAGGTAGAGGACAAGGCTCATCTTATGATTCTCTACATTTCAGACTAACAAAAAGCACCAGAGTGCCCAGAGCTTTATCTCCAAGAACCAGGGGCCCAAGGTCACACAGGCCTACCTGCATACAAAAATGCCTCCACAACTGCAAGCATCTGAATGATGGCTGTGGAAAGTATCTGAACAAACTTAGAAATAATTCTTCTCCCTTGACATTGCTGCTTTAATTTTCAGAAGTAACCTGCCAAGGGCATCCTGAGTCCAAATCACCACAAGGGTCACTTCCAGGAACCAAATGCCGCCCCCAAAATCACCCCTATCCTACACATACCTTGTTTCTTTTCACAGTTAACTGCACAGCCTAAAATGAGCTGGAGCAGCCTGCCAAGCTCCACAGGGTCTGAGCGTTCAGTGATTTGGCTTAAATCAGGTATAAGTTCTTCTGAAATCTGTTGACCTAAAAACTATGACATCAAAAGGACATCGAATGAGGCTTCAAACGTGATGTGATGCACCCAATAAACCAACATATTCAATGTCGTTTCGTAAGTACACAGCTGATTAGTGTACGGAGAACATTAAGAAAGTATAGACTGGAAGCATCAATGGGGAAATTTGAGATCATTTATACAACAAAATAATATTAATAAGGATGAGCTGGAAAAGTGAAAAAAAAAATTATTTTAAGTAGCCTAAACATCCTTACCACCAAGGAAACCTACACAACTTTGTCACAAAATGTCCCTTTGTGTGGCTCTCCTGGCAGCCAAAATTATACCATAATTGATGTAAGGTAAATAAAGCAGTCCTACAGAGGTTGTTAGATACACAAAAAAGTATAAGTCACTGAGACCTATACTCAGAATTTCTTGGTGCAAGAGTAATATCTGTAGAATAATTGGAAAGATAACCTATGGGGACCTATTTGGAAATGTAGAAGAGTTCACCTTTAATTTTTCAAATGAATATAAAAGCACTCTGGGAAAAGGTGAGTTTAGATAAAATTCAGAGACAATTTGGAAAGAAACCTTCAAGATGGCTCTTTTTGGCCTAGAATACCAACCTGAAATAAGAAGACCTGAGTTCAAATCCAATCTCAGACACTTACTACGTGACCCTGGGCAAGTCACTTTACCCTGTTTGCCTACGTTTCTCCTCAACTATAAAATGAGCTGGAGAAAGAAACGACAAACCACTCCAGTCTCTTTGCCAAGAAAACCCCAAATGAGTTCATGAAGAGATGGTCACAACTGAAGAGTAACAAGTTAAAAAGAGCATCAGAAATATCCTGACAGTAAACACCGCCATATTCTCCATACCATAGGCTAGCCAAGCCCATGTCTGGAGCTCCCACTGCACCCAGATGGCTCTGGTGGAGAAAGTGAGGCTGGTGAACTCGCCCAGCCCTCCCTCACTCAAATCAAAGTCAATTCAAGTCACGTCATCACGTCCCTGAAGCCGTCCAGGGGCCTCTTCCAAAACGAAGGACAAGCACAGCCTGGAGCTTGCAGGAGACCATCCTGCTTCTTGTCCCAAACCATGAGGCTAAGATTTACACAAGCAATAAGACATGCATCACACACTTCTCTGACTGCCTGCACTGTGGGCAAAGCCCTGGGCTGAGAACTGAGAGCTCCAAAGGACAGAAAAGCCAGAGGCCCTGCCCCTCCGAAGCTTACAACCTAATGCAGTCTCTTGATACAAGGCCCTTCTACCCAGAGCACGTTGTGGAAATCAGTTCCTGACACTTCTGAGCTTCCAGATACTGGGGCATCACATTCTCATCATGCTGTTAGCTGCTATAACATTACATGAACTCCCTAGCAGTGGTATGGGTGGTGTTCAGGGCCATGTTCTTGGCAAAGATACTGGAGTGGTTTGCCATTTCCAGCTCATTTCACAGATGAGGGACTGAGGCAAACAGGGTGAAGTGACTCGCCCAGGCTCACACAGCTAGGCAGTGTCTGAGGGTCCTCCTGACTCTAGGCTTGGTTTTCTATGACCCTAACTGCCAACTGCCTGGGAGTGTACAGACTAATGGTCAGAGTGCTGTGTCCTATAGCTTCTGAAAATGCAGTTCATCTGAAAAGAAAAAGGAAGCCCAAGTGAGGACTGTGTCATTACACAGAGGGCTGTTAAAACCAGCAAGGTCAATGTTAATACTCCAATCATGACCAGATTTAATGAAAAGCAAAATTACAAGTGATCTTTTGATACGTGGGTAACATCAGTCATTCACAGCTCATACCTCATGATAATAACTCGTAATTCCTTGAAGAACTTTCTTCAAATTACTAGCCTAAAATGAAAAAAGATGAGATAAAAAAATTACACACATCGCTCTTCCATATTAATGTGAATATCACAACTTTTCTCCTAAAGCAAAGCTGTAACAACCCAGTTCCACAAACACCTCTCTAGAGGCCGCATTTACCACCTGAGCCTGTCCCATGCCAGGCGCTGTCCTAGGTACTAGAAACAGGAACACCTCTCAGAGTTTCTGCCCTTGAGGACTTGACACTGTACCCTGGGAGGTCCCAATAAAGAACATGCAGGTGGACACCCTAGAGCCCTGAGCCGGAAAAGTCTTGATCAGTCACACAGCCAGGATGTGTTGAAGGCAGGACTTGAACCCAGGGCCTCTTGACTCCCTGAGGCCATGCTGCCCATCACATCTAAGTACGCGCACAGTACAGACAAAAATACAAAATAACAAGGTAATTTTCTGCAGGAAGGAAGCAGGAGATGGCGGCCCTTGAGCACTCAGCCCCACGTAAGGATCCAAAGTCTCACATTCACTTAAAAAACATACCAGCATCAGTCACATCCTCTATGTGCATTTTTAAAAATATTCCTCAAGTAAATTTTCATCTGGTTTGGGCCATACCTGGAGCTGTGGGAACTGTCAGAACAGCTCTGCCCTGGGCTCTGCCCAGAACGTCCAGGTCCTTTTGTCTCCTGGTCTCAAGTCTCCCCACTGCCAGCTGCTAAAAGAAGCCTTTTCTGATGTCCCTGATAGTACTAGAGACAGCCAGGGGTGCCGGAGTCAGAGGACCGGAGTTCAGATCTGACCTCAGGCACTGGCTAGCTGTGAGCCTCTGCTTCCTCATTCATATAATGGGGATAATAACAGCACTTACCTCCTAGGGTTATGACAGGACGAACGGAGAGCCTGGGCCCTGGCATGCAGGACGCTCTTCATAACTGATGTCTATCATTAGGGCCCTTATCCTGCAGCTTGTTATCTTTTATTCTCTCACCGGGCCTTGTTCTGGTTTGCTTATACCTACTTTCAGCTTGTCTCCCCCATTAGACTTTGAGGGCCCTGCGAGCAGGGCGTCCCCAGCACTCAGTACAGCACCTGCCCCTAGGAGTGCTGGATAAACATTCACTGACCGACGCTGGAGGTAAGGGTCAGTGTGACTGGATGGCTAACTGCCCAGGCCACAGAACAGCAGAGGCGGAGTCGGGAAGGGCCCAATGCCAGAGGCCTTAATGGGGCCCTAAAGACCCCAATGAAACACAACGAAGAAGGAAGAGCTCTACATTCCCACAGGAGAGCCACAGGCTGGGGGCTGCAGGGACTTGTGATAGAGATGTCATCAGTGATCTCATCACAGTCAAGGTTGCTCGACTTTCTCCACTTCCCCAAATAGGAGGAAGTTTGAGAATCCCTCGCCTCGCCTGGCCATTGTACAAAGTGGCCACCTCCCTTGTGCTACCAAATTCCCAGCACTACCTACAGGCATCACCCCCACTTCCCAACTCCACTGACAGCTCTGAAAAGTAGGCAGCACAAACCACAACTGCCAGTGGCCTTTTCTCCATGCTCCGTCTCTAGGCCCTCGTAGAGTCTTAGGACACAAGGGGTCATCCCTTCCCAGAATACTGCGAGCTCCTGATTCTCCTGTTCTCATCTACTTCTTGGCCATAATAATACTATCGATGGTATTTATATAGTCCCTACTACATGCCTACTACGTCTAGAACAACTATTCTCCCCTGTGATGATGAAAACCCACTCTTTAGAACACAGAGTATTTTTAAAGAATCTATTTCCCAGGCCTAACAGCATGCCTAGCACGTAGCAGACATTTAATGAATGCTTGTTGATCAGCTGATCTGGCCGAACCCCCTATTGACCTGTGACTTCTTCCCCGTCAGACCAGGCTATTAGACTGAACCGTCTGCTTCCAAGAGCCCCCAGGACTCCCTGTTACCACTGCCAGCTAGAGCCCTCTGCAATGTCTCCAAGCTGATTTCAAAAGATGCTTCATGGTGTCTGAGTCCCAGTCAAAGCCCATCTTGACCAGACTCTACCTTTGGCCTCTGAAGTCAGCCCATGATGCACTCCCTCCTGATCTGGCTCTTAGACTCTCTCTCTACTAGACCCAGCCCAAAGGCCACATCCTGGTCTACAACCTGTCCCTGATCAGTCAAGTTATAATGCCAATGAGATATTCACAGAACCCTCAGAGGCTGTGAATATGCTGGTGTAGTTGTGAATCACAAAATGTAACAGACTCTCCACACAGAAGACACACCCAAAACATTTACTCAAATACCAGAAAGCCAAAGCCATCATAGCAACCAAGGAGTTGGTACATATAACCAATGCAGCAAACACCAACATTCCCAAGCCTTCCTTCCATCAGGCCTTCATAACAAAACAGGCCCCTTTAAACAAAAACGTCCCTCTCTCACTCTAGCTGCTCTGCCTCTGCAGCTTGCTCCGAGGTGTTCTGGCTCTCTCCTGCTCTACCTTTCCTGCTCCACCCTTTCAGCAAGCTCCTCCCCCTTCCAGTGGACTCCATGTGATTACATTTGGCCTATTAAGGGGCAGAGAAGACCTTCAAATTCCCATTCCCATTACACAGGTCCACAATGCTCTTTCCTCAGAATGTCCTGGGCTTGCATTACTTGTGTCTGCACTGTGTTCTCCCACAGAAAGAGAGCTCCCTGATGACAGGGATTACCTTTTCTAAACAAGGCAGAGAACAAGCACTTTTAACAGAATGAGGAGACCAAGGCTCACCTCAACAGCGCCCTCCATGCTCTAAAGTACTTCCCTCATCACACACCTAGGAGGTCAAAGTCTAAGTACCACCATTCCCATTCTATAGACAAGGAAACTGAGGCCAAGAAAATCAAGCATCTGGTTCACTAGAGTCGTCAGATGACCTAACAACCCGTCCCCCTCCTCCCACTGTGTGTGTAGTGCTTTTCCCCGGGCTCCCCAACAGCTCTGACAACAGGCTAAGCAGAAAGCCCAGGGAGAGAGAAGCAACTGGGCCCAGGAGCCTGGATGTGGCCTCCATCCTGAGCTACCTCTGAGAGGGCAGGCGGTTCTTTGAGAAGTCTCAGCTGGCCCTCAAGGCTCTGGAGCATCGGGCTAGAGATCAGACTCTCATAGAAAGGCATCTGAATTCCCCCACTCTCTCCATCTTGGTCACCATCAATTAGAGTGAAACTTCACTGTGCTAAGCCAATTAACCCATAAAGGCCCATAAGGCTTAGAATCTGTGTGAAAAGCCTTTTGTATGGCAGATATTAAGCTTAATACTGTTGTTGACAAAATACAAAAAACTTTGACCTCAAAAAACAGACAGACCATGTTAATCTAAAGAGCCCAACATATAGAGTGTTACAAGGAAAGCTTTTGTGAAATTCTATCTTTCCCTCATTTTCAAGAGAAAAGTAGGAAAAAAAAATCCAACATCTTCCTTTAGAAAGGGGAAAATGAGAAATAGGGACTTTCATATTGTAATTTTTGAGAGGAAAATGCCCATTTGGCAGGTTCTTTGTATCTTCCCACTAAAAAACAATTTTTTTTTTGCTTTATTTTTCAAATTGTTGATATAATTAATAATGGGATAAACTGGTACATTCAATTTTAGTCCTTGATCATACTATTTAACTGAGATGAGTCTGTTTAATTAAATTAGGTTAAAATTTAAAATACATGAAATATTTTTTTTATTTTTAGATAAATAGAAATTATTTTAAGACCACATTGTAATTTTTTAGGAAATTTAATTCAGATCAGGTTTCATAAACTTTTGAAAGCACAGGGTCATCCACCTAGGGCAAGAAGGGAACTGAGAAGTGATCAAACCCCCTAATTCTACAGATGAGGCTTATCCAAAAACCCAGGGAGCTTAGGTGAGTTTCTAGCGGCCACAAAGTAGTAGTACGCTTTAGAGGCAGGATCTGAACCCAGGTCTTCTGGCTCCAGACACAGCACTCTTTCCACTGTACCAAGATGTTTTTGAACTTCAGCAAACTAGTCAATGTCATCATGGATACCTTTATTCTCCAATTGTCACCAACATCTTCTTTGATTCGGCCTAACCAAGAGTCATTAAACCAAGCAACATCTCTGAAAGAAAACACAGGGATGAGCCAACCATTAAAACCTTTGAATGCAGTCAGAATACACCAAGAATGCCCAACTACTTCACCAAAAAAGCAATCACTTGAATACTCAAAGCAAACATGTGTCAAGCAAACAGAACCACAAAATATTTGACTGTATCTACTGAATGCCCTCCAGGGTCCCCTCGAAGTTACTCCTTGTGAAATCTCTCCACATAACTAATATCCTACATAAAGAAACTGTGGACAAGTTCATTTGAAATTATAAGCCTGTAACTACATGACTGCTCCTGCTCTGTCACAGCCTTGTCAGGCATCTATGTTTGGAGGAGCACTTTGGGACTCTGCTCATCTATAACTAATACAACTCCCATACATTTATTGATTCAAATACTTATTAAATATTTATTGGCCAATTGCCACGTGAAAGAGGAATATACAAATTATTAAGAACTTATCTCTACTTCAAGGCTCTTCTCACTCTAGGAGAGGAGAAAGAGCAGCCCACATATGAGTGTTGGGGACAAACCAGGAGGCATCAGAGTTCTGGGAGCTGTCTACCACCAATCAGTGGCAACTGTGCATTCTGCAAATATGTGTTCTTTCTTAGGTCTTCTCCACTTCCAGAGAAACACTATTAAGGTTTCTTAAAGCCTTCCCAAATCCCAGATACTATGGCATGATGTGTATAAGGTCTATTAATGACCAGTTCAGCAGAACCAACCAGATCAACTCGACTGGTTGCAATCCAGTGTTGTTTACGACACTCAGTGCCACATAAGGACTAAGAAGTTACTGGTGGTGGCTGTGATTTTAAGACACAGCTTTACACACTGGAGGTACATTCAGCTTCCTCTGAAGTCCTCCAGGGACTTTGCTCTCCACCCCATGACCACTTCTCCTTTTCCAACCTCAAATCTGACCCAGAAATAAGATGTAGATTCTCCACTTAACAAAAGCTTCCCTATCAGTCACCAACTACACTAAGTGAGATTATTTTACAAGAACAAAAGAGAAATGAACTTTTAAAAATGATGTGCCTGAAATATTGCAAAAAATAACAAAAACAAATGATAACCCCAAACTTCAAATTAAAACTCAGAACTTTCTAGTTCTTTCCTTTAAGATTACAACTGTCAAAATCATAATTCCCAAGTTTATCAGAACAATAAAATCATATTTTAATTAACTGAGTTAGAACTAAGATTATTCTATAATAACAAGACTCCTAGAAAAATGGAAATTTAACTATTTTTAATGATAAAAGCAAATTTACACTTGAATGTGAGGTGAAACATACCTAATTTGGTGCTCCCCTCCTTTCTCCATTTATCAAGTTAAAATGTAAAAAAAAAAATCATTTAGAAAAACACAAAAGTCTTATAAACTTTACCAAATATTTCACTTTATAAGAGGACTGTCTCCACTAGAATAAAAATTGATTTTCACGTAGAAATGATTAACTGGCACTTCCTACAGACATCACCCCATATATCCTTACCTAATCTCCAATTTCTACACGGAATTCCAGACTTAAGGCATCTTCTACTACATGCCTTTTGTTTAGTTCCCATAAAATAATCATCTATAATAGATGTACTTCACTTTATAAATGTAAATGATGTTTTGAAAACTGCGATTTTACAATAATGAAATCACAGAATTTAGCACCAGAAGGGCCTTAAAGATGAAATGATAAACGTCTGTTTGCAAATCAGGCAGCAGCTGAGTACCTACTTGTATAAATTATATATGTACATGTCACATATGCCACTTTGAACAAAGGAGTAAATTAATCTGTGTTTGTTCCTTCCTCTCCCCCCCTTCTCTCTCTCTCTCTCCCCCTGCCTTCTCCCCCTCCCTCCCTTCCTCACTGATCTTCATTGGAATGATTCCATCCAAGTTTTCTTCCCATGGCTACGTGAGGTTTGGAAGTGATCTGGGTTGTCTGAAGGCTGTAATCATGGAGCACATGCACACACAGAGCTGGGAAAACCTTTGTGTTTAGGGCTGATGAAGGACACAGATCACCTGAGGATGAGATACTTGGCCCTTGGGTGCCATAGTCACTCATGAAACTTTGACCTGAGACAATGAAAACCCACCATCTATGTTGGTGAAGGGCAGTGACAGTGACAAGCCATGGAGGGTTAGCCAATAAATATCTATGCAGCATCTGCTATGTGCCAGGTGCTGGGGGCACAAGCACAAAAACAAAGAAGGTCCCTGCTCTCAAGAAGCTTACGCTCTAATCATAGTGGCATCCAAAGGTGTGAAGCTGGCTGGGACTGGGCCCTAATACATGGGATGGTGGGGCCTCTAACATGTGACCTCCCCCATTAGTTACTAATAAGTTATCTGCAAACACCGAAAACCACAAGCCTCTTTGCTCCTTAAGGCAACAACTTGGCCAGCCAGTGAGAGGTGAATCAACTATAGGTTCCTATGAAGATGCTATAGTTCCCTATTTCATCCAAGTCCACATTTCTTTCATTCAATTCCTAACCTAACAGGATTCTTTAGACTCACTTCGCTATTCTTCATTTGTGTGATTCGCACAAAATCTAAGGGAGATCTAACTGGGCTCAGATCCTGGCTCTACCTTCTGGAGTTCCACTTCCTCAAAGGCAAACAGGCACAAGGACAAAAGCAGGGGTGGCAGTGGGGGAGGAGATGACCGTGGAGATCTCATTCCAGCTTTAATCCTGTAAGTCATCTCAATTTATGTGTTTTGCAAGTTAAAGATTATTAAACATAATTATAACAAATGCATTTGCACTGAACTCTTGGGTTCTTCACCCTTGCCTGCCTCATACAGGAAGAGAACATGAATAACAATGGACCTCAGAATCTAAAAGGCCAGTAATAGTGCCAAAGCCGACCTCCACCCTCCCCTCTCTTTCATCAGGAACTTGTAGGTTAGTTTTAAGTCTGGCAGAGTACTACACTGCTGACCTTCACTGTCCAAAGGCAAAGAGGTTCACTAAAAACTACAAAAGCATGAGCATTTTCCTGGGAAACCCCTCACCTGTGGTCAGAGCCCAAAGCTTCGTCTTGACCCCTCTTCTTACATGGCGATGAGGTCATCACGTCACTTGTGCTCAATAATCATCTGTTAGAAGACAGTTCTCAGATCCATCTGGCTACACATTTGTCTCTCTGGGGGTCTCTCTGCCAAGCTAGCTATCTACCAGTCCACTCACCCCTATCCCATTGTCTCCTCTGAGCTTCAGCACAGCCACAGCACCTGGATGTCTCAGACCCATTTCAAATTCACCACGTTCAAAGCAGAAATTATCTTTCCTGCCCACGCTCTTCTCTTCTGAACCTTCCCAATTCAAGAAGGCACCATCCATCCTTGCAGTGGGGGTCATTCTCCACTCCTTGTTCTCACCCCAAACATGAGCTAAGTGCCACTTCTTACTGATTCTTCCTGGGTGCCATCTCTCCCATCAGCCCCTTCTCTCCACTCAGACAGCAGCCATGCTGGTTCAGGCCATCATCCCCCATCACGCAGACTCTTGCATCAGCCTCTTGACTGAGTTTCCTGCATGCAGTTTTCCCCTCTCCAAACCTGCCTTCACAAGGCTGCCAAAGCTATACTCAGTTCAGATCTCACCTCCCATGTCTGTGCTTCAGGAACCTCCAGTCGCTTCCTCTTGTCTCTAGAATTAAAGACCAACTCTTCCATTTGGTACTGAAAGCTCTTCTTAGTGTGGCTCCAATCAGCTTTTCCAGGCCCATCATATATTACACTTCCCCTTCAAGTAATCTTTGCTCAGGCCAAATCAGCTCTCATGTTCTTCCCATTCTTCATGCATCTGCTGGCTCTGGGCTTCGTCTGATGCCTGAAATGCTCTCCCTTCCTCCTGCCCTCTGTCTTTTAGTTTCTTTCAAAACTCTGTTCTCCTTCAAGAGACCTTTTCTGATAGTCTCAGCTGTTACTAACTCCCTACCCCACCACGTGAAAATCAGCTTGTGCTTATTTCGTACAAACTGACATATATTTATACACATCCATGTAGTCTCTCCGTAAAAATGCCAAGTCATCAGCAGAACGGACATTTCATTTATGGCTTTCTACGTCCAGTACCTGACACATATTAAGAGCTTAAATTCTGGCTGAATGATTCCTCATCAGATGCTGATTACAAAGCTTACACATCTTTCTGAAAAGAAACCTAATTTTTTGGTCCAAATGTCAAAATACAAACTCCTCTATTTAGGACTTAAAGTCCATATGGCTTCAGCCTCTCTTTCTGGCTTGGTGTCCCATTACCAGCCCCCTCTCTACCATGTACTCTCCCAAGCCTGTTTATTAATCTCCCAAACCTCCACACCTTTGCCCAGGCTGTGCCCTGGAATGTTCTTGATCTCCTCTCCCACATCCCACACAAAGTCCTTCCTTTTCCTATCCCTCCTCCCCTCCCCCAAGTGCTGTCCAGGACTTTATACATATCGCGTGCTTACTTCTCCGTACATATATTTCTCTATCAGAACCTAAGGTCCTTGAAAGCAGGAACTGTTTGGGTTGTGTTTTTGTCCCTGACTCCCCAGGCCCTCATTATGGTGGTGCGTGGCACACAGGAGATGCTTAGTGAGTACTGGATGAGATTAAGTGAAGCTTAAAGTCTTTAAGAAAAAAAAAAAACTAAGAAATTCTTATTGGCGAGAACACTGAAATGCTCAAAGGGAAGATAACCAGGTACAGACAGAAGACCCGTATCTGAATACCTCCTCAAGTATTCTGAACAACAAGCGCCAATTGCTACTTACATCTGATGAAGAACTTGCGCCATGGCGACCCCATTCGTTAATTGCCCGACATTCTTACAAGGGGCCGCAGTATTAAATGTCTGCAACTAAACAACAAAAAGCAGAATGAGACATTTTTCTTCTGCAGCCAGTACAATATTACCTATGATCAATCTGACATTTAAAACAAGAGGGAGGGGAGAAAAGGGGAAAGGGGAAACAAAAAAAAATCGTTAGAAGAAGACCCCAACAAAATTTAATCATCAAATTTCCCTGGGAACAGAACACATTGAATAAAAATCATAATCTGCATGCTTTTGATAAACATCAACGAGACAGTAAAAACACACACATTTTTATGGCATGTTTCTTTTCTACACAGAAAAGCAACAAGCCACCCCAGTTGGGGAATTTGGGGCGGAAGTGGGGGTCTTTGAGGGTAAGAATCTGACAATGTCCAGAAATATCAAATTTCCAATTTCAAAATATCCCCTTCCCCCCCCAGGCTACTTCTGAAACCTGCTCAACAGAAAAAACATATTTTAAGTCACAAACTTTTTCAAAAAGTAGGTCCCCTCTCTCCTCTCCATTTGTGACTTTAAAAATTCCACTCACACATTACCACCTTAGAACATGCCCAAGGCTAGAAACTTCAAGTCTAAAACTGTTTGCAAAGTACGTTATTTAATTTTGAAAATGAAACAGGCAGTCTGGCAAGACACCTGCTCTCCCACAACTGGCCTGATGCCAGGGCTGCCCTGAGGCTAGTTAACCTATAACAGGCCCTCGTAAACCTTCCTCAGGGCACAAGAAATCCAGCCTCCTCCAGAGTGGCTTCCGTTCTGTGCTCATTCTCACTTTATGACTGTTCTGTCTCAGTTTGACACTATTCCCCAAGACACTGTTCTCTATGTACTGTGACTGGGGGGTGGGGTGGGGAGCTTTATAGGTTGAACTCTACCACACAGAGAAAGTAAATCTTACAGTGAAATGATTAAATTGAGAAATGGATTCTCCCTTACAAAAATCAGCATTAATGACTGCCAGGGAAATTTCAGCATGACCCTCTTTTAGTCTAGCAAGACTTTCTCCCCAAATTTCCACAACTCAGAGATAGAATTTCACTTGTGACTCCCATTCTTGTTCATCTGATCCCAATTCCGTCTCAAACATAACAATGAGATCCCCTTTCAGGACATCATTCTCCCACCTCCTCCAGCTCAAATGATCTTTTGGTCAAGGCTCAAATTCCTCAGTTGACCACCTTCCCAACCCTCATAAAAATCCTCCAGCCATCTCAGCTCCCTCAAGTGGCTTCTTCTATTTTGAGAATGACCTGTTATTGCTAAGCTAAAATATGAGAGATAGTGTGCGTGTGTATGTGTGTGTGTGGGGGGGGGTTAAGGTTTGCAAAGTGTTTTACAAATGTCATCACAACACCCCTGTGAGTAACCCTATTACGATCCCTTTTTTACAAAAAAAAAAAAAAAAAAAAGGAAACTGAGGCCGGGAGAGGTTAAGTTGATGTTCCCAGAGGTCACACAGAAAGTTAATCTGAACTCGGGCATCCAAACTCCCAGTCAGCATGTGGCTGCCTGAGCCGGCCCTTCTCTCTACAGTTAGGGCTGAATCTGAAAATGATGGTGCAGGCAAAAGTGGAAAACGCTTCTTATCAATAAGACCCTGAGGAGACTCCGAACCCTCCCCCACCCCCGCCACCCCAGAAGTCAACAGAACTTAAATGCCTCACTCTTCCACACTACCCAATATACCATCCCATGAGCGTATTATTTGCTGGAATCTGTTGGAAAAAATCAGACCATTTTGGACAGGTCTGATATTATGTAAAACATTATGAGCTAATTCCTCATTCGCTAGCTAAGAATCTGCCTCAGTGCCACAATGGCCATATTGAGGTCAGTGCCTCCTCTTGACAGTCATATAAGATACAAGTGCCTCTTGGCGGAGCTTAATTTAGCTGCAAAATAAATTAGGTAAGGTAAAATGTAATTTCATTTCGGTAAACTGGAAGATTATATAACCAAGTGCAGTCGATGAATTAAAAAAACTGTGAGTAGAGGAGGGAGGGAGAGAGAAACGGCTGGGAGAGAGGGAACAGACTTCTTCATACTTACTCCGCAACAATGAGATTTAAAAGCAAAGCCTCTTTAGTCAGTGACCCAAAAATAATAGATATCCCAACAGGGCCACAAAGGAAGGCCTCCACTAATCCCAGTGGCCAGGCAAAGGACAAGCAAGTCCTGGGAAGTGATCTTATTTGCTTTACTCTAAAATAACACTGAAAGTAAATTATCAAGAGTGTGAAATGTTGCTTTTAATCTATTCCCTTCTCACTAGCCTTTACCTGACAGATAGCTCCCCTACCTGGCCCCTGGAATACTTCTACTAGTGGGTGTCACTGGCTAGAAGTCACCCTCTTGAGCCTCCAGGGCCCCAGTGGGATTCTGCTGTCTCACACAACCCACAACCCACAACCCACAACCCACAAGTGAGGCCTAGAATTCTTCTGTCCTTGGTGCTGCCGGCTCTTCTCTGTCTACATGGATTTTCCTCAGAGACTTCAGCTATTCTCAGAATTTCCACTATCCTCTTTGACATCTACACGTGTGGAAATATATTTGGAAATATGTACATACATGCCTATACATATAAACACACCTATATATGTACACACACACAAACACACACACACACGTTCTGACCTTCCTAACTCCAGGACTCCAACATATCTGAAGGTACCTGGTACACACCATGATGTCTCACCAGTATCTCAAACTCTGCAACTAAGTATCTCCATTCTTCTTCCTACTCACTCCACACCCCTGCCACACCTGCTCTTCCTCCAGACTTCTTTATTTCTAGTAATGGTACATTCTTCTAGTCACCCAAGAGCAAAACTTTAGAGTTGGAATTTTATTCTTTCCTTGCCCTTGGCATCCACTTTGTGCCAAGGACCCTGAGTCTCATTTCTTTCCCCTGGATTGCTTTCTTTCAAATGCCACCACCACCATGACCTGTACACCTTTGCTATGTCATGCCTAGGTAGGCGCTCTCCTCTTGGTCCCCTCTTTACATGCAATTCTCTACAATCCATCAGGTGTGCAGAAAACAAAGTGAGAAGGGATTTCTGCCATGTGGAGGGCAATTCAAACCAACAACAGGCCAGGACACTGGGCCAAAACTAGCAAGAAGAAATTGAATTGGGACAAATGTATCTTCCACTTCGGTTAAAAAGCATCATCTTTACAAAGACAAGACTGTTGTGAGGGGAAACTAGAAAGCAGTTCATTTGAAAATGACATGAGACTGGTGGGTTAGTTCAGTAAGTCTACAGCAGGAGAGACAGGATCTATCTAGTCTCATGCCCACTCTAGGCAGGCCTAGCCAGACCCCATCTAGAATACTGGATGTCCAGTTCAAGACAGCGTATTTTGGGAAAGACACTGAGAAAATGGAGATTATTCAGAGCAGGACAAACAAGACAATGAGGAGCATTCAGTCCATGTCACATGAGGTTGGACTGAAGAAACTGAAGGTGGTTTAGCTTAGTGATGAGAAGACTTAGGGCTACAATTCTTTTTTTTTTTTTTTTTTT
>CM053593.1:15045615-15079258 GCA_028646575.1 Pseudocheirus occidentalis
TCTCAGCCAATGGCATTCTTCCATGTCAACAGGGGAATTCACACCTTTTCACCAATGGACAGAGTTCTATACTTAGCCCTAAGTTACTAGGATCTACTTAACCCTAAGTATATCAAACAAATTGATTACCATTACAACTATCATCATTTGTTGCCTCTCTGTCTATCTGTTTCAGTCTGTCTGTCTCTCTGTCTTTGTCTCTCCATCTCTGCTTACCTGTCTCTGTCTCACACAAATCTTTAATCTCATCTCACTTTTCCACCTATTATTTCATTCCCCACTGCCATTAAACAGAGTCAAATTTCCCCTATCCTTAAGAAAAACCCTTCACTATATCTTACTATGCCTTCTAGCCTTATAGGAATACCTTTCCACCCCTTCTCAACTAAATCCCTTGGAAAAGTGATATATACACAGATTCCACTTTTTGTTATATCCCTGTCCTCTAAATACACAGAAACCTGACTTTCAATTCCATTATTCACCTGAAATCTCCATCACCAAAATGACCAATGATCTTAAAATGACCAAATCTAGTGACTTTTCCTCAGTTCTCATCCTTGACCTTTTTTCAACCTTTGGCAGTATCAACCACTGTCTCCTCCTGGCTCCTGCCTACTCTCTGGGTTTTGATGATGCTTCTCAATCTTAATTCTCCTCCTGCATGTCCCATAGTTCCTTCATTTTCTCTTTTCCTGAATCTACATCCCTCTTATGCCTATTAACTGTAGGTGTCCCCTAAGGTTCTATCATGGGCCCCATTCTCTTTTCTTTTGGCATAGTCTTACTTGGTGACCTCATTTGAGCTCCCATATATTTATCAACTATTCAAATGATTTAAAGATTTCTGTATCTACTCCAATATCTCTGCTCTACTCCCAAATCTACTACCTAGTGACCATTTCAAATGTCCCATAGGCATTCAAAACTCAATGTAACCAAAATAAAACTCATGATCTTATTGCTTCCCACAAAAACAGAAACCCATCCCAACTCCCTATTAATGTCCAAGGCTCCATCATTTCCCCAGTCTCCCAGAACCACTGCTTCATTGTCACCCTCTAGGCTTTACTCTCCAAATTCTGCTATCAATCATACTACCAAATCTTGACATTTTTATCTTTACATTATCTCTCATATGTATCTCCTTCTCTGCACTCAAGCAGCTATCTCTCTAGCTCTGACCCCCATCCTCTCCCACCTGTTCTACTACAATGGCTTCCTAGTTGGTTGCCCTGTCTCAAGTCTCTTCTTACTTCCATACATCCTCCTTACAGCTGTCAGGGATGTTCTGAAAGTGAAAAGCTCATCATGTCACTGTCCTACTCAACCAATTCTATTTGTTCCTTGTTAATGAGCTCCTCTGGCTTTTAAGGATTTAAACTAGTAGGTCCTTCCCATATAAGGGAGACTAACAACATGTGAAAACAATATGATGTTTCCTCTTGTGAAAAAGATAAGGAACCAGATTCTAGGAGAGAAGTGATGAGGGATAATGTTTATGCCTTGATCATTGAACATGAAAAAGTCATTTTATCAATGAATCTGACCTGCAAATGACATCCTTTTGCCTGACTGTGTAGCCCAAACTGGGGACACCTTCAAAAAGCAATAGACTAGCAGGGTCTCAATGAGTCTCCTCAGTCTTCTTGATGTGACGTCTTTACTAATAGTATTCAATGAGAGACCATTGTGATGATAGGAAAACTCTAAGGCAGAGTTTCTGGGTAAATAATAATTGACTAATTAGGCTAGCTCATAATTAATAAATTGGTGATCAGTGATTTCTCTCAGACAAAACCTCAGAGAGGCTGAAAGCCTTAGTATACTGTTGGAAAAGGGGGTGTTCCTGACAAGTGAAAATCAACCCTCATTGGTGGCCATTTAATGAGGAGGCAGGGGGAGTCAAGATGGCAGCATAGAAGCTGGAGAACTCCATGGCTCCCACCATAACCACCTCAAATAACTATAAAATATGATTCTAAACAAATCTTAGAGCTCTAGAACCCACAAAATGACAGAGTAACAAAGCTCCCACTGAAGGCAGTCCAGCAAGTAGATGGAAAGAGTTCATTGAAGCTTGCTGGGAGCAAGCTTCATGTGGTTTTAGCCCCAGGAAGTCCAGGAGAATCCCCGGCTGGAGCTTTCAGGAGAGCAGATCACTGGCAGCTGTGGCTGTTTCCAGAATTACAAACCCATAAGAACCAAGGACAAAGGGAAAAGGTCAGTGGAACTTGTCTAAATTTGGGGGAGAGAGTCTGGCCAACTGCCTCCAGAGCTAGAAGCAGTCTGAAGAGGCAGCCCTACAGCCACCTCCATGTGGCTGCTTCATAGCTTGTGACCTGTAAATTGCAGGGGGCCAAGTGATCATTCAGAGGCTAAGTGCTCTTGCCTTGAGTGGCCTGGATTGGGATCATGGTCTTGGGTGGTGGTCCTGAGGTGCATTTTCAGTGAGCCAAGCTGGTGGGGGCTGCAGAGACTGCAGCCTCCTAATAGCTCTAGCAGCTGCAAAACCCCCAGTGATTTAAGACAGAGCCCTCCCCTCTGAAAGCAGAGTTCTACTGAATCCAAAAGTCAAGTAACTGACTGGCAACATGAGCAGGCAAAGGAAGTGAAGAAATCTCAGCAACCCAACTTCAGATTCCATTTTTGGGGACAAAAAGGATCAAAGCATGGAATGGGAAGAAGACAACACAGTCAGAACTCCCGCATCAAAAGCTTCCAAGGAAAATGTAGACTAGTTACTAGCCATAGAGAAGCTTAAGAAAGATTTTGAAAACCAAATAAGAGAAGTGGAGGAAAAAATTGAGAACAATACAAGAAAATCATGATAAGAGTCAACAACCTGACTGAAAAAAATAACACCTTAAAAACAGATTAACTCCAGTGGCAAAAGAGTCCCAAAAAGCCAATGAGGAGAAGAATGCCTTAAAAAGTCGAATTT
This sequence comes from Pseudocheirus occidentalis, assembly GCA_028646575.1. NCBI lineage: Eukaryota > Metazoa > Chordata > Mammalia > Diprotodontia > Pseudocheiridae > Pseudocheirus > Pseudocheirus occidentalis. The sequence continues at coordinate 15,048,560 of CM053593.1, forward strand.
GCCAGATGGAAAAAGAATCTCAAAAGCTCACTGAAGAGAATAATCCCTTCAAAATTAGAGTGGAGCAAATGGAAGCAAATGATTATGTGAGAAATCAAGATACTATTAAACAGATCCAAACAAATGGAAAAAAATAGAAGGGAATGTGAAATATCTCCTTGAAAAAGCCACTGACCTGGAAAATAGATCCTGGAGAGATAATTTAAAAATTATTGGACTACCTGAAAACCATGATCAAAAAACAAGCTAGAAATCATCCTTCAAGAAATTCTCAAGGAAAATTGCCCTGATATTTTAGAACTTGAAAGAATTCACCAATCACCTCTTGAAAAAGATCCCAAAAAGAAAACTTCTAGAATATTATAGCCAGGTTCCGAAGTTCCCAGATCAAGGAGAAAATATTATAAGCTGCCAAGAAGAAACAATTTGAATACTGTGAAACATAATCAGGATAACATAGGATCTAGCAGCTTCTATATTAAGAGACTGAAGGGCCTGGAATATGATATTCCAGAGATCAAGGGAGCTAGGATTAAAACCAAGAATCACCTACCCATAAAAACTGAGTATAATATCACAGGGGAAAATATGGTCATTCAACGAGGTGGAAGACTTTCAAGCACTCTTGAGGAAAAACCCGGAACTGAATAGAAAATTTGACATTCAAAAACAAGAAGCAGGAGAAGGTAAACATGGAAAAGAAACCATAATGAACTTATCAAAGTTGAACTATTTACATGACAATATGGAAAAATGAGAATTGTAACTTATGAAACTTTTTTCAGCATGTGGATAGGTGAAGGGAATATATGCATATGAATACATAAGTGAGTATGTGCATATATGTATACATGGACAGAGGGCACAGGATCAATTTGAATAGGAAGAGATGATATTTTAAAACATGAAATTAAGAGATGGGAGAGGAATAGAAAGAGAGGAGACAGGGAGAGATAGAATGGGGTCAATCATTTCATACATAAGAGGCAAAGGCTAACTGTTGCAATGGAGGGGAAGAACAGGGAGGCAAAAAGGGAAGGAATCAACCTCATTCTAATTGAATTTGGCTTAGGGAGGGAATAACATATACTCTAAATTGGATATCTTGCCCTACAGGAGAATAGGAAGAGGATGAGATGGGGGATGATAGAGGGGAGGGTAGATGGGGGGGGAGGGTTGTTAGAAGCACACAGTTTCGTAAAGGGACAGGGACAAAACAGAGAATAGAACAAGGGGAGGACAGTTTAGAAAGGATGGAAATATCAGTGTTACACAATATATCCATTGTGGAGATGTTCTTCATAATTACACATGTACAGCCTGTATTGAATTGCTTGTTTTTCCAGTGGGGGTGTGTGACAAGGGAAGAAGGAAAAAAATCTAGAATTTAAAGTTCTAAAATAATATGTTTTATATATATATGCATATGATAAAAATAATTATAATAATAATAATAATCATTATTTACATGAAACTGGAAAATAAGATATACAGGCACAGGGGCAGGGAGATGCATCTTGCCCTACCAGAAAGTCAGAAGGGTGATTGGGGAGGATATAGGAGAGAGTAGATTGGGGGAGGAGGTATATAGTGGGATTGCTATTGGGGGGGTAGGGGAAATATGGAGAGAAAATTTGTAACTCAAAATCTTGTGGAAATCAATGATATAAACTAAAAATATAAACAAAAGTTAATTTAAAAGAAATGAGGAGGCAGACTAGAAGTCTGCAGAGAATGTGGCTTGCTAATGAGACTCAGCCACCTCCAGCAATCTGGATAGGGGTATTCACTCAAACCACTCTCATTGGTTTTCTCCTTCATGAGCTGGGTCACCCTAAATTCTACTGAAGATTTACAAGGACAGGTGTTCATTTTCTTGGGGCAGGAGCTCACCTAGACTGGATTCTGTTTAGACTCTAAACAGAAGTAAGGTCTCCTAGTTGAGTGTGGTCTGGCCCAGGATCAAGGTGCATGATCCCTGAGGATTATGGCAACCTCATCACTCAGATGTATCTTTCACAGATTGACTGACCTTCTATAGGGGGCTAGACCCTAAATGAGGAAATAAGAAGAGAAAAACTTGGATCCTAAATTAATAATTGGTTATTAATATAATAGTAAATAATTTCTCTCACCATGCTGGAAATGAGTCAGGATAAAGAGGCCAACAGTGAGAAGGCATTAGAAATAAGAGGGTTTGAGGAAGATTTCCTGTAGAAGATGAGATTTGAATTGGGATTTAAAGGAAGACAGAGAAATCAGTAGTCAGGAGTGGAAGAAGGAGAACATTCTAAGGACGGGGGTCAGCCAGAGAAGATGCCCAGAGCCAAGAGATGGGTGGTCTTGTTCATAGAACAGCCAGGAGACCCATGCCACTGTATTGAAATGTAGGTGATGTGGAGTATAGGGTGTAGGAAGCCTGGAAAATTGGGGGGGTTAGGACAGATCGGCTCACTGGGGTCTTTAAATGCCAGGCTGTGGGTTTTGGAATGGAAGCTCCTTTTCTTTGTATCTATTGTACAATGCCTGCCACGGAGTAAATGCTTATAAATGCTTGTCGATTGATTGATCTATAAAATAAGGAGTTTGGCCTTGAGAGTCTCTGAGTTCTCTTGTAGTTAGAGTTCTGGGGACTTGTTTTTCTTAAAATATTTTGACAACGATATTTCTATATAATTGTTTTTTCTAGTCTGTTACATTTTATTTTATTCATTGAGAAGAACAATTCTTGGAAGGGTTCTATAGGCTACACTACACTGCCAAAGGGGTCCATTACACACACACGCACGCACACACACACACACACACATGCCTTAAGAACCTTAGGGCTAAATCTATGATCCTGTGATTATATTTGACTCACTTTGAAGTGGAGTGATCTAGGTGACATCTAACTCCCCTTCTTTCTGCATCCTCTATTTTCTGTGCACCCCCACAGAAAAACTGACCATCTGATTTTCCTTCAGGTCAAAAGAAAGAGAATGGAATGAAAGTGGGGGGCAAATCATAGCATGAGTGGAGACCTTTCACAATCTTTTGACTAACATAATAACCACCTCTCCTGAGAGAAACATATGATCTATGTCAAGAGCTATAAAATTCTCATGAGGGCGTTATAAGCTGGAGAGATTATTAGAACAAAAGAGACAGAAACCGTGGGAGATGGGAAAAAGGAGCAGCTGGCTGGAACAGTCAGATTGACAAGGCTCTGGCTGAGCACCAAGCTCATCCCTCCCACCCAGAAACCACTTGGATGGGAAAGGAACATTCCCCAAAACATCCAGTGCTGACCTTGCTTGCAGTCATCCAGATGTTCAGATGGTCACATCTGCCTCAGACCAAAGCACCAGGCAGGGGCTAGTAAATGCTCCTGCTTCTTGAGTGCAGAGCAGAGGAGATGTTACTGGCAAAATGTACCTTCCATCTCAGGCATAGATGCCTGATGTGCAAAGGGTTTTCTCTTAGTGTTTGTGGAAAGATTTTCCCCCCTTCCTCTTCCCACTTAAAAAATAAATGGAAGTGTTTGGTTTTGTTTTCTTTTTCCCATTGTCTACTCCATTGATTACAACCCTTCTATACAACCAGACTAACGTCCAATGAGAAAGTATTTGCAGATTCTATACTTGACTACATGCAACCATGGGTAGGTGGGGGGTAGAGGGAGGGGAGAAAAATTGAAACTCAAGGGACTCTGGAACTGAATCTTGTAAACTAAAAGTAAATAAACAAATAAATTTAAATAAAAATAAATGGAGGAAGAATAAAATGTACTTCTTTCATTCTCTATTGGATAGAGTCAGAAATACAGAGACCAAAAGAGAGAAAGACACAGAGACAGAGACAGAGGAAGAGAGAGTGAAGGGGGGAGGGAGGGAAAGAGAGAGAGAGAGAGAGAGAGAGAGAGAGAGAGAGAGAGAGAGAGAGACTAGTATTTTCAACACTTTTCCCATTCCAGAAAATAAATCATTGAAAATGTGGATGGATAATGGATCAAAACATGTAGAAATTTCTGTATGCAGAGAATGGTGGAATCAGAGACCTCTCTAGCTCCAGTATTATGCAGAAAACTAGGGTAGGCTTAGCATTCTGGTTTTCCCACCTCCCTCTATTTTCTTCTCCTTCCATCTGCTTCAGGCCTTAGTACCTGCTGACTGACCAGAGATGCCCCATCCATGGCTTCACCCAACTGAGGCCCTGACCCTGTTCTAGAAACTACCAACTGCCCCTCAAAATTCACTTATTCATTCGTTCATTCTTCCAGCATGTAAGATGCAGATATGGAAGAGAAAGTGATTTATGCTCCATATAAGGAAAGGAGTAGCTTCCCAATGTTTAGGGCTACCTAAAAGTGGAATGCACTCTCCCATAAGAGCTTAGATGATGATGAAGGAGAAGATGATGGTGGTGATGATGATGATGGTAATTATGAGAACAATGACAATGTTGTTGTTTAGAACCAGAAGAGATCTTGAGTATGGTCATGTGGCACACTGGGTCTAATGCTGGATTTAGAGTAGGGGTACTAAGCTCAAAATCTGGGGCTATCATTTGCTACTTATATGAAATTGGACAAATAGCTTACCCTTGCTGGTGCTCAGTTTCACCAAGTATAAAATGAGAGGGTGGAACCAAATGCCCTTGAAGACTCTTTTTGTCTCTAAAGCTATGTTTTAATGACCTCTCATTGACAGAGAGGGAAACTGAGGCCCAGAGGGGTTCAGTCATTTGCCCAAGAACACACAGACATTTGGTAGCAGACCCTGGATTTGAACAGCCTTTGCACTGATTCCAGTGCTCTTTTCACAAAGCTATGGAGCTTTTTTGATTATGTATCAGGAGGTGGGCAGTGCCAAGTGGCGGTGAGATAGTCATCTTTGTGGGCAGTAGCAGAGGAGATGCCTATACCTTACTCCTCTCTAAGTACTCTTGGATCCAGTGATGCTGGCCTCCAGGCTGTTCCTCATGGAGATGCTCCATCTCTAGGCTCAAGGAATTTTCTCTGACTGTCCCCCACACCTGAAATGCTCTCTTTCCTCATATCCTTCTGCTGGCTCCTATGGCTTCCTGCAAGTCCCATCCTAAACCTTGCCTTCTGCATAAAGCCTTTTGCAGTCCCTCTCAATGCTAGCACCTTCACCTCTCTTAATTATGTTTTATTTATCCTTCATGTAGCTTTTTTGCACATACTTTCTTGTTTTTGTCTCTGCCCTAAACTGGAAGCTCTTTGAGGGCAGGGAATGCATTTTGCCTCTTTTTGTGTGCCAAGCACTTAGCCAGGGTTCTGGGTCCTAGTAGGCACTTAATAAATGTATATTGATTGTGCCTGAGGTACAGGTGAGACTATTCAGCCTCTGAGGTTCCTTATGGCTCAGGGATTCTTTGACCTCATTTAGCTCTTGGGTGAGCAAGAGTGAGCCATTTCCCACAGAGCTGTACGTAATTGCTGGTCTGGCTGGACTATTGGCCATCTCATGTGCATTTGGTCAGATTGAATGGTAGAGCTTTCATGGTGGGATTTTAGTGGACAAATGGCCCCTTCTCGAAGCCTGTCACAACGTGGCAGGTGCAAACAATCCCTCTGTGTCTGTGAAAGTATCTCCTCTTTTAAAAATGGGAAAATTTCATCCCTGTTTGATTGTGAGATATTCCTTGACTGTAGGCAATGATATCTCTCAGTCAGGGAATGTTTTGAATCAAACATAGGGCTCTGTGGCTGCCATCACCTTACCTATGCTCAGCCTCTGTCAGGGAGACCACACTGACCACCTAAATGAGAGGCTGCCCATTCCAAAAGCTGGTTTGCATTTGATGATTAAAAAATATCCTGATTTGGCCTTTTTTTTAAATAGGGAGAAAATGTTTTCTTTTTTCTTTCTCCCTCAAACAAGGCCAGGCAGCATATTCATTTGGCAAGCTGGGAGCTGCTCAGGTCCCTGCCTCTCTCACTGGTCAGGGAGAGCCAGGAGGAAGAGAGAACCCGGGTAAACATGTTTCGCAAGAACAGGGCTGGTCAGAGCTCAAGGAATTCTAAATAAGGGCAGAGGAACCTCAGCACAGCTTTGTCTGGGCCAACTGCCTTAAGCCATGATCCCTTGCTGGTAAAAATCAAAAGTCACAGCTAGCCGGAGGATGGAGACAGAGGAGGGAAAAGGGGGTGATTGAGGTGGGACCAACCCAGGTGAAGAGGAAAACACACTCACAGAGCTGGGATACTCCCAGGGATCAGAAGGCAAGGCACCAATGCAAGCCCTGACCTGAGGAGGCTCAGTCTGAGCTCATAATGTAGGTCCCACAGGTAACACAGATAACCTTTGGAGTCATACTTTAGTTATGGGCTTCAAGTTTTGGGCATCTAAGCCTATTCATTTCAATGAAATTTGACATAAATTAAGCATTTACTACATGCCAATAATCAGTCAAAAACAAGGGGCCATGTGAGTTAGTCAATAGAGTTGATCCCAGAGTCAGAAAGATCTGGGTTCAAGGCTCACCTTTGACATATCCTCAGGGTGGGACCCCAAGCAAACTACCTTACCTCTAAGTGCCCCAGGCAACTTTGAAATTCAAATTGTCCAAAAGATGCTGATCTGAATTGGTTGATGGAGTTTCTGCATCTGGAAGTTACCTATATTAATGAAACCACTGGTCTAGACCCTGTCCTTATTCAACCCATCAAAAAGCATCCTTAAATGTCTAACAGGCTACAAAAGTGTGTCTCTGTTTTCTTTTTTCTCTCTACTTATGTATGTAGACCTATATATATTGTGTGTATGTGTGTGTATGTATATATATATACATACATATACACATATATTTAAATGTACATATTGTGTAATTGTGTAATTAGGATTTTCCTGAGGGGTTGAGAGTGTCTTTTTCTAATGCCATTGGTTCAAGCCCCCACCAGGGTGCTCCTCTTTCCACTCCCCTCCATGCTATCTGTTGAGAATCATTTAGCTTTACAGTCTTACGTCATTTTAGAAGGGTTATTTATTAAGATGGTACAGTAAGAACAGTTGATTCAAGACATCTTTGCAATAGTCTGTGATATACTCTCCCAGGAGTATATAGAGAGTCAAGGAAAGTGGACTCAAACTTAGAAAATAGTAAATGTGCATCTTACAACCCTTGGTTGCTAGAAGTCCTCTTCTCCCATTTGAGGGGCACTCAAAAAGTTATCCTTAGTTATAGCTGAATTTCTTGGCTGGACTCTGTGTGGAGCTGTGAATCTCTGCCCAGTCTGTTCTTGGCTCCTAATTCAGACACTGCCATCAGCTGGTCTGGGGATGTCAGTAGGACATTAATGAGAAGACTGAAAGTCTGATAGCTTAGCTGAGGCTTTTCATTCCCCTCCAGAAATTTTGTCTTCAGGGGTTTGCTGGAATGGCTTTCTCTCCTGGCTCAACATTCACTGGAACTCCCAGATTACAACTAACTCAAGGTTTTTGCATAAAAATGCCTCAGCTAGTTGGAGCAGATTTCTAACTTCATCATTTTATTTCATCAAATGGCCTTCAAAAACTTTTCATTCTTAATCTAAAGCCTACAATCAAGATGGGGCATTTTATAACTTACTTTAAGTAGGATGGGGTGACGATTGATTTGCAGAATCACCCCACATCGACACACTAAATAATTTGGGTAGAGGACAGTCAAGTAGTTGGAGACATCAGGAAAATTTCATGTAGAAGGTGACTTTTGAGCTGTGCCTTGGAGAAACCTAGAGATTGGGATCAATTAACAATAGCAAAAACAATTTTCGTTCCCTCCTTTGTTGCACTTTTTGTGGAAACACAAAACCAGAAGTGAAACAGTCTCTCTGTAAGTCACTTAAGGTGCACACATTCTAATGGGGGATAAAGTATGTAGACACATCAATAATATAAAGCTTTCACTGGCACAAATGATTCCCATGGTGACATTTCAGCCCAGGGCTGGCTATCTTCAGCCACCATGCTAGGGTTGAGCTTTGTCAAGACAAATCAAGTTGAACCATCAGCGAGCTCCCCAACACTTTCTGGATCGTGAGTCCTGAGCTGGACCACACCACCTCAACCAAACCTAGGCTCCTACAATATTTCCCACTTTTATCTCAACCCCATGTCCTCTGGCACTCCGACAAAAGCCTGAAATCAACCTAGCCTGGCCTTCTAATTCATATGCCTTAGGATCTTTTTGGTACTTTTGGTACTTTCTTGACGACTGATATTTTATTTTATTAATTTATTTTGATGGGGATAAAGATAGGGAAGGGACTGTAAGTTCACTCACTTGGGGAACAACCTGGTCAGGACACTCTTTCTTCCTCTAGTCTTAGGGAGTTACTTTAGTGCCTACAGTGGTAGAAGGTTACATGACTTACCCATGGTCACATAGCCAGTATGTCAGAGGCAGGACTTGTACCTAGGTCTTTCTAGCTGCAGTGCCTGCTCCCTCTTCACTAGAACATAACCTCCTCTTGTTTGTTTTTAACAGTCGGTGTAAAGGACGGAGAGACAGGAAGTCCTGGAATCAGGAAGGCTCATCTTCCCGTGCCCAAATCTGGCCTCAGACGCTTCCCAGCTGTGTGGCCCTGGCCAAATCACTTAACCATCTTTGTTTCAGTTTCCTCATCTGTAAAATGAACTGGAGAAAGAAATTGTAAACCACTCAGTAATTCTGCCCCAAAGTGGCCATGGAGTCAGAAGCTACTGAGATGACCAAACAACAACAAATCCCTCTCTGTCCCCCTACCAAACCTGTAGTCCCTTCTTCTGCAAAGACGAGAGAGAAGTGCGCTCTTATTTCTCAGTTGTGTGGCCAAACTTGACCCTTATCCTTTCACAGGATTCAGTACTTTTTTTTATTTTTTGTAGGGGGAAGGGCAGGGCAATGGGGGTTAAGTGACTTGCCCAAGGTCACACGGCTAGTTAAGTATCTGAGGCAGTATTTGAACTCAGGTCCTCCTGACTCTAGGGCTGGCTCTCTATTCTCTGCATCACCTAGTTGCCCCCACAGGATTCATTTTTTGGCTATTTTTACAGTGATTCGCTCCGTTTACATTGTTTATAGTCATTGGCCACCTGGTTTGCCTTGTCAGCTTCCTCTTCTTGGCATGACTTTACATGCTTTCCCATGCCTCTCTGTATTCTTCAGGTCTTTCCTTTCTTATGATTCAGTGCACATTGCTGCACCATGGTTTATTTTGTCTTTTCCTTGCATCTCAAGTCATATATCACCCCATTTCCACCAGTTGTCCCCTTCCATACCCTGATATCTGTCCTAATCACTAGCACATTTTAGATGTGATACAACTGCAAGGGTCTCACAGGCTATAGGAGCATAGATTGAGAGCATGAAGGGATCTAGGAAGTCATAAATGAATCTTGGTGGTCATGGGGGGATCTAGGGGTCTCAGAGAGATCTAGGAGTTCATGGAGGGATCTAGGAGGTCTTAGAGAGATCTAGGAGGTCATGGAGGGATCTAGGAGGTCATGATGAAACTTAGGAGGTTGCATAATCCAACATTTCAAGTCATCTCCAGTGGAATCATTGAGTCTAGTACTCATTTTACAGAGGAAGAAACAGACCCAGAGGTGGAAAGTGGTTTGCCCAAGGTCACAAAGCAGAGCAGAGATGGTACTAGAAGCCAGTTTCTCTGCCTCCCTTGTCCCTGTTGCTTCCTTTACACCATTCACGTCTGTCTTCCATTAGTGACCATTTACAGTTTTCAGTTGCTCAATCAAAAAAGTCTTTATGGAGCATCTAAGACGTCTCCAACACGTACTACGTGCTGCAGGGAAGACTGGAGAAGGAGGGACCTCACTTACGCAAGTCACAATAAAAGAACAATGCAAGACATTCTGTAATGAAGGGCAGGATTGTCCTCCACAGACAATATACGGTCCCGGACTTCAGTGTGGGATGAAGGAGACTGTAGAGGTGGGAGGGAAAGCCAACCTATGAGGCAAGGGGCCAAGGATGTAGGAGCTCATGGTATTCTAGTCCTCTGTGGTGATGAGGCTATGACATAAGGCAGAAAGATGAATACAGGTGACTTCCCCAGGGTCATACAGTGTTACCCTCAGGTCTCCAATGGTCAGGGCATTGGGCAAACAGTGTAGTCCTATTCTAGCGGACAAACTGAGAACCCTAAGGCCGAACAATTAAAGTGCTAGAGGGCAGGGGGAGGAGGAGAGGCTGGGACTCACAACCTAATTCTTAAAAGTGTCATCTTTAATTTTTTATAGTAAAAAGAACATGCACCAAGCAAGACTAGCATCTACGTATACAAAGCAGAACCGAAAAAAGATCTCTCAAGTGGCCACAAATCAGCAAATGAGAACAGCTTCTCCCCTTAAGTGTGCTGTTCTCAAAGCTGCGCTGCTCGTCCGCATCCTCCGACTTACCTGCCTTTTCCTCCCTTCTGTGATTAAAACAAATACTTCTATGCCTCTTGTCTTGCTTTTCTGTCTCTTTTTTCATTTGGGTAAACCCATAGTTCTCATCTCCATTCCCCTTAAATTAAAGAAAAGTCAAACCTTTGTGTTAAGTATGTAGAGTGGAGCCAAATGAATCCCCACGTTGGTCATGCCTGAAAACGTGAGCAATGTAGGAGTGGAGTCTCATGCCTCTGTCGAGGAGGGGGGCAGTTTACTGCATCCATGATCCCCCAGAATTGCAGCCAAAAATTGCGTTGACTGAAGGTCTGAAGTCTTTCTTGTCCTTTTTCTTCATTATGTGGGTTCTTAATGTAGACTTAATAATTTTTCTTTAGATATTTAAATTTCAAATTTTAAATTTTTTAAAAAACTTGCATGTTATTTGAACACAACGGGGTTGTTTTTTAATTTTATTTTATTTCTATAGGTTTAAAAACATTCTGAGCCATTACTACCAAATACTTAAGTGTTTCTTAATTGTTTTCCCTTATCACGGGGGTTCTTAGCTAAGGATCCATTATTTATTTGTTTGTTTTTCCTAATGTTCGGATAGCTATTTCAATGCAACTAGTTTCCTTTGTAGTTGTATGTTTCATTCTGTATATTTAAAAACTTTCTGAGAAGACATGCATAGGCTTCCCTGGATTGTAAAAGAAAAAGCTTAAGAACCTTCTATTATTTGTTCCTGTATCCATTGTTCTTTTGCTTCTGCTCACTTCATTCTCAGTCATTCCCAAGGGTCTTCTGAGGTTGCTGTGAAGAAGAGTTTCTCATAGTATTATAAAATACCTTTAAATTCATATATCGGACCTTGTTTAGCAATATCCTAATTGACTGATGCCTCCTCCCCTTAATTTCCAGTTCTTTGCCTCCATCAAAATAGATACTAAAATATTGTGCACTCAGGAGTCCTTCTCCCCTGCCTTTATTCTCTTGGGTTCTGGGACTAGTAATATAAAACCCGATCGTCTGGGACTGAATTTAGTGTTCATCCCACATCATTCTGCTGGGCACTATCTGTACACACACCTATTTACTTGCTGAAGTTACAGAAAGGTAAGCGTAAGGTCAACATAAGAAAGGAAGGGGGAAAAACCTGCTTTCTTAGCATGAGAATGATCTCCAAGTAGAACAGGCTGTCTTGTGAGAGAGTGGGTGCCCCAACTTTAGAGCTATTTCAGTAAGGGCTAGATGGCCCCTTCTTGGGGTGCTGTAGAGGGAATTCTTGTTCAGACGGAGGTTGGCAGAGTCAATGGATTCTGGGGTCTCTTTCGTCTCTGAAATTTTATGATTGTATGTATTCATGTGTGCATGTGTGGGTATATGTGTGTGCAAGCATGTGCATATGTGTGTGTGCTCCTGTGTGTATGAGCACAAATGTTTGGGAGTTTTGGATTTTTGATGGATGGGCAGGCAATTTGGACTCATAATATTATTGGTGTGGGGAAACATTCTCTAGCAATGTTTATCATTAGCTCTTCCATAACTTAAAAGAGGAAAAGTGATTTTTCCCAGAGTCAGTATGTTTCAGAGGCAGGATTTGAACCCAGCTCCAGAGTGCCATGTTGTCCCTCCCCCCACATGCATGCATGTTATATTCCTTAGATTATATTACAATGTTTTCTTGTATTTATGCGTGTCTCCCCTGATAGAAATGAAGCTCCTTGAGGTAAGGGAGGAGCTAGTTTTTGTCTCTTCATAGTCAATGTTTAGCACAGTACCTGTGCTACTTTATCGGTACTTTATGAACGTTTTCCGACTGATTCATTATCCAGTCCAGTGGGTTTCAAAAGCCTGGTCCAGAGACCTGGGGAAGCTGCCGAGACCCTTTCAGGGGAGCCATGCGGCCAAATTATCTCCAGAATCATGCTAAGAAGTCTTAAGTTGGTAAATATCCATACATATGAGCCACATAGACAAATCCTCTGGGAAGGTCTTCAGTAATTTTAGAGTGTAAACCGGCCTTGAAAGCAAAAAGTTTGAGAATCTCTGATCTCGTTCATTCTCTCCTTTTCGGAAGAAACAGGCCTGGGGCAGGGACGGGGATGGTGGGGGGGGCACCTCGATTAAGGTCACAGAGCTAGGCATTGGCCAAGGCAGTACAACAATAAACGTCTCTGGACCCCAAGTCCCAGATTCTGCCTGTTCTTAAACCTCATGTTTCCTGTGGAAACTTGGAAAAACAACGTATCTCATCTGTAAAATGGAGTTGCCGAGGCCTGCTCTGTCCATGCTCACCAAGAACTCACTGAGATCCAGCCTGGGATTTCTTTGAAGAGAAAGGCTACGTAAATACAAGGTCTGCCCTCGATATTTCCCTAACCTCCCGTGACCAGGGCAAACCTCTTTCCACTCTGCTTTTGCAGCTCATGCTGACAGTTTTATAGAAGGAGATTAGTCATAAGTTCTATCTTATCTCGCAGCCATTAGCTGGAATCTCTTCATTGGTGTGAGTCAGGCACCCTCTGGGGAAGTGGGGGTGGGGAGGAGGTGCTCCACGTCAAGGATGAATTAAATCATGCCCATCCATGTGATCCAGCGCAATCACGTCTTTGGTTCTAATTCTGCACATTCCCAGAGTTTGGTGTGCCAGAACTCATAGCCATAAGCTTGAGAAATATCTGAAATTAGGTCACAGAATGCTAGATTTAGAGCAAGAAAGAACCTTATTTATGGGCCATTGAGTCCAAACCCTTCATTTTACAGATGAGGAAACTGAGAAAGAGTGAGGTGACATTAGTTACCCCAGGTCACTTGACCAATAGGTGTCTGAGGCAAGATTTGGGCCCAAGTCTTCCCAATCTGGCAAGTTCAGTATTCTATGCCCTGCTGCCACCAGACTCAGCAGACATTGAAAAAGCCCTTCGAAGTGTAGAACAGCACCAGGAGTTGGATAGGGAGAAATACATACATACATACATACATACATACATACATACATACATGCACATACATACATTTGAGGATATGTGTGTATATATATATAATTTATATGGGGATAATTTTAAAATTTAACATATTTAAAATTTAAACATTTAAAAATAATTTAAAAGGGGGGAGGGACCACAGTGGCCTACCTTTAGCCCCTACCTTGAAAGAATCCCTGTTATCAATCAAGGAATTAGTAAGCATTTATTAAATTACAACAAAGATATGCCATATACTGCACCAGGGGGCCTGGATTCAAAATCAGAAATGGAAAGAGTCAATCAGTTGTCAGTCCATTAGGGAAAACAATGTGTGCATGCAAGACAGACCATTCCTCATTTGTATTGTTCAATCTTGTCTGACTATTTGTGGCCCCATCTGTGTTTTCTTGGCAAAGATACTGGAGTGGTTTGCCATTTCCATCTACAACTCATTTTATAGATGAGGAAAGACAGGCACATGGTAAAGTGACTTGCCCAGAGTCACACAGTTGGGAAGTGTCTGAGGCCAGAATTGAACTCATGAAGATGAGTCTTCCTGAGTCCAGGCCAGGCTCTCCATGCATTATGGTATCACCTTGCTTTTCCACTTTTGTTCTGCTCCAGTATTTAATAATTGTTTTTTTTCCTGATGCCCAGTCTAAATTTGCATCTTTGCAATTCCCAACCCCTTACTCCTGGTTCTGCCCTGGGGTCAAATGGAGTAAATGGAATCCCTCTTTCTTGTGCCAATTCTTTCTATATCTGAAGAGAGCCTTCATGTCCTTCCTGAGCTCTCTCTTCTCCAGGTCAAACACTTCAGGTGAGTCAATTGATTATTATGTGTCTTAAACCTCTGCCATCCTGGTCCTTTTTCCTTGGAGACTCTCCAGCTTAGTGGAGCTCTTCTCTCCCCTCTCCCCCAAATTGTAGTCAACTCTCCCCCAAACTAAATGCAATCCCATAGATGTTTCTGACTGGATCAGATAGTAGAGGTGACTATCTATTCCTTATTCCCAGAAGCAGAAAAACTGTCCTTGCCCTTTCAGGTAATAGCCCTCACTCGAAGACAGAAATCATGTCCTTTCTGAGCCTTTCCTTGTCCAGGATAAACATCCCTGTTCCCTTAGTCAGTTCCCATTCGGTGTGAACTTGAGATCTTTCTCCATCTGGCCACTCTCTCGACATTCTTCACCTCATCCATGTCCCTCCTCAGATTATAACTGAAGGTCATTCATTCCCTAAACCTAAGGGTCATCAAGACACAGTGCTAGCCCTCGTCAAGTTCGGGGTCTGGTAAGGTCAATCAAGCTTGGTAGAAACTTCATTGCTGTTTCTTATTGTCATTTCACACACACATATACATATATATAGACACATATACACATACACACATACATATACACACATATACATATATACACATACATATATATACATATACACACATATATATACATGTACACATATATCTATGTATAACTCACAAAGTCAATTTTAAGACGGCATAACATATGGAACACTAGGCGTCACAGAGAGTTGTATCTAAATTAGATTAGATTGTGATTTCCTTGAGGGCAGGAGCTAATGTTTGCTTCTTTTTCTATCCCCAGAATGCAGCACAGAGCCTGGCATACAGTCGATGCTTCATAAATGTTTACTGACTGGCTGAAATTCTGCTTTGGGCACCTGTTAGTCACGTGCCCCTGAACAGATTTTTAACTTCTCAGCCTCAATTTCCTTATCTGTAAAATGGAAATAATATTGCCCACCTTACAGTATTATTCTAAGGATCACATGGGTTCATGATATATGTAAAACGCATTATAAACCTCAAATCACTATGCAAATAAATATCTGCTATCATGATTAGGTATTTAATAAATGTCTGTTAAATTATTTAAACTGGGTATTTAAACGAGGTAGTGAGTTTCCTGTACTTGGAATTGTTTAGACTTGGTTGGGGGGTTGTTGGGATGAACTTTACCTTCAGTCTGATGTTGGCCTAGATGACCTCCAAGGGCCCTTCTTAATCCACGATTTTGAGCTGGGGGTTCAAAGAAATGTATCATCTCTTCTCCAGGCTCAAATCTGGGGAGCAAATTAGCGCTAGGAGGCATTTTCCAGAGCATCAGTGACCCCGAGGCTCCTCACGAATCCTGAAATCATGCTTGACTTTGGGCCTGCTTGAGGACTTATCTGTCTCACTGCTTGGGTGACCTCATCCTAAATGCCAGAGAATGCAAGCATAAATCCTCCAGACTTACAGCCAGGGCTGGCTGGCGAGTGCTGCCAGGGACATGCATCTAATGATGCCAATGGGAGGGCAGAGGTTTGTCTAGCCCCTGAAGAGGATTTTGCTTTTGGGTCATTCCAGCCCATAAGTCATCTTGTCTGGAGCCATGGCCTTGACAGGAACCTGTATTTCAATGTCCTAAAGCCCTCTGCTCCTGAGCCAGAATTGCCTGGAAAGAGAAAGTTTAGAGGCTCCAGCCCAATTCCTAGCCTGGGGGTCATGGCCAGCTCAGTCCTACCGGGATATGCCTTGGGTTTGCTGGAACAGCCTCATGACCGTTTGATCAAGGAACGTTGACAGCAGAAGTGGAGATAACTGTGTTGGAGGGGTGAAAAAAAACTGGGGGACATGTGAGAATCCAATATCTGACTTGGAGTGAAGAAGTTATTTTGACTGTTGTAAGTACCCAAATTAACTATAAAGGACATAACGAAGAAAGATGTTATCTGCATCCAGAGAAAGAACTGATAGAGGTATAGAATGAATTTACACACACACACACAGACACATAAATATATATCTAACACACGTATGTGTATGTTTGTGTGTACACACACATAAATATACACATATACATATGTGTATATATAGTTATACATATGTGTATATATTTATACATGTGTGTGTGTGTGTATATATATATATATAAAACCTATTTGTGTCAAATGATAGTTATCTCTAGGGTAGGGCAGGGGGAGGGAAGAAAAACATCCTAGGATAACTTTGCTGTGCAAAAGGGATAGCAAATTGTGCAATGTACATTTCTAGTTTCATATGCAATCATCTTTTTATTATATTATATTAAAGAAAGTTTGGTCTTATTCCATAGATTCAAAATAAAATATATTTCAAAGAAGGGTAGAATCCAACAGGATGGAATGGGAGAGAATATAGTGGCATAACACAGTGTTCTTTATCTGCAGTAGAGAGACACTATGATTTTTAAAAAATATTTTGCAAACATTTCAATATAAATTTGTTTCCTTTGTAATTCTATGTATTTTATTTTATAATTAAAAACAATACTCTGAGGAGAGAATAGTCTTCATCAAAGCAGTGTGTGATACAGACACACACACACACATACACACACTAACAGAGTTTCTGTTCCTCTCCTGGTACACTGGATTGGGCATTGTACTTGGAATCAGGAGGACATGGATTCATATCCTGCCTCGGTCACTTTTAGTTGTATGGTCCTATACAAGTTGCTTTACCCCTTTTGCCTCAGTTTCCTTTCCTACAAAATCAGAAATGTGTATGTGCTTGTGCATATGTGCATGTATGTGGGTATACATGCAATCATGAGTGCACATGTATATTGTGTGTGCAGGTGTGTTTGGGGTTGGGCGACTAGACCCTAAGGCTTCTTCTTGTCCCCTCTATGATCTTATAAAAAGTTAAATAGAACAGAAATAGAAGAATGGAACATAACTGTCTCCATTGATGGTCACTCGTGTGACCTTTAGCTAACCAATGGACTTGGCCAGGGGACAGTTGCTGGAAGAAATGGTATTCATCTCTGTAGCTGTGAAAGGAGACTTTGGGTTCATTGTTCTCTCAGGGGTCTTCTATGATCCAACATATCTGGAGTTAGAAGATCTTAGGAAAATGGTGGCCCTATTGCCAATGCTGGATTTCATAGGATCTTGGGCCTGCAGCTAGAAGGGCCCTCAGAGGCCTCTAGTCTATCCCTCTCCTTGGTTTAATAAGGAGGAACATGGATGTGGGTGAAGAAAAAGAGAGGAGTGAAGCGATTGGCTCAATGTCACAGAAGTGGTCATCATCGGAAATGGAACTTGAACCTAAGACCTCTCACTGTAGACTCAGGATTCTTTCTGTTGTATTAGGAGGACATCAGGATGCCCCTTTACCTCAAACCAGCCCTATAGACAACCATCAGATTAAACACACACACACATATATTTATACGGTCACACACATGTACATATTTGTGTGTGTTGTATAAGAGTTATATATGCACATATAATATATGTTATAGGCCTTTATATTAAATGTATGTGTATATAAACAAATATATACCTCTATATAATGGCATAATATTGTATAAATACACAATTGCACAAATATGCATTCATACACATAGCTCTGTCTTGCTCCATGTCTCTCTCTGTCTCTGTCTCTCTGTCTGTCTCTCTGTCTCTCTCTGTCTCTGTCTCTCTCTATCTCTGTCTCTCTCCCTGTCTCTCTATCTCTCTCTCTGTCTCACTCTCTGTCTCTCTCTCTGTCTCTGTCTCTATGTCTCTGTCTCTCCCTCTCTCTCTCCCCCCTCTGTCTCTCTCTCTCTGTCTCTCTCCCTCTCATTCTCTGTCTCTCTCTCTGTCTCACTCTCTGTCTCTCTCTCTGTCTCTCTCTGTCTCTCTGTCTCTTTGTCTCTGTTTCTCCCTCCCCCCGTCTGTCTCTCTCTGTCTGTCTCTGTCTCTGTCTCTCTGTCTCTGTCTCTCTCTTTCTCTCTCTGTCTCTGTCTCTCTGTCTCTCTCTGTCTCTGTCTCTCTCTATCTCTGTCTCTCTCCCTGTCTCTCTATCTCTCTCTGTCTCACTCTCTGTCTCTCTCTGTCTCTGTCTCTATGTCTCTGTCTCTCTCTCTGTCTCTCCCCCCTCCCCTCTCTCTCTGTCTCTCTTTCTCTCTCTCTCTCCCTCTCCCTCCCCCACCTTTCTCTCTCTCACACATTCCAGAGACAGGTCCAGCATTTCTCAGGCACTGCACCACGGGGAGTTTTTTCAGCCCTGCTACACGAACACAGGCAAGCTACAAGCTACTACCCTGTTATTTGGCAATTTCATCACAGCAGCATAAGGCGTGGGCACTTTACAAGCCGTGACTCATCTGAACAGGATAAGGGAATCAAGGGAAAAACATTCTGGTCTTCACTACACCTCAACCAGAAAGTAGCACCAGTGACAGGCAGCCAACACACACACAATTAATAAGAAGACGGGTCTGCAGACCTTTAGGATTTATCTAAGTATTTCCACTTTACAATTAAGGAAACTGAGGCACAGAACCATTGTACAACAGGAATATTTATGCGCTGATGATGTTTCAAATAGATAGAATGGATCAAAGTCACCGTTTCTGTTTAGGTTTCTTGGCTCTTGGATAGTAGGTATCCTGGCTTAGTGGATACAGTACCAGGCCTGAAGTAAAAACTCTGCTAGTCAGACTAGAGAACCTAGACACTTACTAGCTAGCTGTGTGACCCTAGGTAAGTCATCTAACCCGTCTGCCTTAGCTTCCTCATTTACAAAGTGATGATATTAGTATCACCTTCCTCTCAGGGTTGTTGCAAAGATAAAATGAAATAATATTCATACACTGCTTAGCGAAGTGCCTGGCACATAGCAGGCCCTTTCTCCCTTCACTCTTCTTTTTACTTTCTGGTCCACTCTGATCGGTAACTAGGGAGAGACAACCAGGGCTCTTCCTCAGGGAACCGTCATTAGGGGCATGTGATTTCTCTTCCCAGGATGCTCTAGCTCTCTGTCCCTATGCCACACCAGTGGGGTCTTGCCCCACTCCCAAGGCCACATGGTAACCTTTGAACTACTTGGCCCCAACTCTCACGTTACCTTTGACCCTCTTTTCTCCAAGATAAGCAGCCTCAATGTCCCCCTCTAATACTCGCTTGAGGCCTTTCACCATTCTGGCTCCCTTTTTGCTGAATGTTCCCCATCTAACCCACGTCCTTCCTAAAGCACAGAGAACTTGTCACTCCAGACGGAGTCTGACAAGCTCAGATCAGAGTTGGACTGGGTGAAAGCGGGCCCTTTCTTGAACCCATCCAAAAAAGCTTCACAGAGTTGACTCCTACCACCTTGTTCTATGAGAATATCATAGATAATGACTTATGTAGATACTAGCAAAGTGTTTTTTAAAACCTGCCATATAAGATGGAGAGACGATGGATGGTTCATTTAGATAAACTCTTACCTCTTGGAATGACTGGATCCAAAGGGTAGTTGCTAAAGGATTTCCATCTGCTTCGAAGGAGGACAGAGAAATTGGTCCTTGTCTCTGTATTGTTCTATAAATGACTCACGTAACCCTGGTTTTAAATATCCATCTTACAGAAACTTTAGAATCTGTTACTTTTTTAAAATGTAGAAGTCAAGTGGAATTCTGAAAAAAAAGCAGTGACTTGAATGACAGTTGAGAACAAGGATCCAGCATAGGGTGCTTGTATGTAATGGAATGTGTGTGGCTCACATGTGATCTATGACAACGTATGAGCAGTTTGTGGGCAACCCAGAGGGAGAAAGTCAAGTGGAATTCCTTCCTAGTCACAACTACTACAAGTGACAACACTATAAAGAAATATTAGGAAGAATATTTGGTGAATATTTGTGAGGAGCTGACAAGAACAGTGCATCTTGGCAAGACCGTTTCCTGTGATTACTGGAGAGAGGACGAAGAAAAAGGACTATCTCCCATGTGACTAAAATTAACCATTATCTAGAGGAATATGAAGATTCTGAAGAGACATTCATCAGTATTTGGAACTGAATGGTGTGAGACTGGATTTCCAGACAAGCAAAAAGGAATGATTTCCTACTGGAGGGTTGGGGAGAGTATGGTTATGAAGGCTACATAGACAAAATATTGCAAGTAGTTCTTTTAATTGCCTTCTTATTGCTTCTATTTGTGTGAGAGCAATCACTGATGGGGAGTGAGGTATTTCCAGTTTATTATATAATTTATTTTTAATGAACTGGGGTGTAGATTGGAGCTAATTAATTAACTCAATTACTAATGAAAAATGAATTATCCAAGCATATCCTTGGATCACTTTAGAGCTCATAAAGATAAAAGCAAATAAAAGAATGAGTCCAGTGGCAGGTTAAGGCTGTAACCTGCAAGAAGAGCTGCCCTAACCCCATTATCATGTTGACGCCTACGTGTGGGGGTTGGGTGATGTCCCTGCCAATGCTTGAATAAAGGCATAGATGTCATGGTTCCAAAATCACGTAGGACATCAGAAATGGGAGGAACATCAGGGGTCATCTAGTCCACACTCTTACCAAAATAGAAATCTCCTATATGACATCCTCATTCATTTGTGACCTCTCCTGTGCTTGAATATCTTTGGGGAAAGGGAACTTACTACCTTCCAAGGCAACCTATTCCAGCTCTAATCCTTAGGAGATTTTTCCTGATTTTCAGCTTCAGTTTCCCTCTGTGCAGCTTCTGCCTATAGCAATTAATTCTGTTGTCCGTGGCCAAGTTAGACCAGTCCAATCCTTCGTCCAAACGACAGACCTGCAAGCACTTGGAAAGAGTGACTCCCTCTCCCCTGGGCCCTTTCTTCTCCACCCTCACACCCCACTTTGTTCAATGGATCCTCAGCTTGCACACTCTAGGTCTTTTGTCATTCTGTTGGCCTTCCTCTGACCAATGGGGCAATGGGTGTGAAAGTCAGTTTTCATATTTTACTGTTGCTTATAAAGTCATTTTCTTCATTGGATGAGTTCTAAAGTTTCTGGATAGAATTCCCTTTCTGATGCTGTGGGTTTCTGCTCCTCCTTTTTTGTACTTTCTCCCTCTCCCTCTTTTCCTCCCTCCCTCCCTCTCTCCCTCTCTCTCCCTCTCTCTCTCTCTCTCTCTCTCTCTCTCTCTCTCTCTCTCTCTCTCTCTCTCTCTCTCTCTCTCTCCTCTCTCTGTCTCTCTCCTCTCTGTATCTATATTTCTCTGTCTGCCTCTCTCCATCCTTCCCTCTTTCTTCATGTCTTTCTGTTTCTCTCTATCTCTATTTCTCTCTTTACACCCTATCTGTGATTTAGTGGACAAATCCTAAGGAGTTGTTTAAAGACCAGGAAGTTGAAATGATCTTTGCAGTAATACTCAGTTATTAAGGATCAGGGCTGAGATTTGAACCCAATTCTCCCTGCTTTTAAGCTTACTACTCAGTGCACTCCACAATGCTGCCCAGCTGAGCACATAGTGGGAGTTTATTGATGGATGAACAAACTTGCCCCTAGTGTTTCAGAAGGGACTCCTAATGGCTGAGAGCAGTCAGGAAAGCTTCCAAAGTGCCCTTTGTTGGTGCTAAGTGGGGGCTGATTTATACCCAGGCCCTTCATCAACACTTTGCCTCAATATCTTCCAGTGTGTAAAGTCTTGTAAATCTTCTCTGGGAGTTACTACATCACTGCTGGCAGAATTTGTGCAAACACATGGAAAATGTTGTTAAAGAAACAAACCTGTAAGAGGCCTCCATGGAGTCCCTTTCAACAGGGCTTGAGTTACTTAAAATCAATATTTGAACAAGGACCAATCCACATCTTTTCCAAACCAAATTAGTGGGGGCTGTGATGGGGGCTGGTAAGGTGGTTACGTCAAGATGGAGGTTCTTTATAGGGTCCTTTGCAGGAGCACAAAGAAGATTATGAAGTGAGAGGCTGCTCTGCTCCCCAGAATCTCAGATCCAGTCCTACCACTGCCACCTCCTTGCTGGCAATAATTCTTAGCAATAAAGCAGTTTAATTTTTGCAAATCATTTTACATGCACCATTTCTTTTGCTTCTTGTGATAACCCTGTAAGGCATGGGCTAATTTTCATTTGGACTTACTGAGTCACTTTATGGTAGATTTGGAGTCAGAGGACCTACATTCAAATCCCAGTTCTGCCATTTGCTATTTGTGGAACTGTAGTCAAGTCATTTGGGACTCAGTTTCCTTATCTGTAAATGAGACAATTGGATGAGCTGGCTTCTCCTACTTGTGTAACTTTGACTACTTAGCCCCATTGGGCCTCAGTTTCCTCACATGTAACAAGAAGGGGATGAACTAGAATTCAAGAGTTCTTGACCGTTTTTCTATCTTTGGTCCCTCTGGTAGTCTGGCAAACCCTATGGGCCTTTACTCAAAGCTTTAAATGAATAAAATAAAATACCCATAATTACAAAGGAAACCAGTTCTGTTTATCTAGGGCAGCTAGATAGTGCAGTAGAGAGAGTGCAGGTAACTAGAGTCAGGAAGACTCATCCTCCTGAGTTCAAATCTAGCCTCAGATACTTATTAGCTGTGTGACCCTGGGCAAGTCATTGAATCCTGTTGCCTCAGTTTCCTCATCTGTAAAATGAACTGGTGAAGGAAATATCAAACCACTTCAGTATCTTTGCCGTGAAAATCTCAAATGGTGCCATGAAGAATCAGACACAACTGAACAAAAGTAATGGACATAATATTTTAAAAATCCCAGTATCTTTAAAATAAATTCCAGGTCAATAGATGGACAGTCTCTAAGGTTACTTCTGAATCTAAAGCTATGATGATTGCTGCAGTCATCCAGCTTCCAGTTGAAGACGACAACTGAAGACATCATTCTCTTCAGCTCTATGATTTCATCATCACAGGGAACACCCAGTGTGGAAATTCGCTCCACTAATACAGATTGGCAACTCAAAGGTAATTTATAGCATTATAGAATTCCCTAGGAATGAAACAGTAAAGGAACTGCTGAGATCACGCAGATAGTATATGTCTGAGGCATGATTCAGATCTGTCTTCCTGCCTCCAAGTTCACCTTTCCATCACAGTACCTATTATGTCTCAACTCTCCTGAGGATTTGCTGGGATTATTTCTCCTGCATTTCAAACATTGACATCAAAAGGAAATCAAGGGAGGGGAAAAGTATCCAGAAAGGAACATAGTCAAGTGCTTCCCTCTCAAATCTTAGGGTCATAAAGCAAAGGAAATCGAGAGGGTTGGCAGAAAAACTATGCCCAGCAGTGAGCCACACATTGCTTGAAAAGTCAATCAGGGGATGATCAAAAAAAGATAGCCCTGAGAAGTCAGGTAACCCCACAAAGAGCTACTGGCATGTTGGGCATGCTTAGAGAGGTAAAGAAAATTAATTGCCTGCTGAACAAGGCCACCCTGCTTTCTGAAGTGCCACTGACTTTGAACCCTAATCCTAACCCCGAGCTGGTCAGTGTGCACTGTTCAACGCTTGAATGACAATATCCCTATCATAGGTACAAAGGTACACTATGCCAGATTGACTGGGACAGTTTCTGAGGAAACTTTCAGCTCCAAGATTTAATGTTCTTTTATGTTCTCTCATTCCCTATTCTGTAGCCCCTTGGAAGTTTGACACTAGACCTCATACCCCAGATAAAGGTAGTGGAGTAGATGACCTCTAAGGACCATTTCAGCTCTATATCTACAATCCTGTGACCAATTACAGGGCATGTTGTAGAAGCCATTCCCATTCAGGTATGAGTTGGACTAAAAGATCTTGGAGGTCTGTTCCAAAGCAGAAATTCTGTGATTATTTTTCTTATTCACTGGCCATTCATGTTCCCACCCTATGAAATGCACAAGTCTCTCCCTTCTTCTGAACTTAGCTGAATCATAGCAGAATGGAATAGGCTGCCTCCAAATCCAGTCTCCCATAACTCAAGGTCTGTCCTAAATAAGGCCTCTGGTCTTGCCAGCCTGACACTATCTCAGATAACGACTCTTAGATGGTATGTTATATCATCAACGCTTCTCACTTACTAGTACCCTGTCTCTCAAACTACCTTGTTTTAACGATTTTCATTCATGTTCTTTACGTTTATTCTACATATATTTGTAGATGTTCATGTACTTGTTATCTCCTTAATGGGCTGCAAACTCCTTACAAATGCAAAATGTTTCATTGTCTTCATTTCCCTAGATCTTAGTACAATGCCTAACACATAGTTGGAAGTTCATACATGCTTGTTGATTCATTTGTTAGATGGCTGATCAATGCTGAGGTGAGAGGATCTCTCTCCCTCTCCACCCACTTCACTGGTTTCCCTTAATAAACCACGAAGGGACCTGCCAGCTGTGGAATGTTCATAACTCATGGATTAAACTGAGGTGGCAGATTTAGGGTCTTCCTGACTCTAGAATAAAGGCCCCATGTGGATTTGGGGAAGTTCTTTCCTCCGCCTGGGCTTCCTTTTTCTGCAAATTGAGGAAATTAGACAGATTACCGTCCATCTTCTTCCCATAATGATTTTTCGTGAGCTTTCTCATAATACAATCAATAAATAAGATTTCATTATGGATTAGGATGCACCATTAGAAGTGCGCGTCTTCATCCTTTGCTTATTCAAGTAGCAAGAGAGCAGAGCTAGAGTCAGAACACCTTGGTTCAGATCCTGGTGCTGATGCTTCCCTCTGTGCCTCCAGGGTTAAAGTAATTGATCCCCTTGGGTCTCAGCTTCTTCATCTATAAAACAAAGAAATTTGACTAGATGATTTTCCAGGTGCTAATGCCAGCAATTGCAGCTTGACTGCATCTAAAGGAAAAGGAATTTCTCTTCAGTAAAAAGTTAGAGTTCACATCTAGCAAGAGTAAATCCCAAACTATGCCAAGAATGTCAGAAAGAAAAATGGCATGCCAGGGGGATTCCCTGGGCAGAAGGGAGATCGAGGACTAGCTGAATGTGCTTTCACTGATACCAGCATTCCAAAAACTTAATATTGAGTAACACCATCTTCTTTCCTCCCTCCTTTCCTCCTTCCACACCCAGCAATTCTTCCTAGGGTTAAGCCCATTGGAACATTGGCTAACTTCCCAGAAGACATCGTAAGGTTAGCATCATGGATGAGCATCCTTCCACATACTTCACACCCAATTTCTTGTTGGTACAATCCAATGAATCTGCTTAGCCTACCCTACTTGTCCTTTACACACCCATCTTTTAGACCCAGCAACCTAGTCCCTTCAGCAGACTTCCTTGTTCAAAGGTTCATGCCAATCTACTTTTATTGCACAGAGATGACTTCCATTTAAAAGTAGAAGGGCTACCTCAGGAAATAATCTTTATCCCTTCCCTTTCCCCTCACATCATTACATGTTTTTTTAAAGGCCAAATAATCACTTCTTGAGTTTATTATATAGAGATTTTTTTTTTGCCAGATATGAGTTGGAATAGATGGCTCTTGAGGTGTCTTTGACCTCTAAGGTTTAGAGACTTGATATTATCAGGAATCAGTCAACCAATTAGCACACATTTTTATGTACCTACTGTGTGCAAGGCATTGTGGTAGAAGGAAGAGATACAAAGATAAGAAAAGAGTCAGGGTGACTTCTCCTATGTCAAGGCATCTGTGAAGGAAGGAGGCTAATCTCTTACCTGGGTTCTTTTATCTCCATTCACACAGACTCTAGGGTCAGACACTGGATGTCTCCCATGCCTGGAATACTCTCCTGGCTTCTCTGGATTTTTAGCTCCAATGGCACTAAATACACTGCAAGTTCCTTAAGGGTAAAGACTATTTCAACTATTTCATTTTTTTGTGTGTCTGTATTCCCAATATTTAATACCATGTGTGGCATCCAGTAGGTACTTAATAAATGTTTATTAGATTAAATTGATCTTTGGCAAGAAAAAAAAGCAGATCACAAAGTAAATAAAACACTATTTCCAGGTATTGTACTATGACCTGGAAATACAAATATAAACAAATGAAGAAAGTTACTAAGCTCAAGAACCTTGCTTATGGTCCAGTGGGAGAAGACCCTATAGCAAAGGAGGCTGGGAGGGCAGAAAGAGGGAAGGGAATTGGAAGGAAGCAAGGCTGATGGGAAGAAATTCTGGACCAGATCAAGGAATGAAATGATGATGGATTATGTGGACACTTGAAGAAATGGTGGTTTGAGGCAGCAATTTGCAAATTAGAGGAGAAGGTCCTGGGGTTGGAGCCATCTCTAGTATGAGAAGGTTGTTATTGAAGAGGTGAAGTCCAGAGAGTCAGGAAGAGGGTCTGGTGAGGAGTTAACATTGGGAAGTTGTGGCAAGACAGGGAGAAGACATTGTCCTCATGTAGGCAGGATGGTGCGGTGGAAAGAGCCTTAGTCTGGGAACTAGAAAACCTGCGTTCAAGTCCTAGTTTGGATGTTTACCAATTGGAGGATCCTGATGAATTTGCCTACTTTCTCCAAACCTCATGTGATCATAACATTTTGAGGTGGAATGGACCATTAAATCAGTTAGTGCCATCCTTTATTATGAAAACAGAGAACCAAAGTCCCAGAAAGGTCCTACTGAAGACCAAAGAGGGTAAGTCCCAGGCCCCAAGATGAGGGAAGAGGCATATTCTTTATTTATGTTCTTGATTTATCTTCTCAGTATATATTTCACTCTTAAAATGAGCTTATGTTAGTGAAATGATACTGAATCAGTGACATAAAACATACTAACTATAGCTTGGAAGTAATATTGGGAAGGCCAAACTGGAATGGGAGCAAGTCAAACAAGCATGGGCAGGAGGAGTCAATCCAACTCCTCAGGGGAGTCCCTAGAGCCATCCAAGGAAGACGTGGCCATGACCCTGGGGACTGAACTTGCCAATGAGGGCAGGAGTTGGAATCAGGCCCAACGGAGTTTGTAAATGCTCCATGTAAAGGGCTTTAGAAACCTCAAAGCACCATCTACATACCAGCTTCCATGCATTCACCTTCTGGGCTCCTCTGACTCCTGCCTTCATAGACAGATTTAGGACTCTCATTTGTTCAAGCACACACACTTAATTTCTGGTTTAACAGGAGCACTAGTCTATAAACTATGCACATTGTTGCTCTGAATATGTACATTATTTAATGTACAGTCTATAAAATATTTACTCAGGTTTTATTCCCCCTTGCCTTTGTTCAGTGTTGTCTGCCTCCTGGTTTCTCCATGCTGGTAAAAGAGGTGGTTGGCATTCTTCCAAACATGGCAAGAGGCAGCAGCTGGAAGGGGACCATATTTTATTCATTTTTGAAAGCATGTATAATTTGCTAGTGTTGAAAGCTTTCTTGGGGCGTAAGAGTTCTAAAGCTCTCCCCCCTCACTGCTCCAACCTCCCATCTCTAGGTCATTGTTCTTTAGCCAGGGAGGCATCTGGGAACTGAGTTGGCTCGACTCCGTTCATTTCCAAGCCCACTTTTGTCATCTCAGTTTAGGCAGTGAGGTGTAGAAGGAAGACTGGAATGGAAGTTGGGAGATACAGCTCTAGCTTTGTGCTGACACTAGTTACCTATTGTGTGACCTTGGACTAGTCAGTGCCCTTCTAGAGACCTCAGTTTCTTCAGCTATCAAAAGAACGATTGGACAAGATGTTTCTAATACTTGTGTTCTAATGACCCGCCCAGCTCCCATAAATGTTGCAAGATCCTGTCTAGATGCAATATTTTGTTCGAATTTACAGGCCCTTGGAGATATTCTAATTCAATCCCCTCATTTTTACAGATAAAAGAAACTGAGGACTATCAAGATTTAGTGACTTGAGGCAAAGGCCCTGAGACAATAAACAGCACAGATGAGATTTGTGTCAAGGACTTCTGATTTTCTGTTCTTCCCATTCTGACATGTTAAGACATTGCCTGTCTTTCAATGATATGTCCTAATATTCTATAGCTTAAGATCCTTTCCAGCTGTGACATTCATAGGAAGGGACTAGTCCATGAACATGGTCCAACCTTCTCATTTTACAGATCAGGAAATTAAGGGGAATTAAATGACCTACCTGAGGTCACTCATGTAGTAAGTATCCCAATGAGGATTTGAATCCAGGTACCCTAGCTCTAGTATTTTGTATTCTAATGCCCCTTCTAGCAATATATTATGTATTTTGTCTTCTAACATTCTGTCTGTTCTGTCTCTGTTCTGAAGTCCTTTCCATCCCTAATATTCTACAATCTATGTTCCAACAATCTACGTCCTAAGGATCTTTCTGCCTCTGACATTCTAGGTTCCAAGCCTCCATTAGTTCTAGGTTCTAGGTTCTAGGTTCTCATGGTCAATGTTAGAAGGTCTTTTCTAGCCATCACACTAGGCCATATCTAGACTCCATTAGCATTAGTAGACTGCTCCAGTATTTTTCAGGAAGAGAATCTTGCCTTAGGGAGGTCATTAGGGCCTTTAGCTCTTTTTCTGAGTTTTCAGGAATTGAAAGTAAATAATTGCCAAGTATTAGCAGATTGTAACAGCCACTTCCAGGAGCATCATAGAAGAAATTTCATTGGTCCCACTGAAATTTCGATGCATAATCTCTAACTTTTTGGGTTTCCATTGAAATTTTCAATTGTGTATATCATGTGGCAATAGCTAACTTTTGGCAAGGTGTCAGGCAGTACTGAAGAGTGTTCCCCATGATAGTACACTCAACAGCAGGGGAATAGGAGATGGGCAGTATCACAGACTTCATATAGTACAGTCTTGTCATTTTACAGATGGAGAAACTGAGACCCATAAAGTTGAAGTGACTTGCTCAGAGACCTACAGGTAATAAATAGCAGAACTAAGATCTGAACCTGTGTCTTTGACTAAAAATTCAGCACTCTTTCCATTATTCCATGAGGCTAGACCAGATCCCCTCTATTTTGTTATCTTTTTTTTTTTTTGGTTTACAAGTCATTATCTTTGGAGCATGCTGACTTTACTACATTAGAATTCTGCAATGGGATCACCTCAGATCCCCTCTATTTTGTTATCTTTTTTTTTTTTTTTTGGTTTACAAGTCATTATCTTTGGAGCATGCTGACTTTACTACATTAGTCTTTTGCAATGGGATCACCTTTTTCCTCATGTCCAAATCTTTGATCTTGTCCTGTCCACTCCCCTCTTCCTCACCTCTTGCATCCAATATCTATGGTGGGTGTCTCTATATTATCAATTGTGATCATCCTTTCCTCTCCAAAAACCTAGTACAAGCTCATAGTACTCCCCACTTAGACAATGGTAATGGCTTCCTAACCTTTGCTTTTTTTTCTTGAAGAACACACTGCCCTCTATCAGGCACTCTGGGTGAAGAAGGTGTGTGTGAGTGTTTGCAATCCCAAGCAGACTCTCAGACAACTAGGAAACCTCCTTTGGGTGTGTATGCTATTTTCCAACTCAGTCATTATCAGAGGAATAGATATGATCCCACCCATGAGGTAGGACTGTATGGTCTAAGAAGTGCCATTGCAGGAGTGCACAGCACATGAATCACACATCATAATGGAAAATGTAAAGAATTTGGAGTGCTTTCCTCAACTATGAAATGAGAAATTTGCAATAGATGGTTTGGTGTAATCCTCCTCCCTTTGGAAACTTAGGTTCCTCCCTGCGTTCTCTTATCCTAATCTTGCTAGAGCTCAGGCTTCCATTCTACTTCGCAGTTGTCTTCTCACCACGACCCCAACCTGCTCTTCCCTTCCCTCTTTTCCAGCATCCTTCTGGGTGTTGTCTTCCTCCACTGAAACGCAAGCTTCTCCAAGGCAAAGACTTTCTTGCTTTCATTTGCATCTCCAGAGATTAGCACAGTACCTGGCTCTCTTGTCACCTCACCTCTTCTCTTCCCACTTTCTCTTTGTCTTTTGTCTCTGTTTCTTCCCTCTATCTATTTAATCTCTCTATTTGTCTATCAGAAATCCCTTTCTCTGTGTTTTTCTAGAAAATTTCATCTCTGTGTTTTTAAACACAGGAACTCACATGCAGGAGCTACCAAACTTGTAACTATATTTACAAAATGTCCCTATAAGCTGACATTAGCCAGGAAATCTGTTTTCTCCAATTAGAAGGCTAGATCCTAGGATCATGCAACCCAGATAATTCAAAATACCTCCTGCCCTATGATTGTAATACTGTGCTATAAGAAACGAGGGGAATAGTTTCAGAAAAACATGGCAAGACCTATATGGACAAGCACTGGAAGATGATTGTGCACAGTAACAACAATGTTGTAATGATGATTAGCCCCGAAAGCCTTGGCTACCCTGACCAATCCAACGATCCAAGACAATTCCAAAGAACTCATACTGGAGAGGGAGAATTGTTGGACTCAGTGTAAATTGAAGTATGATTTTTCACTTTATTTTTCTTGCTTTTTTAATGGCTAATATGGAAATGTGTTTTACGTGATTTCACATAAAAAGATACATAAAATATTTTACAAACCTTTGAGTGTTATGTAAATGATAACTATCATTTTATTTTTTAAAAATCCTTCTGTTATAGTCTTGGACAGCATTTGCATTGAGTCAATGCCTAGTGATCTTAGAATGTATGAGATATCTTGTTCTTCCCTGAAGAAGATCTAAGGAAAAATGG
>CM053593.1:15079758-15104252 GCA_028646575.1 Pseudocheirus occidentalis
GAGAGAGACAGAGAGAGAGAGACAGAGAGAGACAGAGAGACAGACAGACAGAGAGAGACAGAGAGAGAGAGACAGAGAGAGAGAGACAAAGAGAGAGAGAGACAGAGAGAGAGACAGAGAGAGAGAGAGACAGAGAGAGAGAGAGAGAGAGAGAGAGAGACAGACAGAGAGAGAGACAGAGACAGAGAGAGAGAGACAGAGAGAGAGACAGAGAGACAGAGACAGAGACAGAGACAGAGACAGAGACAGAGGGAGGGAGGGAGGAGGAGGGAGGGAGGAAGAGGAGGGGGGAGGAGGAGGGAACTGACTTGTCCACTCACTTTTACCTTGCATCTATCTTTCCTGTACCTAGTGGTTTGGCACATTGTCTCGTCCATCAGAATGAGAGTTCCCAGAGGGCAAGAACTTTTTATCTTTTTTTTTCTTTACTTTGAATCCACAGTGCTTTACACAGTGACTGGCAAATAGTAGTCCCTTAATAAGTGTTTGTTGACTGACAGAAAACAGCAGATCCTTTAACTAGTATCTGCCTTCCTGAAACTCAGCCAAGGAATCGGGATTTTCTGGATACTCTTAGCGAGGTGCTGCTGAGTTCACCCACATGCCGTTGGAATGTGCCCTTCACATGCCTCGGGACAAAGACCGACACCCTGTATTTGCATCACATTATCTGTGGGAGCTTTCCCATTGATCAGTAACCCCCCCCCCCCAACCCCTGAGGAGGTATCGAGGTGGCCCAGGGGATGGAGCGCCAGCCTTGGGATCAGGAAGGTATCAATTCAAACCCAACTTCAGATCCTTCCTAGCCCTATGACCCTGGCTAAGTCACCAAACCTCAGTCTGCATCAGTTTCCTTATCTGTAGGACGGAAGCAGCGATGGCATCTCCCTCCCAGATTGTTTTAAGGATCAAACGAGATGAGAATGACCAAGTGCTGTGCCTAGTGCCCGGTACAGAGTAAGTGCTCAGTAAATGTTCATCCCCTTTCCTCACTAAATAACCCCCCACCCCATGTAGACACGTATAAAGCACCGTTGAAGGCACTATGGGCGCTAGCCTGGCCAGTCAGAAACTTAAGGCTGGCACGCGGGCTGTCTTTAAGAATGCCGAGCGGTATCGACCAGAGGCGGGCTGTGCCTTCAGTCCAAAGACACAATTCAAACCAGCTGTGGCATCGGGCTTTACTCTCTTCTCATCTCCTAATTAATCTTGGATTTAAATTCCCAATGAGTTATTACATCTCAGCCCCCTGACTCTGAAGATCATCCTCTGTGGAAGACAAAATAGATTCAAATGAAAATCCGGCTGTTCCACCTTGACTCCCATCTGCCACCCTCCACCCAGAGCAGGACAGGGACTGTCCTCTGGTCCTCCTCTTTCTTCAGTTATCTAAAATCCACTTTTTGCTATGGCCAGAGAAGATGGAAAACAGCCTTAGAGGGGAGGGCTCTGGAAGATGCCTTGATTGGTCCCATGGCTGCCATAGAGGTGGGGCTATGGGGTGCACAACAGCCCTAAAGGAGGCCCCTTGGTGTCGGGCTGCCCATTTTTCCTCCAGGCAGGTCTGATATTAAGTAGAAGCTGGGTCCCACCCATCTGGTTATTATGGCTGCATGTCTGGTGACCTCAGGTTGCTGAGGTCATCCAACGTGAGTCCCTTGAGCCTGGATCAATACTGTAGTATGCTCATCTGGCCAGGCCCCAGGCCCTAATGGACACAGCCCTGCAGCTGTAGGGCCCTGCTCTCCCTATCCTTGTGCCCTGCCCAGGCTCAGGGGTGGAGGAACTGGCTCCGGACAGGGTTGCCTCATCCTCTGCTCGGTCCCAAACCTGCCTTGTCTTTGCTACTCCATGTGAGCATTAAGGGGTCAAGGACCCTTGGGGGCTGGGCTCATGTTAGCAAAGCCACTGACCTTGTGCAGGCTGGGCTCCCAGAGGCTTTCTGGATCAGAGCAGCGTGAGCCCCTGCTTCAGTCAGTAGAAAAGGCAGTGAATGAAGAAAATGTGAGGAAAGAAGCAAGAGAGAGGGAGCCTGAGCTAGAGGTGGGGGAGTCCTGAGTTCAGATTATTAGATGGATCATATTTTTATCTTTGCATTTATATCTGTGCCTTGAACAGTGCAAGATGCCCAGTAAATGCTGATGAAAAGCATGGCTACAAAGAAGAGAAATGAGAAGCTACCTCCCCATACTCCTTTGTAGAGGCAGGGGGAACAGATCAACTGTATCGTTAGATTTGTGTCAATGTATTGATTAGTTTTGCTGATTTAGTCTTCCTTTTTCTTTTAAAAGCAATTATTGGGATAGATCTCTGGGAAGGAGGAGAAGGGATATGGGAGAAATTTAGGGGATGTAAAAACTAAAGATATTTCCAAAACTATTTTCCAAAAATAAATGCTACTTCACTGAAGTGGAGTGCCCCAGGAATCAGGAAGATGTGGGTTCCAGGGCCGCCTCGGATATATACTAACAATGGAATCATAGGCAAACTGCCAACCCCTGAACTTCAACTCCCCTGTCTATAACATAGGGCCAATAGGCTGGCCCCTCAGCGGGGATTTAGGAAGATTGGGGCTGGATGTCGCCACACAATGGCTCCCAAACCCTGGGCAAATCCCACAGTGCTTCTGCACTCCCCGACAGCTCTAAGAGTACATATGGCATCCAAATGGTCCAACTGAGAGAGGAAGTTTCCTCCTGGTAGATGTCTGATCCCAATGCAAGCACAGGCTTAGTCAAAAAGAGGGAAAAAGGGAATAGTGAATAATAGCTAGAATTTGTAGTGTCTTGAGGTTAGCAAACATATTATTAGATCCTCACAGCTACTTTAGGAGATGGGCATTT
This sequence comes from Pseudocheirus occidentalis, assembly GCA_028646575.1. NCBI lineage: Eukaryota > Metazoa > Chordata > Mammalia > Diprotodontia > Pseudocheiridae > Pseudocheirus > Pseudocheirus occidentalis. Next base: position 15,082,602 of record CM053593.1, read on the forward strand.
TTACTATTCTCATCCATTTTCAGTTGAGGAAACTGAGGCAAACTGAGGTTAAGTGACTTGTTCAAGGTCACGTAGCTAATAAAAGTCTGTGCTTAGATTTGAGTTCCTTTCCTTCTAACTCAAAGGTCCAGCCTTCTATTGATTACCTCCCAAGGTTGTTCTAAGCATCAAATGAGGTGATATTTGTAAAACAGTTTGACACCTTACAAGGATCTATAAATGTAAACTGGCTTGGCTTTCTAGCCTATATCCTGGCTGCACATGTCCCTGGCTCTCATGCTCACTGAGTCTGGTCATGCACAAACCTCCTCACCTCTCTCAGAATGTTTTCAATTGAAAATTACATGGAGACCAAACCAATGTGGGTGATCCTTCTACCAGTGCCAAACAGCACCTTCTGAGCACTTTACAGCCTTGCAGAGTTACTGGGGCACTAAAAGGCTGAGAGACTTGGTCAGAGATAGGTGTTCACGTGTTAAAGGCAAGATTTGAACCCAGATCGTGCTGACTCTGGTCAGCTAACTGCACCTCACTGATAAAATGGAGAAAATATTACTGGTATCCCATGCCTCAGTGAATTATTTCTTTGGCAGTTGTTTTGTAAATTTTATTGCAATGTGAATTATCATTATTATTAGACTAGGAGAAGTAACTGTCCATTATTACAGAACAAAGATTATGAAAGACTAAAGTTAAAGCTGGAAGGAACCTCAGAGCTCATTGCATTCAATTCTCTCACTTTGCAAAGGAAGAAATTGAGACTAGGTAAGGTCATGTGACTTTCCCATAGTCACCCAGCTTATGTTTCAGAGTCCGATTTGGACCAAGGTCATTCTGAGCCCAAGGCATGATATCCACAGCATCTTTCTCTTGCTTCTCCCATGGGGTGTGGAGTACAAAGAAAGCACTTAACATTAGTCAGAGAAACAGGCTTCTCTGCTTTAGAGAGAGAACTGCCTCTAATATTATTGGAACTTGGTCAAGATGGCGCCATATTGGAAAGCAGACAAGATGGTGTCATGTTGGAAAGTAGTGAGATGGCAGGCCTCCATGATGGCAAGGCTTTCTGGTCCTTTGGGGACAACTGTCTGGGATCTGGACAGGCTGGGGGTCTTTAAAACTTGCAATGTCTAGTCTCATCCCTGGTAAGCGATAAATTGCCCAGGAAGCTGGATATTGATGATAGTGGCAAGGTCACTGGGCGCTTAGATACCATGGAGAGAAAGTATTACAATGCTAGTCTTAATTTAAGTGAGACCTCATTCAGTAAAGAGCAGCCTTTCAGAGTTTGCAATGTAATAAAAATTGAATATAGGAGATTAAAAAGGAAAGTTATTGGAAAGAAACATCAATGACTCTAGTCCTTACTGAGGTACCCCATGATGTCTAAGCAGTAAGCAGTTTCCCAGAGGAGCATTGAGATGTGAAATGAATGGGAAAGAGTCTTTTACAAGTAGACACACACACACACACACACACACACACACGCACCACTACTTGCAGAAAGGGAAAAGACAGTGCGTAAGTGTCTGGACTATTACATAAAAACTGTCTGTCAGACTGGGAAAAGTAATTAAAATCCATCTCTGACTTGGCCAACAGGTAAAACACATCTCATTTCTATCCTTCCTTCAGGAGATGGCGCATTTGGAGACAAAGAAGGACAGCCTACAGGAGTCAAGTTTGGAAAAAAAAGAGGGAGAGAGAGAAATAGAGGGTTTTTATAAAAATGAAAAACAGCAGAGGGCTGGGGCAGTGATATATTACCAGGCTGGCTGTAACCTAATTGATGACTAATGTTGTAATGCATTTGAAGCTCCGTTGATCTATGGTCTGTCTCAACAAGGATGAAGGGACACTGTAAGGAAAAAAAATTCTGTTTTACCCTGATAGACCCTTAAATACACACACACACACACACACACACACACACATCCACTTACTTTGAAAGACAGATGGTCAGGTGACGACCTCCTAATGTATATCATGATCTTATATTGTAGAATCAAATTATAATTAAATAGAACCCAGGAGAGAAAAGAAAGGCATGTGAGTATGTATTACAGAGCTCAGGAGGCTATAGGAAAAGGGGGTGGTATTGTTGGGGTATCTTCTTGCCTCCCCACAATGGTGTGCAATCTTGCTCTGATGCCTCATTATACTCGAGGTTACCCTGGATTCTAAGATTCTAAGGAGGTAGAAAGTGACTGATTCTGGAGTCAGAGATTCTGGGTTCAAAGTCCACCACTGTCACTTAATATTGTGATGATGGGAATGTCACTCAGCTTTCCCAGGCTACAACTGCCTTCTCTGTAAAGAGAGAGGGTTGTGGAGAACGGCATCTGAGGGGCCTTCCTGCTCCACATTTATGATCCTAAGTCTCTTAACAACTCTGGGCTTCAGTTTCCATTTTTGCACAATGAAAGGGTTTGACTCACCTCTGAGGTTCCTTCAAGCTCTAGCTTTATTATTTTGTTCTAAGCTTTGCCAATAGAAAGAGTGCTCTGAGGACCAAATAATCTAGAAAGGCTCCAAGGGTTAACTCAGTGATAGGTGACCAACCCATATTCACTAAGTGCCTACTGTGTGCTGGGCTCTGGGAATACAATAGAGCATGCAACAATCCCTCCTTGCACAGAACTTGAATTCTCATGGGGAAGACAAGAACATATATCCATGTCCACGTCCATGTCCATGTCCATGTTCACATACACATACATGTATATATATATATATATATATACACACACACAACTATAGTATGCATAAATGAGAGAAAGAGAAAAGGAGAGAAGGAAGGGAAGGAGGAAGAAAGAAAAAGGGAATTCGGAAAGGAAGGCAGTATCAGGTAGGTAGCAACACCCTCTCATTTTACAATAGAGGCTTCATGGAGAAGTTGATTGCTTGAAATGCTTCTCAAAGGAAAAGAGGGTCTTTGTGAGATGCAGGTATGGAGGGAATGGATTTCAGGCTTTTATCCTAGTTCAGTTTGGAGAGAATAATCTTTCGCTTGACCTCAGGGGGATATTGTTTTATGCACCACAGGTCTCGAAGGTGGCCTACCATATTGTACAGGTTAACAGCTGGGTCAATAAAAGGTACCCTCTCCACTCCACACCGTGAAATAAAAAATTTTAGAAGTATTATACCAGATGGCTAATGACTGTTTCTGAAAAATTACAGTGGTAGGTGGCCCATGATAACATGCAGAGTGATAACTAAAATGAGGTGTATGGACTTTGTCACAATGGCACCCAGATGGAGACTTCCTCCTACATATGATGACCATCCCCTCCCCTTATTCCAAGTTCCTTTGAGCCTCATGCTCTCTGCATTCCTTCCTTATTTGTGTGTGTGTTAGATGTCTCTCCTCCCCAGGAGAATGTAAGTCCCTGGAGGGCAGGAGTTGTTTCATTTTTTTTATCCTCAAGACATTGAACTTTCTTTTGTGGGGGGGGGGAGGGAGGAGGTGGGGGGAGGGGAGTTTTGGGATTTCAGTGGTGTAGAAGGAATTTCTAGTGAGGAAACTCCCTTCCCCAGTGCTATTTCATATTGCTCTGTAACTCATGGTCTTAGAAAGTCGCCTTAGATAGTTACACTAAACATTTTAACAACTTCAAAGTGAGTCTCAAAGAGGCTAAATGTCACACAGTATCCAAGGTCCCCCACTAGCAATTGTCCAAGGAGAGTATTGAAATCAAGATTCCTTAATTCCATTAAACCTTAGACCTCACTGACATTATATGATTGCTAGTTGCTTTTTGACCTGAATTGAACTGGATCCCTGCAGGGGAGGGGTGAGTAGGAAACTCAGCGATGTTATTCACTCCTGCCATCTTTGGGCTGGAGTGGATCTGGCCCCAACACGGCACCCATCTTCCAGTGACTCAGTTTCAGCTAATAATGGCTCTGCTATCTAAAAAAAACCCATTAACACAAGATTTGTTTATTTATTTGCATGAAAATCATCTTCAAGGAACATTTTACATTCTGAACAATGTCCTCGCTGCTGGAGGACAAAGACACAGGTGAGACATGATCACATCTCCAGAGCAGCAGTCCGGCAGAGGAGATATGTCACCTACCCAAGTAATCAATGCTCTCCGGCCATTTCCTGCCTGCCACCCTGATGCTTGGACCATAGACCATTGCCTAGAGGACTTAACCCTCTCAGCTCTCCAGTTTTTGCCCTGAGCCCCAGCTGGTGTGAGTGCTATACATTATGTATGGTCTGGTCCTTGCATATGCTATGTACACACTGGCTACGGCCATGCTTTACTTTAAAATTCAAATTTTTATCCCCATCAGCTGCCCAACCCACCTCTCTCTCCCTCCCTTCCAATTTCTGGACAGGGATAGGGAGAAAGCCTGGATTTGTGATTTCACTAGTATAGGGAACTCCCTGCTGAGGAAACTCCCTTTACTAATGCATCTAGGGATCTTCTCTGTAACTAAAAGTCTTAGACAAATATTTTTTGGATACGTTCAGTGCAAAGATTTCTTTTGCTTTACTAGGCATTTTTGCATCAAAACTTTTCCTTTTTTCTACCAATGGCAGGGTGAGTTGAAAGCAAGAGGAAATCAATTTTAGTTAATTAAAGATAATTTTAAAAAGAAGAATGATTTATAGTCTTAGAGATTGGCACATTTCCCTGAGAGGTGAATGAAATTTCTTAAGATCACCCAGTCAGTGTGGCAGAGACTGTTCATGAACTCAGCTCTTTCTAGCTTCAAGGCCAGCTCTTTCACCACCATCATCCTACCTCCCATTCTATTTCCAGAAGCATCATTTACTGCTACTACTACTGGGAAGGATGTGTCAACCTATTACTTTATTAATCCAATTATTCTTTTACCTTTCCAAAGTAAAATACCCCCTATTTATTCACTCTTCCCATTATTAGTCTTCACTTACCAGAATATAAGCTTCTGAAGGATGGAGACTCTCACTCTACTTGTAGATGTGCCCCCAGTGCTTACTTTAGTGCTTGGCAGGCAGTATTTGACTAACAAATCCTTTAAAAAATTTATTGCTCACTTAGCACTCAATAAATCAAATAAGAAAACCTGGGCTAAGTGCTTTCCAGACATTAAGGCACTCCATACGTGATTATTATTAGTGAATGTTTGTTTATTCATTCTTTGCTCACTTTTATATAGTCCTTTAAGGTTTTTCAGTTCAGTTTTTAATAAATATTTTGCAACAGCCTTATAAGGAAGGCCGGGCAGTTGTCAATATCCGTCTTCTCATTTAATTGTTAAGGAAGGTTTCTCGCAAAGATCTTAAATGCCTTGCCCAAAGTTAAAGGTTACTAGCTACGCTGGTTTCTCTAGGAGATACCCTCCTTGGAATGGTACACGGATGGTCTTGGACCATTTGTTTCTCTGATTGTTATTTATAAAATGGTGGAGATGAATTAGATGAGCTTTAAGATTTCTTCTCTCACCAAACCTTGATACGTTCCAAGTTACCTCCTCTGTAAAAGTCCCTCTGATGATTCCTTTTTGTGTTATTTTCATGGTTTCTTTCACAGTTCATGTATGATCATCATCCAAGTCACTCACTCTTAAAGAGAAAAACAAAGAGAAATTCTTGAACAAATGAAAAAGCTGCTTGGGCAGGAGCTTTGGGCAGGGCTCCAGGCTGACCCCAGCCACTGGAATTTCTTCCTCTTTGGCTCAGAAGGTCAGTCATATTTTGTGAAGCTCAGATCATCCAGGGAAAACCTTTTTTGTTGAAAACAAGAAGAACAAAACCCTCAGTACCCTCAAGTACTTTGTAAACAAACTTCCAGGGTTTTCTTGAAAGGTTTATGAGAACAGCATGGTCAAATATTCATTTGTGTTGGGCTACAGGGGACCCTGAAATAACCCCTTTTATAGGAAGGGGGAGTTCTTGTTCCCAGACTTTCATTCTCTCCCCACCCTACATAGAATGAGAGTCTGGCAAAACTGGAGAAGGGGCCTGGCCCCCAGAATGCATCATGACAGAGAATAAAGCATGATGTGTTAGCACCCAAAGGGCCTAAGAAAATAAAGCAGTGTCAGAAGCGGAAGTGACCTGAAAACATGCAGCATCAGCAGAAAAGTATAAAGAACTTTAATGTTTGTCAAATTCTTTACAAATAGTTCACTTGATGCTCACAACAACCATGTAGAGTAGGCACTATTTGACAAAGGAGGAAGTGGAGACTGAGAGAGATTAAGTGACTTGCCCAGGGTCACACAACTAGTAAGTGTCTGAGGCTGGATTTGAACTTGGACCCTCCTGATTCCAGGTCCAAGATTCTATTTGCTGTGCCACCTGCAGGCCCCCAAATGACTTAATAGTAAAGTGGGAAGCAGGACTGTGGATATGGAGAGCACAGGAATTCATTTCATTTCTGGGAGATGATATGAGTATAGGCAAAAGGGCAGAAGAAAATGAGATGAGGCCATTTTGACAGTCCCCGGAGTCTGTGAAGGGTAAGATAAAACCAGAAAAACTGGACAGTGCCTATCGTAGAAGGGCAATGAGGGGGCACCGTAGTTCGCAGGGGGCTGAGTCAAGAGTCAGGAAGACTCCTTACGTTCCCGAGTTCAAATTCGGCCTCAGGCACTTACCTGTGTGACCCTGGGTAAGTCACTTAAACCTGTTTGCCTCAGTTTCTTCATCTGTAAAATGAGCTGGAGGAGGAAATGGCAAACTCCTCCAGTGTCTACCAAGAAAACCCTAAAAGTAGTCACCAAGAGCGGGATACAACTGAAAAAAGAAGCATGAATGCTACACCAGAGGCCCTTAGATGGCAGGCTAAGGATTTTGTGCTAATTAATAAATGGTGAGGGAGTCATTATCAGTTAAAAGGCGATCGTGCCTGTGTACTAGAAAGATGACTTTGATATTGGTAATAGTGACGGAACAGAAGATGGGAGAGAATGAAGGCAGAGATACCAGCTCACAGAGACATCAAGTTGGAGAGTCGGAAGGGACCCCACTGGTAGTTAGTCTAACCCATGCATGAAAGGATCCCACTCTACCAAGCGTGGCGATGGCTGTCCAAACAATGACTGCCTAGTCTAGTCTATTAATGGAGAAATCCCGGCTATAATGAGGCTAACCTTTCCTTGAAGACATCCAGTCACCAAGGCGGTTCTACCTGGGACAGCTCTCAGTTTTTGAAAGTGTTTCCTGATATCACGATGAAATCTGCTTCTGAATTTTCCACCACTCTCTGGGTTCTGCTCTCAAAGGACCAATAGAATAATCTATTTCTTCCTCCATGAGACGCCCTTCAGACACCAGAAGACAGACATCATACCTCTCTTTCCCTCCTCTAGAGTTCAAGGGAGAGATTAGGATTGAATATATAAATGAGAGGAGGCTATCATCTGGACAGGTCAAAACTTCTCAGCTCTCTGGGAAACCTTTGAAGAGTATAGATTTCTGAGAAGGAGGTTATCTGCTTTGGTAGAGAAAATTCTCTCATTTGGAGGTTCATTATGTAAATGTCAAAAAACAACGTAACATAGACAAAAGAAAGCTGAACAGCCAGCCAAAAGGGCTTATAGTAAATTAAACTTCTGACATATATTGTTCATGTGACCTTGGGCAATTCACTTTGCCCCTCAGTGCCAATGGATTATTGGTTTATTGGTAGTGAAAAATATTCTTGGGGAGATGGAGAGGGCAGCCGCAAATGATAATAGCAATTGAACAATCGTACATCAGAGAACAAATGGACAAAAGGCCCAGCTTGGAGGCTCTTGCTAGGGGAAACAACTATTTCTGTCCCCTCCAGAATTACCAATAAGATATCACATAGTTTTGTTCTAGTTAGTCAAGTTCAGATTGCTTAAATGAGACTTAAGTGAGATAGAAAGCTTCAGGATTCTAGGAATCTTTCCCGCCAGTGCCAGACTCCAATAATTCTTGTTTTATATTTGTTAGCCAGACACAATTGCCTTTTAGCAATAAATATTTGCTAACATTTTAGTTAGAACAGTTTTACAGTTTTTACAAACATTGTCCTCTTCCTCCAACTCTCTCCCAATGAGACATATTCTTCCTTAAATAAAGAGAATCCAAGGGAAAATGGTCTCTAGCTTAGAAAGCCCATGTGACAAAGGAATGATTTCACAGCTTCTGATTTTTGGAAGTATTTTTTCTTTTTGTGTGGAATTCCCATGAATTTCCCTTGAACTCTAGCTTCCTGATAGGTTCCTTGTAGAGTCCCAAAGTGGCCCTTTTTCATTATGTCTACTGTGTCTTTGACTCCCAATGTAGACAGTGGCCCCAGTCATTGTTATTATGGGCAGACAATTGGGAAGCTGTAATGTTAATGGGAGTTGAAGATTTTCCCCACCCATTAATACACCTCATGTAGAGCCCAACAAGATAACCTTGATTAGGGGAGGCTTGTGATTAGGCAGTGGGTCCTGAGGGTTGTTATGCCTCTGACCCTAAAGAAGGGTATAAATACTCTGAGGTAGCATTTTGCTTTGGGGCTCACTAATTGGAGGAGTGTTCAAGTGACTTGGCCAGAATAGACTCTGGGTAGCTGTTAAGGAGCCTTCTTTCTTTGAAAATGCAGAGGTTGATGCTGCTCTCTCTGGTAACTGTACGTGTAGCTTTGGTCAGACAGCTAGAAGCCCTGTTTGTTTGTCTGTGTTATTTTCTCTGTATTTTTTTCTGCTTGTAATTTGTTTGCATTTTCTCTGAAGTTCAGGGTGCTTTTTCCCCTGAACTAAGTGGAGCAAAATATATATGTATATACATTTGTATATGTGTGTGTGTATACACACATATACACATACACACATACACATATACATACATACATGCATGTGATTAAAGTGAGATTGTTGACCCCTTTTGAGTTGCTTCCCTTTAGAAAAGCAGATCTAAGAACCTGTGCTAGCAGCTAGTATTTGTCTGACTGATATATGTAAAATTTTCTAACTAGTATGGATTTGTTTTGATGATTACTGGAAGGGCCTCATGCTTAATTCCTTCCTTTTTCTAGTAGTTTCCTTAAGATGACATCTTTTGCTCCTCTAATGAATTCTGTATTTTTTTTGCCAAATTTCAGAGGTAGAAGAGCTTTTGTTGTTGTTTGGTCATTTTAAATCTGTTTTCAACACTTGGCGACCCTGTTTGGGATTTTCTGGGAAAAAATACTCTAATGATCCACCATTTCCTTCTGCAGCTCATTTTACAGTTGAGGAAACTGAGGCAAACAAGGTTAAATGACTTGCTCAAGATCACACAGCTAATAAATGTCTGAGGCTGGATTTGAAACTAGGAAGATGAGTGCCAGACCTGGTGCTCTATCCACTGTTTCACTAGTTGCCCCTGAAAGGGTTATGTAGTCCAGTGTACACCACAGCAAGAATCTCTTTGCAATATCCTTGATGAGTGGCCATTAGCTTCTGTTCAAGACTCCCTTGTCTTCTAAGACAACCCTTGGACACTTTTGGAAAGCTCTAATTGTTTTCCTTACTTTGATCCTAAATCTACCATCCTATTTCTACCCATTTCTCTTATTCTTTTCTTCAATAAATAAGATATATGTTTATAGCACTACATACATGTGCACAACTTTGTATAGTTGCCTAAAGTGATCTCTTTAGTAATTTGATTTGTATAACATTAAATTGATAATTATTATAGATGATATTACCATTTTTATTATATAGGTGCGGTCTGGGCAAGATAAATGATTATGCCTTCAATTTTGTGTTACTTGTCACTTTTAATCATGTTTTGTAATTTGACTTCTATGTCTTCATTGTATCTTCCTAGATTGACATCTACTCTAGGTAGATGGCAGAGTAGATAAGTGCTGGACTTAGACTCCTCTTCCTAAATTCAAGTCAATCTTTACTAGAAGTGTGACCCTGGGCAAGTCATTAGCCCTGTTTGTCTCAGCTTCCTTATCTGTAAAATGAGTTGGAGAAAAAAAAATGGCAAACTACTTCAGTATCTTTGCCAAGAAAATACCAAAAGGGGTCACAAAGAGTTAGACATGACTGAACAACAACTATAAAATTAACTCAGATATTTTATGCATTTTGTAGTTATTTTGAAGGGTATTTTTCTTTCCATGTTTTCTTTCTTGTGTTAGTGTTTTGTGTGTGTGTGTAATGAAATTTATTACTTCCTTCTTGATAACACAATACTAATATTTTGAAAGGAATTTATTATTTCTTCTTGACTATTACCATACACACATATTTACATTCTTATATATGTACATACTGTATATATATATATATATATATATGCCTGTACATATATACACATAATACATAGGTGTGTATATGTATGCATGTATGTATATGTGTGTATATATATCCCATAATTCTATGAAACTATTCACCATCTCATTTAGTTTCATTGTTGAAATTCTGGGTCTTCCCATGTAAAGCATCATTTTATTTACGAAGAGGGATAATTTAATCTCCTTCTTGCCACTAATTATTTCTTTAAATTCTTTCTCTTGTTTTATTGCTACCCCTAGCATTTCTAGAACCATGCCAGATGCGACTGGAAGGAATTGCCCTTTCTTTATCCTTAAATTTACACATAACATTTCTAGTATTTGTCAATTGTAACAATTTCTTCTTAAGCTCCTCCTTGGGAATGAAACTTGTTTCAAGACAGAGAGCAAAACTCTCCCTTATGAAATCTTTCACAGGTTAACTCCACAAATGAAGCTTTTGTTTCTGTACTTGTCTTAAACTCCCACTGAATGCAATCAAATCCAGTCACATTGCTAAGTGTTATGCATACAATGACAAAATGAGAGACAGTCAGTGACCTCCAGGAGCTTATGTTCTAATAGGGAAGTGCTACATCGTACACATGGGTTAGTAATTTAAGGACAGAGTTTTGGCTATCAAGAGGATGTCAAAAGGCTTTCAGATGCAGTAGCTGAGTGGAGCACTCCTCCTGGGCCTCTTCTGATATTGTTATTCTATGTTTTGGATATTCCTTCTGTCTTTCTTTCATCTAGGGTTCTGATCTATCCTTTGTCCTTTATCCCCCTAAACCTTCATATGAATTGTCTCCTATAGTTGGAATGTTCTCTTTTCTCATCTCTGACTCTAAGAATGCTTCCATTAATTCTGCCCTAAACAAATTCTCTCCAGATACCTCCCAGTTCTTAATGTTCTTGCTGTCCGCATACCTAGATAAAATTTTCTTCTTTGTATGTCAATATATATATATATATATTTTTTTTCCTTGACTCACTTGTATTTTACCTTCTCCCCAGGGGAATGTAAACTCTTTGATTTCTGAAACTATTTCATTTCTGAATTTATATTTCTAATACTTGCACCTTACTTTGTGTCTTACAAGCTCTTTATTTCAATTATTCATTATAGTTGTTGCATTGCTTAAGGATTTCCTTAAAGATTAAAACATAATTTGCATTACCTGTAAGGATACATCCTTTCAGGTAAATGTCTCTGATGGGGATTGATACTTAATGATTTTAGTTAGAAAAAACAATCAGAAAACATTTCAATTCCAACTGTATTTCATAGACTCAGCACTAGTTCCCAACTTGGGACATTTAGTCATTGTTTTCTCTGGTTTCCCTAAGGACTTTGTGCCAATTTGCTAAGGGTCAGGAAGTAAGCTCTAAAGGAGAGCCTTCCAAATTTGATAAGAAGGTAATTCAGTCATATTGGGGTATTGTTCCTCTTATAGGACCCCAAGAAAACAACATTCAAACAAGACTTTTTTAAAAAGGCATTTCCTTGTTGTATTTTGAAGAAAGTTTGGAAGGTCTTACAAGGAAACCTCTTAATTGTCCCTTAAAAGTGGAATTGCGTCAGCGTGGATAAGACATAGTGTTCAAATTGCTCCCCAGAGGCTGTACTCTTAGAAGCTGTCCAGAGTTTAATTGTTAAGCAGAGAATTTGCTTTGAACAGTATACCAGCCGTAGAAATGGAATGATTGGCTATAGGAACTGATCATGTATGAGTAGATCAGATTCTTCCATCTTTGGGCTTATAAGCTGTTCTGCCTAGACACTAGGGTTTGTGAAATCAGATTCATAGAAAGGGTAAACATGGTTAGATAGTTTTTTGTCTGGGGAAAAGAAAGAAAAAGGAAAAGATCCAGAGATTTTAGTGGACTGCAAATTCCAAAGGAACAACAGCCAGCAAAAATTAACGTGTTCTTGAGCTACATTGAGATTCATGGCTCTCAGAAGTAGGGAGAGATTCTGTCCTAGTCTGCCTTGGTTGGAAAACATCCCACATCTGAGATACAAGATTCAATTTTAGGTGCCAAATTATAGCAAGGACACACTCCTAAGTCATGGAGAATCCAAAGGAAGGCCAACAAAATGCCAAAGGGCCTCAAGTCCATGCCAAATTAAAATATCATGAAGGGAGTTTTGTGTGAGCTTGGAAGACCTGCACTCTGATTTTGCTTCAGATCCTCACTGTCTGTGTGCCCCTGGACAAGTCACTGAACTGTTTACCTTAATTTCCTGATCTATAAAATAGGGGTAATAATGGCACCTTCTTCACCAAGCTGCTGTGAAGATCAAATGCTATTGTCTTTTTGAAGTGCTTTACAACCCTTCAGGTGCTTTATATGGGCTGTTATGATCATTTTTCTTGTTGACCATTGCTGTATCTCACAATTCTGTGTCACACACAAGCTGGTCTTCTTGCTGTTCTTTTCTCATGGTGTTACACTCCCCATCTTCCAACCTTTGCTGTCCTGTCCGCCTGACATAAACTCTTTTCTCACCTCCATCACTTAGAATCTCGAGATTTCCTTCAAACCTTAGCTCTGGTAATTTCTCTAGGAGACTCTTCAGATCCTTGACCCCTGCCAGCTGCTAGTACCTTCTCATATCCAGAAAAATACTTTGTTTGTCCTTTGTATATATTTTGCTTTTACTCATCTGTGTACTGTTTTAAATACCCATTGGAATGTCAAATCCCTGAGGGCAGGAACTATTTTTTTTGTATGTATTAGCATTCTTAGAGCATAGCAAAGGGCCCGGCTTATTATAAGTTCTGAAGAAATGATTTTGGAATGAATGGATTGAGGATAGTAGATGGAAGGCTCAGATTAGATGCCTTCAAAACTTAAGAAAGTCAGGAGGAAGAGATTCTGACTTCCTCTGCTTGGCCCCAGATGCCATCCTCGTTCTGACTCAGGTGCAATGGAAGGAAGGTGTGTGGATCACACAAAACGTGACAGGTTCTCAAAGAGCTGGGAGGATCAGATTATCTTGTCTGTTGAGGAACCTGTATGCGGACCAAGAAACAGCAGTTAGAGACAAAAATGGAAGAACTAATTGGTTTAAGATTGGAAAAGGAGCATGACAAAGCTGTATATTGTCTCCTTGTTTATTTAACTTATATGCAGAGTACATCATGTCGGGTGGCTTGGTGATGGGGTGAATAGAGCACCAGCCCTGGAGTCAGGAGGACTTGAGTTCAAATCTGGCCTCAGACACTTAACACAAAACTGGCCATGTGACCTTGGGCAAGTCATTCAAGCTCAATCGCCCCGTATAAAAAGCAAAAAAAGAAAAAACCCAGAACAACAACAATAACAACAAAACCCAAACCAGAGTACATCATGTGAAATGCCAGGCTGGATGCCAGAATGAAGATTGCTGAGAGAAATATCAACAATCTCAGATATGTATACAATACCACTCTGACGACAGAATGTCAGAAAGAACAGCAATTAAACCTCCTGATGAAGGTGAAAGAGGAGAATGTAAAAACTGGCTTGAATCTCAACATCATAAAACTAAGATTTTGGCAACTGGTCCCATCACTTCCTGGCAAACAGAGGGAAAAGAAGTAGAAGGGATATCAGATTTTATATTCTTGGGCACAAATATCACTGCAGACAGAGACTGCAGCCATGAAATCTAAAGACACTTGTGCCTTGGAAGGAAAGCTATGGTGAATATGGACAGGAGACTAAAAAGCAGAGACATCACCTTGCTGATAAATATCTATATTTCAAAATTTTAGTTTTTTTCCAGTAGCAATGTATGGCAGTGAGAGTTGGACTCTAAGGAAATAGAGTGCTGCAGAATTGATGTTTCTGCATTGTGGAGCTATAGAAGACTTTTGAGAGTTCCTTGAACAGCAAGGAGACCAAATCAATGAATACTTAAAGAATTTAATTCAGGCAATTCACTGTAAGTTCAAATACTGAAGCTGAAGTTTAAATACTTTGGCCACATAATGAAAAGACGGGATACATTGGAAAAGACTCTGATGTTTGGGAGAAATGGAAGGCAAAAGGAAAGGGGGGCATCAGAGGAAGAGATGGATAGACAGTGTCATGGAAGCAACAAACGTGAACCTAGATGGACTTTGGGAGGTAGGGGAGGATAGAAAGCCTGGTGTGCTGTGGTCAATGGGGTCACCAAGAGTTGAACATGTCTCAACAACTGTGCAACAACAACAACAGAGGGCAGAATGTCCCAATGGTGAGAGCTGTCCAAAAGTGGAATGAGAGGCAGCAGGAGAATGCAGCAGGAATCTAATCCCTGGAGGGCTTCAAGCAAGAGCTAGTCAGCTGTTGTGTGGTATGGATTCCTTATTCCACCAAACAAGTGGTGTGGGCTAACTGACTACTGAGGTCCTTGCAATGCTGAGATCCAGTCATTCTAGATTTCAAGGAACATCCGAGGGCCTTTCTGTGTGTTTTATTTTCTTTCAAAAAATGAAATTTAAGCTCTTTGTGAACATCTTTGAAAATTTATGGATCAAAAACCTGCATCGTGGAATAAGTTCCCAAACTTATTTTCATCTAGAATCCTTTTACAGTTGTGGTGCAGCGGGAAGAGCCCTGGGATAGAATTCTGTCACTTACTGTCTATGTGAACCTTGAGAGTTCAATTAGTCTGCGTGGGCTTCAGTTTCCTGATTTGTCAATGGGTATCATATCTTCCAGAGACAATATAACATAATAGAAAGGGAACAGGCTTCCAAGTAAGGCAGAGTTGAGTTTAAGTTCTCCCTCTGACTCATCCTGGTTAGGGGACTTTGGGCAAGGATGTCTCATTACCTCTCAGGGCTCCAGGAAACTCCCTAATGCTAGAAGCTGCAGAGCAGGTGCAGATCTGCCTCAGGTTAGAGAGTCCTTCCGATGCCAAAGAAATCAGAGATCTGCTCCAAAAAGCCTCTTCCTATCCTAATTTATAATGTCATTAAGATGAAATGATAACATATTCAATCATGGTTTATAGTTAGATACATGAAATTGAAGATACCTCAAAAAGTATCTAGCTGATACTTCAGTTTTTTGTTTGTTTGTTTCATGTATCTCTCTTTGGCTCTCTAGTGAAGCCTCGAGACTCCTCAGAATAATATTTCAAAGGAATAATATATATAGGATTGCAAGGACAACAATTATATTGAAATGCAGTCATAAAAATGTTGAAACACATTCATTATCCCTCTGAAATCTGTCTATGGAACCCATATTAAGGATAAAGTAGTTCCACTCCATGATTTTATGAATGGAGAAACTGAAGCAGATTAAATAACTTGCCTAGGTTCACTTGGCTGGTTAGTGTCTGAAATGAGTTTTAAGTCTAGGTTTGCCTGACTCTAACTCAGGTGCTCTATCACCATATCACAGTCTCAACATTCTTTGTAAACATTGGCACTTTACAATTGTCAGTCATCCTTGCCATCACCATCGCCATCATCTTCATGGCCATCACCATCGCCATCCTCCTCCTCCTCATCATCATCACTACCATCATTGCCATCATCATCGTCATCACCATCATTGTCATTGTCATCATTGTCATCAATCATCACCATCATCACCATCATCATCATCATCACCATCATCATCATCGTCACCATCATCATCATCATCATCATTGTCATTGTCATCATTGTCATCAATCATCATCACCATCATCATCATCATCACCATCATCACCGTTGTCACCATCATCATCATCATCATTGTCATTGTCATCATCATCAATCATCATTACCATCATCATCATCATCACCATCATCACCGTTGTCACCATCATCATCATCATTGTCATTGTCATCATTGTCATCAATCATCATTACCATCATCATCATCATCATTGTCATTGTCATCATTGTCATCAGTCATCATCATCATCGTCATTGTCATTATTGTCATCAGTCGTCATCATCATCGTCATTGTCATCATTGTCATCAATCATCACCATCGTCACTATCATCATCATCATCACCATCATCATCATCACCATCATCATCATCACCATCATCATCATCGTCATCATCATCACCATCACCATCATCACCATCATCATCATTATCACCATCATCATCATCGTCACCATCATCATCATCATCATCATCGTCATTGTCATCATCGTCATCAATCATCACAATCGCCACCATCATCATCATCATCATTGTCATTGTCATCATTGTCATCAATCATCACCATCATCACCATTGTCACCATCATGATCATCAATCACTTATACCCCTCCTACTCTCCTGGGACACGCTGCCACCCTGATGCAGGTCCTATACCGATCCTTAGATTATTGCACTTGCTTTTTGTCTGCTCTTCCTACCTTAAGTCTCTCCCAACTTTAATCCATCCTCCACTCAGAAGCCAAATTGGTCCTTTTGCAGAGGAGGAAATGGCAGTACAGATGGAGAGGTCTAAAAAAAAAATGCCATCCTTGAACCAGAGGGCCAGGATTTGCTTCTCCAGACATTTAACATCTCTAAGCCTTAAACTCCTTCCCCATAAAATTGACATAACCCCCCACAGAAGCATATTTATATATTTACATGCACACACATATACATACATATATAAATACACATATAAACATACATATTTGTTGTCTTTTGTTCTCAAAGAGGACCAAAATAAGATCACTGCTAGCATCAACTTACACTGTGTCCGACTGTGGTTGATCAGGCCAATATTCTCTCAGAATGTTCTACCACATATTGGGCACAAATAGTCTGTGTGAACATTTGGGGGGGATTCTCGAAATTGGTGCATCTCATGTTTCTTTTGAGCTATCTCAGTTCTGCTGACTCAAATCAGGCAATATAACACTTTGCAAAGTGTAAGCTGTTTAGGATGATAGTTCTAGAGAGTCCTAGAGGGACTTCACAGAACAGTCTGTCCAACCCACTTATTTGATGAATAAAAAAATGGAAAACAAGCTGGGTCACACAATTTGCTGAAGGCCACGCAGCTGGTACAAGTTAGAAGCAGGATTTGAATCTAGATCCTTTGACTCCTGAGCATATATTCTTTCTGTTTATCCCAAGACATCTTTCTAAATCTTGCAGACATTTTCTCTATTGGCCTTTTGATTTTCTTCACCTACTTTGCCTCGGCTCACAGAGAAAAGATGCTCTCTGGATGTGACTAGCAGGAGACACCAGCCACCTAATTCCATCAAGGTGACCCTTTAAAGGGTCCATTCCTGGGGCAGCTAGGTGGCACAGTGAACAGAGCACCAGCCACAGAGTCAGGAGGACCTAAGTTTAAATTCAGCCTCAGACACTTAACACTTACTAGCTGTGTTACCTTGGGCAAGTCACTTAGCCCCAACTGCCCTGCCTTCCACCTCCAAAAAAGCAATGAATGAATGAATGAATGAACAAATAAATAAACAAGTAAACAAGTAAGTAAATAAGTAATGGAGGGGAGAGGAGGGGAGGGGAGAGGAGGGGAGGGGAGAGGAGGGGAGAGAAGGGAAGGGGAGGGGAGGAGAAGGAAGGGGAGGGGAGGGGAGGGAAGGGGAAGGGAGGGAAGGGGAGAGGAGGGGAGGGAAGTCCATTCCTGCTTGACTTTTCAGGACCCAGAGAATTAGTGGACAGATAATCTTGACAGATATTCCTTCTTTTCTTCTTGCCACCTTTGAACAAGTTTTGAGTTGAATCACAGGCCTACCTAATATATAAAGGCAAAACTTAAGTCAGTAATTTCTACTCACCCATACTTACATTAGAATTTGGGGTTGGATTGGGAATAGAAACTACAAGATTTGGGGATTATCTGTGTGTTTTGCTTATTCACTGTGTCCAATTAAGGCAGCAATTTATTTTTCCTTCCAAGGAATCAAAGCCAAATTCACTGGCCCATAGTTTGCAGATTCCATTCTCATTCCCCCTGTCCCCCTCTCCCTCTCTCCCTTCCCCTCCCCTCTCCTCCCCCTTCCCTCCTCCTCTCCCTTTCCCTCTCTGTCTCTCTTTCTCTCCCCCCATCTCTCTCACTCCCTTCCTCTTTGTCTCTGTCTGTGTCTGTCTATCTGTCTCTGTCTCCCTGTCTGTGTGTCTGTGTCTGTCTGTCACTCTCTCTCTCTCTCTCTCTCTCTCTCTCTCTCTCTCTCTCTCTCTCTCTCTCTCTTTCTCTCTCAATCATGACAACATTTGCCCATCTCCGATCTCATGATTCCCCCTCCCATTTTACCTGACTCTTCAAATATCTCTGAAGGGCTCAGCTATGGTACCTCCCATTTCTTTCAGTACTTTAGGGCACTGTTCATCATTACTGGATTCTTACTTCTCTTGGGACTCCACTCCCTGTTAGTTATCTTTGTTTTGTCATTTCCATGTTATTGGCATGTCCTAACATTCATCTTCTGCAGCCTTGCTTCAGTTTTCCAGGATTTTCTTTTTCTTTTTAAATCTGTTGGTTGTGAGTTCATGCATGCACTTCTGTTCCTTCAGAAAAATCCCATTCTTGATCTCCAGGCCAGGTGACTAACAGTAAACAAGACTGACTCTCAGCAACCACCTCATAGGAGCAGGCAGGGGAGGGTTACTTGGCTATGGAATTTTCTTGTACACAAATGGAAGTGTTATTGCCGGAGTCTGGCCCATTAAAAGCATGGTTGTATAAGCAAACTCAATAGGAATCAAGTATTTTAAGTAAAGCATTAATTGATCATTTACCACGTGCCAGGCACTTTGCTGAACATCGAATATAGAAATAGGAGCAAACAAATTGGTCTCCGCCATCTAGGTGATTACGTTCTGATGGGGGAAGACAACACATAATTGGGCCTAGAAAAAGTGTATTAGTAAAATCATGGTTTAGAAGTGGTGGCTGCAACATGACATACAGGGAACTACTTCTGGACAAAATAAGACTTACTTTTAAGGGCTGGGAAAGGGACCTTGGGGATCTTCTAATAACAGGGACCATTATAGGGCTTTGAAATCTGCAAAGTATCTTATATAGATGATATCTTTAGAGTCTCAACACCCCTCAGCCTCTACCAAGTAGGCACTATAGGCATTAACAACATATTATTATTCCAATTTTGAAAATGAGGAAAAAGAGACCCTGAGAAGTTAACTAAGTTAACCAACCATGGTCCCACTGCTGGTGGATGGCCGAAGTGGGATTGGCATTCACATCTCTTCGCCTGATACTTCATACAACACATGATACTTCTTTTCATTTTACAACCATATCATTTTGCACATGAGGAAACTAGGGTGTGGAGAGGTAAAAGAACTAGTAGAGATTGAACTTAAACCCACTGTCATTTTGTATTCAATTTGAATAGAACAATCAAATTAAAAAACAAATAAACACCAACAAACACATGTTCATGTACTGGACCAACCAATGGATTTAGTCAATTCCATCAAAAGACCTGATGACTCACTAATAAGAAGTCAGCAAGGCTAGTTGGTTGGCTAGCCTGACCAGTGCCGTCCTACAGCATGTAATCCAGGGAGTCTGTGTTTAGCCGAGGCTGCACAGCTGTGCAAATAGCACATGCTCTAGAACTACGGACGTCTGATTGACCCGCTCCTTATTAGACTGTGGAGCCCTCCAGGACAGGGACTGTTTTCCCCCTTTACTTTGTATCTTCAGCACTTAACACAATGCTTGGCACATCGTCTGTGCTTCATAAATCTGTGCTGGCTGGCTTACCGACTGGCTCCTCCATAAGAAGTCCGGCGAAGCTTCATCCAGACTCTCTTCCCCGGGCCACTGTGGGGGCTTTCCCAGGTCTTCTCAGGACAATTCAAACAGCTGGTTATTTTCATCCAGATAGCTAAATAGGCCATATGTTTAGCCACAGCCTGAGATATATTTGGCCATGATTCAAAGGCCGAATAAAGATTTACCGCTGTTCTCCATCTCACTTGGAAACAACTGGGGTAGTAACTTGTCACAGCTCATTGTGTGTGTGTGTGACAGAGAGGATGTGAGACAGACAGACTGAGAGAAAGATAGAAAAGCTGAAGAGAAAGAGGGAGAAAGAAAAAGGTAGGAAAAAGAAGGTAGAAAATGGGAGCATCAGGGGAGAGAGAGAGGGAGGGAGGGAGAGGGAGAGAGGGAGGAAGAGGGGAGAGAGGGAGGGAGGGAGAGAGAGAGAAACAGAGAGAGAGAGGGAGGGAGGGCGACAGAGAGAGAGAGAGACAGAGAGAGGGAGGGAGAGAGAAGAAGAAGGAAGATGAGGTAAGAGAGGGACAAGCAGAGAGACAGAGATAGAGAAATAGAAACAGAGAAACCACTCCCCACTGCAAGGGAAGATGGATGGGGAAGAGAGAAGAGGAAAAACCTCCTACATAAGGTTTCCCTGACCCTTCCAGCACTTACTTCCTCCTCTGCCCTCCAAAAATTAGCTTGTATTTATCTTGCCTGTTTCTTTGCACTGACATGTACCAAATGCCTGGAAGGTTCTGATTTCTCTTTACTTCCACCTCTGGACGTGTTTAAAGTTTTGGCTCAAATTCTACCTTCTGCAAGAAGTCCCAACCCTTTGTCCTCACTGTTAGTGCATAATAATTTATAATAATATTAATAATAATAACAATAATAATAATAATAAGAATTTCTCTGAAATTATTCTCAATCCAACCCATTGTGAAAATGAAGTGGTACATAGATAGAGCGTTTTATGAATCTCACATTGCTATGTAAATACTAGTTATAATGAAGAATAGTAGCAATAATGATAATAATCTTGTAGGTGTTTAGTTGTAATGACTTTAGGAGGCTACTGATATAGTGGCTTTGGGGTGCACCTTGCATAGTATGACTGTTACCCACTAAGGGACCTCGAAACTCCAGGTAGCCTAAATGTCTCTCTATCAGGATCAGTACTCTAGGAAAGAAACAAAGTAGAAGAGACAGGCAGGTTTAGATTCCCTGAGAGAACACACATATACGTGATGCCACCATAATGGCCCAATCTGTAAGAGGGTACCTTCTCCCACTTCTAACACAGTGGCCCAGGGAGAGAGTTCAGAGCTGTATGTGCAGAAAAGTCAAAAGAAGAGAAAGGACCGGTGAGTAGCATCCCTCCTTCTATGATCTCCTTGATTATTCACTTCATTGGAGAATCCTGTTCAATGCACCATCCTCCTACTGTCTCCATGGGGGTCAGTATCTTTCCAAAGGTCCAAATCCCTCATTCACCAGATATGTTGTTTCTGTGGAATGGGGGAACACAAGGACATATGTGCCTATAAGTGGAGGGAGCCGAGTTCCAAAGACAGAATATATAATATTTAAAGGGATCCTCAAATCCCATTTCATTGGATGTATTCTAGCCAGAACCCAATTGTACCTGTTAAATATGAATCAATCAATCACCCCTCACCCTATTTAATGTAAAGAGTGAGATGCCCTTGTGGGATATATTTGTCA
>CM053593.1:15104352-15119105 GCA_028646575.1 Pseudocheirus occidentalis
CTCCTCGTTGAAATGGTAGCAGCATGCTTGGGATAGCAGGAGCTGGCTGCAGTGTCTGCGTCAGTGACAGAGGATAAACTAAGGGCACTGAAGAAGGGTAACTTTCAGACTTCACAAAGAGCCAAGCAGAAAGCTATACCCTAAAAAGCGGAATTGAATGAGGCACCCACAAAGAGGAGAAAAGGACTTCCAGCAAAAGAACTTCTAGGAGCTCTTACTCCTTTTTGCTACATTGACCATGTTTTCCCTTGTGTCCTGTTTGTACTTGTGGGAGAATGTGTTTGAAATTTCTGAGATGTTTGCACAGACTGTTCCTGATACAGCACTTTGGAAAATACCTGTATCTAAAATCTAACTGTCTTCTCCGACTAATTAAAATCAACAGATAATCATGGATAGAAGAATGCTATTAGGGGGTCATGGATAATTAATTACATTAGAAAACTGTCTAGGGAATTAATTCTAGGGAATTAATCCCAGGTGTTTTTCTCCTCCCCTAACCCACAGTTAGGACCCCTAGTCACGCTGTCCCCCCAGAAAGTTTTTTGCTCCCTGTGGTACCACACTCACTGGGCATGTGCTCACTCCTCACCCACAGCCACAGCCTGGGATCGTGTCTGGTCAGCAACACTGGGCAGTAATTATCAAAATTATCTGGCCCTGGCTGAGAAATAGAAAGGTAAATCAATGAACAGAGAAAAAGTACAATTTACAGCAGCAAATAAATATAGTAGTTTTGTATTTGACAGACTTAAGATTTTGGGATAAGGATTCATTATTTGGTAAAAATTGCTGGGAAAACTAGAAAGCATTGTGGTAGAAACTGGAGATAGACCAATGACTTATACCATTTACCAAGGTAAGGCCAAAATGTACGTATTACCTAGATATAATGAGAGAGATTACAAGAAATTTTGAAGAACATGGAACATATTACTCATGAGACTTATGGATAGGCAAACATTTTATGAATAAATGAATGACAGAAAACTGAATGAGGTATAAATTGAATAATTTTGATTATATTAAATTTAAAAAAACTTTTGTACAAATAGAACAAATATAGCCAAGATCAGAAGAAAAGCAGAAAATTAGGGGGGAATTGTTTTTTTAAGTTTCTCAGATAAAGCTTTCATACCTTGAATGTATAAAGAACTTTGTCAAATCTATAGGAATATGAGTAATTTCCCAATTGATAAGGATTTGAACAAGCAGATTTAATTAAAAAATAAAATAATGTATAGTATATGGAAAGTTCTCTAAATCATTATTGATTAGAGAAATGCAATTTTAAAACACTGGGGTATCATTTAATGCCTATCAGACTGGCTAAAATGATTGAAGGGGAAAATTACAAATGTTGGATGGGATGTGGAAAAAT
Organism: Pseudocheirus occidentalis; assembly: GCA_028646575.1. Lineage (NCBI taxonomy): Eukaryota > Metazoa > Chordata > Mammalia > Diprotodontia > Pseudocheiridae > Pseudocheirus > Pseudocheirus occidentalis. Next base: position 15,105,734 of record CM053593.1, read on the forward strand.
GAGGACGCTCATTTGTTGTTGGTAGAATTCTGAACTGATCCAACCAAGAGCCATCTGGAACTATGCCCAAAGATTTATTAAATTGCCCTTCTCCTTTGACCCAGCAATACCACTATTAGATCTATTTCCAAAGAAGATTAGGGAAAAAAGAAAAGAACCTATATGTCATACAATGTTTACAGCAGCTTTCTTTGTGGTGGCAAAAAACTGAAAATTGCACTGATACCCATCAATCGGTGAATGACTGAACAAGTCGTGGTATGATTGTGATAAGTATTATTGTGCTATAACAAATGATAAGCACGATGATCTTAGAAGAACATGGATAGACTTTCATGAAATAAATGAAGAGTTAAGTGAGCAGAGCCAAGAGAATGTTTACAATATCAGCATTGTTTGATGAACAACTTTGAGTTAATAAATGATTTTGACTATAATAAATACCCAAATTAACTACAAAGGACATATGAAGAAAGACAATATCTGCATCCAGAGAAAGAGCTAATGCACAGAAGTATGGATAGGATTATTTTACAATTATATACATATTTGTGCCTAATGGTACCCAATTCTGGGGTTGGTGGGGAGGGAAGAAAAATAAGAAATTTATATAATAGCTTTATAGATGTGCAGTTTCATGTGTAATCATCTTTTTTATTGTACCATGTTATGGATATCCTTGTTTTATTTGAAAATTAAAAAGAAAATAGTCCTCTGATTCTTAGAGTCTCTAGAACCCTGCTGGGAGAAGAAGAAACCATAATCTCTCAACCCGACTTATATGCATACATTTGGTTTCATTCTATAAAATGCAAATCTCTTGAATGCAGAGATTAAAAAAACATTTTTTATCTGCAACACATAGCATAGTACCTAAAATATGGTGATCATTTAGCATATGCTTATAGGTTTATTGACTTTTTGATAGGGAGAGGGGTCAAAGGAGAGAATAAAGAGAGACAGACATAAATGGAGAGATACAGAGACAGAGGGCCAGATAGAGAGATATACAGAGAGACCAAGATGGATAAAGAACAAGACAGAGAGAAACATAGATAAAGAAACAGAGATAGACAGATACACAGATGGAGAGATAGACAGAGAGACAGAGAAAGAGACAAAGACAGAGAGATAAGAGCAGAGACTGACAAGATAAAAATCCCCAGAGATACGAAGGACCTGAAAACCCAAGAAAGTTCCATTTCCATCTACCTTTAGGTGAGATCCTGTATTGGCCGCCTCCCTTTTGGACACACAGCACAAAATCATAGAGTCTTTGAGGTCATCTATTACTGTTTGTTGAAGTGATACCTTCTACAATGCCCACAGCTGGCAGCCTGCCCAGTCTCTGCTTCATTATTTCTAGTCATGATAAACACATCTGCATCTTCACCTCTTTGGAAGCCCCTGCCCCCAATACCACATAACCTGTTTCATTACTGAGATTTCTCTAATTGTTGGGGATTTTCCTTTTTTGTTGAAAACAAATCTCCCTCCCTTGAACACCTAGTTCTCTTCTTCATTGGCAAGTAAAACATGCCTCATCACTCTTCAGGGGACAACCTTTTACATACTTGAAGACAGTCATTACATCCCCATAAGTCTTTTCTTTTTGAGGCCAAATGTTCCTGTCCCTTTACTTTAGCCAATCTTACGGCAATGCTTCCAGTGCCTTCTGTTCCTGGTTTCCTCTGTACATGATTCAGCTTGTCAGTTTTTCTCCTGAGGCATGGCGTACTATAGCTGTGCACAGTAGAGGGACTGCCTAAGGTAGAGGTCCATAGGGCAGGGTCTGGGTCCTTTAAGACTAATGCAGCCTACCACCTCATTTTTTTTGGAGGGGGGGATGTCATACTGACTCATGATGGACCTGCAAGCTGGCTAAAATGACCGGGTCTTTTTTTTTTCATGAAAACTGCTGTCTAGGCCACATCTCTCCCCCATCTTGTACTTGTACGTACTCCGCGTTTAAAGATTTGACTAAGAACCTCCTCTAAGGTCCTATTCTCATGACTCACCATGGAGCTAGACTTGACCCTGAGCTCTCGAAGGTTCTGCCAGAGAAGTTCAAGCTTGGAAAGTTCCTCCCAACAACAAACTGTGAGTTTGACTCCAAGATCCTGGCTGGCTAATCTCATTAGGGAAAGGGGGCAGGGTAGTAGAGGGAGCTCTAGATTTAAAGCCAGAGTACCTGGGTTCAAGTCCTGGACTTTTACTTACTGTCTATATTGTGGGTCTTCATTCCTCATTGGACTAGACAACTTCATGCTAGAGAAGGATATGGCAAACCACTCCAGGATATTTGCTAGGAAACCCCCCAAATGGGGTCAGCAGAAGCAGACATGACAGAAACCACTGAACAATGATATGGTCTCCTCAGCTAAATCTATGATCCTATGTTACCTATTGGACACCAATCTGGTGACTAATTATAACGACCGTAGAAGTTACTAAAGCTTGGAAGAGTTGTAATATGGGTCTGTCTAGGTAAGTACCCACACTTATGGAGTCATGGGTATTTTGAAGCACACATAAACAAAAATCAGAATGTTAAGACATAACCTGTTGGGCTAGATTTATGGGTCATCCAGTGCAACATTCCTTCTCTGACTAAGGCACATGGAGTGAACATGCTGTTCCCTGAATTTGGTGCCTCCTTTTCCCATCCCTGTTCCTTTTTACAGGTTGTCCCCCATATCTGCAATGCAATTCCACTTCGCCTCCACTAATAGAATCCTTAGCTTCCTTTGGGGTTTAACCTCTGCTCTGATTGTTGTGAGAAATCATTTTCTCACCCTCTTATTATTAGTGTTCTCTCCATTGTCCTCAAGTTATCATGTCTATACTTATCTGTCTTCGGGTTTAACTTCTCCTTAGCATGACAGAATCTTCATGAAGGTCAGGAGTGTGATTTTTTTCCCCCAATTTTGCTTTTGTATTCTCAGCACCTAGGACAGTGTCTCATACATAGCTCTTCAAGATGCTTATTGAATTAGATGGGGTGGGACTGGTTTTAACTGATTTGTGTTGGATTTGATTGAATTGGTTTGCAATGAATGGGATTATAATTTCTCTCTATAATAACTTCCAAGGTTAGGGTGCAATCCCCTTTATTAGCCCATTATAGAACTATCATGATTGATTGATGGCCCCCTATCAGGGAAGTGGGAAAGGGATTTTTTGTTACTCCAGAAGGGGGACAAGATATTCTCTGATATTCCTTACAGAGCTGAGATGCTGCGAAATATTTGTTGAATTGATTTGAATCAAGTCCCCCCAAGTGGTCATCTACTCTAATTTGATTAGTCAGATATTTACCAGACCTTCAGTGATTGGGAGCTCACTGTTCAATAAGGATTTTGTTCCATTTTTAAAGTGCTAGGAAGTGGTTTTTGTTTGTTTGTGTGCTTGTTTCTTTGCTTCTCCTACTCCCCCACCCCTTTGCAGAAGAGGTAGGGTGGGCTAGTGGAACAAGAACTGGGTTTTGAGTCCGAGGTCCCAAGTTCAAATCTCAGGTCTTCTGCTTACCTGCTATGGAACCTAAGGTGAAGTTCCTCCATCACTTTCCCTCTCTGGTTCTCCGTTTCTTCGTGTGTGAAGTGAGTGTGTTAGACAAGAGGATTTCTAAGGCCCCTTTAAGCACCAGAGCTTGTGAACCTACCAAGCTGTAAAGGTCTTAGGAATTGGCCTGATAAAGTCCTGTATCCATTGTCAAGGCCAGCCTAAGTGTTGAGCAGGAAATGGATGAAGGTAATTTTTTTTTTCAGCCATGGAAACTCTGAAGACCATCTGTCACAGCAAGGCAGGATTGCAATCGGCTTTGTAAGGGGATAAAACGCTGGAAATACTACAATTCACAGAATATGGGGTGGGGCCAGTTACCAAGGCCCTCAGGAGTCTGGCTGAGGACTGTTGATTTGATGCAGGAATAGAGTATTGATCGCGAAGTGATGTGATGAAAGCTACATTTCCAGGAGATTAATCTACCTATGGTTTGTAGGATGGAGCATGGATAGAGAGGAGGCAGGAAGGTCAGTTAAAAAACCCATCCTTTGAGGCCCCATGCCTTTGATAAATGTATTTATCTAAACTAGAAAGGACAAGCTAATTTCTTAAAACATCAATGGCAAGGACCTTAGAGAATATCCTAATGGACCCTCCTCCTTCTATTGTCTGTTATGAGTAGGATTCTGTGGGTTTCTTTTTTGCTATGTGTGGTTCCTGACATAGTGTCTAGAACACAGTAGGACCTTAATAAATTATTGTTGATTGATTGACTGGCAAAAGTTAGTTATGCCACCTATTACTTGAGAGTTCTTTATAAAAATAAATAAAATAAAAAAATAAAAATAAAAATAAAAATAATTGAGCTAAAAAGTGGAACGTGCTGTAGAAGTCATTGATTCCAGCTTGCTCATTTTACAGATGGATAACCTGAGACCCAGAAAGATTGTGTTTGCCTAGCAGGATACAGGTAATAAGCTACAGAGATAGGACTTTGTTGCAAACCTTTGTTTCCAAATCCTGCATCCTTTCTAACGTACCCATGCTTTTTGAATTATCTGTTTGTACACAGTTGAAGTTAACAAGTCAAGGTCTAAGCATCTATGTGGAGCCATAGAATGGCATAATTAAAGAATTTCAGAGTTGGAAGGGACCTCAAAGACCATTGATTCTGACATGAGCCTGAACAGAAATCTTCTCTATAACATCACTGACAAGTGGCCATCCAGTCTTTGCTTTCATACCTCCAGGCATGAAGTACTCACAACTCATGGATGCCTCTCATTCCACCTGGAGGCTTCTCTAATTGTAAGGAAGTCATTTCCTAACATCAATACTAGACCTGCCTCTTGGGAATTTCTACCTACTGCTCTTCATTTTCCTGTCTAGGGCCAAGCAGAACAAGTTTAATATCCTTTCCAACTATTTATAGATTTCTTTGATTTCACAAAATCAGAGTCACAAAAGTTGAGTTAGAATCTGTGCTTGAACAAAAGATTTCCATAGCAGGTGACCATGCAATATTTGCTTGAAAATATCCAGAGTCTTCTCTTTCCAGGGTTCCTTCAATGGATACTCATCTAATGTGGTCTTCATAAGATCAATTTACTTGATATCTTCCTGTGACCGGTGATGAGTAATGACTATGTCCTGTTCCTCTAATTCTTATGATTCCTAACTTCCATAGCCTCAGTGAAAACCTCCCCTTTAATCTACTCCTCCTCCAAAATTTATTGTCTATTAACAAATGGCACCAACGTCCATTCATTCATTTGTTCAGTCGATCAGTTAATAAACAATTATTAAGACGTTGTGCTGAGTGATGGAGCGAAGGAAGCAAAGGAAGGAGACAGGCCCTGTCCTCAGAAAGCTCACAGTCAGTTAGGGAAGATAATGTGCAATAGCTGTGTTCAGACAAGGTATAGACAAAACAAACTGGTGGTAAACCAGGGAGGGAAGACACTGGCACTAAGAGGAATAAGGGAAGGGCTCCTGGGGAAGATGGGCTTTTAGCTGGGACTTGAGAGAAGCCAGGGACCCCAGAAGGCAGATTTGCCAGCATTGTAGGCATGGGGAACAACCAGGGAAAAATGCTGAGAGTCAGAAGATTTACTGTCCAGTGTTACTGGCTCACAGAGTGCTATTAAAAACCTACTATGCTTAAGACATCTTTCCCGTTACTGTAGCTCAAATCCCCATCTTGTCATCTTCGATTCCACGATTTTCTTACAGCCATTAGTTGCTAAGTCCTGCATATCCCCAACATCTTTTGAATGAGTCCCCTTCTTTCTACTCACACAGCTACCAGGTCACATCACCTTTCACTCGGGCTATAGCAATAGCCTCCTAGCTAGAGACCTCCAGAGTCTTCTCTCTCCTTGCCAGATACCACACAGCTGCCAAAATAAACTTCCTAATGCACAGGTATGACCATATCCCTCCCCTGCTCAAAAACTCTTCAGTGGATGCCCATGACCTATGAAATAGAACACCAGCTCCTCTGCTTGGCATTTAAAGTCCCCCAGTCTGGCTCGCATCTACCTTTCCAGCCATATTTCATACTGCTCTCTTTTAGGCACTCTATGTTCCAGCCAAACTGGACAACTAACTGTTCCTCAACTTGATATGCCATCACCTGCTGGCCCCCACCGTAGGAATGTATTCCCTCCTCTTCTATGACTTCTATGACTCTTCTCTTCCTTCCCCACTCAGCTTAGAAGCCACTCCTGCCACAAGGTTTACTCTAAATCCTGCTAGTGACCAGCTCTCTCCTCCTATCACATTTTCCTAGGGAAATTTCCCCCTTAATTTTTCCTTTACCTCCTTCACAACCAGACTAGTGCCACACTTTCCTGGCTATGTACTGTGCCTCCCCAGTAAACTCTAAGTTCTATATGGGTAGGACATGTATGATTTTTTAATTTTTCTTTCTCATGCCCAGCTCTGAACCTTGCCCAAAGTAGATTTTTAATTAATTTTTATTTAACTTATTGACTTTGCACAAAATACACACATCTTTAGAGTGAGGGTAAATTACAAATAGAATTTCGTGGCAATAAAAATGATTAGTTCAGGGATCTGAAAACTGAGCTGTATAAGGAGAAGTTTGTACTGGATAATGCCCAAGGTCCCTTCCAGCTCTGACATTTGATGTCTTATATTTTAAGGACTCTGCTACTTTGAGCATTCCATGTTCTGAAATGCCTTCCAGTGCTAGCATCCTACCTTCTAAGGCCCCTTTCAGCTTGCCATTATGTCTTCTAAGGCCAAGTCAAGTAAAAAAAGCATTTATTGAGTACTTGCTGTATGTTAGGAACTGCGTGAAGGGCTAGGAATATAAAGAAAGGTCAAAACTGTTCCTGTCCCCAAGAAGGTCCTGCTAGGGAGAGCAACAATGAACCCAAATCTAGGCATCTGCAAGATGTGTCCTAATGATGAAATCCAATATGGATAAATGGAAAGTCTTACATTTAGGGACAAAGATATCCACCTTAAGCCGATGGGAGAGGCATGTGTGGAGAGCAGAAGTTCTAAAAAAAGTTAGGCTTTTTGGGTGTTCTACAAGCTTAATGCACCTCTTTAATATAATATGGTGGCCAAAAAACAAATGATATCTTGGGCTGCATTAGGAAATGCCAAGCTTCCAGGAAGAGGGAATTGTCCCACTCTACTCATCCCTCTTCAAGACATGTCTGCGGCATTTTGCCCAGTCCTGGACACAAGGGTTTAAGCACATTGATAAACTAGAGAGGAAAGCAGCCAGGAGAGTGAAAGGCTTTGTATCTATATCATACGAGCACGAATCTAAGTGACCTGAGAATGCTTATCCTAGAGAAGAGAAGACATAGGGAAGATCCAGTAGCTGTGTTCAAGTATTTCTAAGGGTGTCATGTGGAAGAGACAGTAGACTTGTTGTGCCTGACCCCAGATGGCAGAAGCAGAAGCAGCTGAGGGAAGTTACAGAGGCCACTTTTAGCTTGATGTTAGTACACACTTCCTAACATTGGGAGCTGAATTCCCCAGAGTGGACCAGGATGCTTGCTGGGGTGTTGGACTCTTTCTCCTCAAAGGGCATCAAGGACAGACTAGATGGCCGCTTTCCAAGTCTTTTACAGTGGGATGGTTTGCAATAGATATGACACTGAGGGCCCTTCCCACTTTCCAAATTCTGTAATTCTGTAGCACTCTTGATTATAAGGCCCTTTTGAGATTTCACTATCATTCTCTGTAAATAAATAAAGCAAAATTTCTCATCAAGGTCATAATTCTTTTTGATAGAGAAATCACCTTTAAGGATGAGAGCTCTGGCTTATTTGTTTGTTTTAATTAACTAAGTTCATTATTCATTTTCCCAAATCAGCTCCTCTAGATAGACCTAGTCTTTAGTGGAAATTAATAAGCTCCCTTGGTGCATCAATCCAGGACCCAGAAATGTATACTCCATCTCTCATCTCCTCCATAGGTATGGTTCATTCCCTTTCCTTTAGCATGCACCATGCATCTGGGTCCCCCCACCCATGACCTTCTCCTTGATGAGAGCTAATGGAATTGTCTTCTTTATGTGCTCATGTTCCATTTCTCAACCTGTCTGGACTTTACCCTCTCCAGGTTAGCAGGGCTATGAAGTAATGTAATTCATCACCACTTTTAAGGCAGATTTATATAAAGAGGTTTTTTTTTCCAGGGGAAGGACTGTCTACTTAACATTATGTTTCTTGGGCTGCTCTACTGGTGCTAGGGATGATATTTCAGGGGTATCAAAATGACAACAACCACTTGGGTTTCTCAGAAGAGATTTAAGAAAAGGATTTTTTCAAAATGAGTGTTTAAAAAAGGCAGCAAGACCAATTGAATGATTTCAACTTCCTAAGTAGCCACCCCCCAAAAAAGTCTTTCTGCTTTGTTTAGTTTACTAGAATTGTCAGGAAATAGATGTGCTAGCCATTATCAATGGAGGTTTTTGATAAACTGTATTTGTTTAAACATGTCATTTAAAAGAAAATGCTAAGTCAGGGTATGGGGTGGAACAGGGAGCAGGAAGGGGATTCCTCTCAATTCTGACATTCTCAAATGGGATCAGTCACTTTCAACTTTAACATTCTACGTTTCTTCTTTCTTACCTCATAGCCAACATGCTATGTTCTGAGTTTCTTTCTAACCATAAGATTTTATGTTCCAAGGCTCTTCTAGCTCCTACTTTCTAATATTTTATGTTCACTTTTATCTCTAACATTCTAGGTTCCAACATGTAAAATCCTAATGATTAGATCAATTCAAAAGTGGATTGAACCACCCACAGGAAATAGTGACTCCTAATCCCCCTTCTATCTTTAAGTGAACCTTAAATGATGACTCCCTTTTCCTTACAACATAGTACCAAAAAATGGTCCAGCAGTGTCTGCTTAACCAAAACCTTTCATTTTTGTATGTCCCATAACACTAAATATCAATTGACTCCATTCCATTGAGGTTAGCTGAAAATGGATCCGTTTTGACCATTTTAGTCTCACAAGAATAAAGCCAGCCAGTGCCCAGAGTTTCCAGAGGAATAGGAAGGAATTTCTCTGACCAAGGGGCATGTATCAGCTGCCATTAATCAGAATAAAAACAGTTGACACTTACATGGTGCTTTAAGATGTGCAAAGTAACTCATTCTGTCCTCATTGCAATTCCATGAAGTTGTTGTGACAAAAAGTAGCCCTTAGGACCTTTTTATTCTCATTTTCCCAGTGAAGAAGCCTCACAGAAAAGCAATGTCTTATTACACCACACATCAAAGACTACCAGAAGAAGGATTCAGATTCAGGTCTCTCCTGACTCCAGGAAAGGAATCCTTGTGGTATAACGGAAAGAGAACCAAAGGCATATTCAGGGACCTTATATTCTATCCTAAGGTCCCTTTCATCAACAACATTCTGTGCTCTAAGTCCTGTCCCTGAGGACATGTTTTATCTTTGAGTTCCCCTGAAGGCCCACTGGTCATTTGCTGCTGTAGACCACAGTGAGGTGGGGCCTCTCTACAAATTTCTGCTTCTGCTCTCTTGACTTTGAGTCTAACCCAGCCGATTCTCGGGAGTTTCCAGTGTGTATCAGCAAGATGCTATTGGGTATGCCCACATCCAGATGGGGTCATGCTTTCAAATGCTTCCAAACAAAGGCCCCTATCCTGTCATATCCTCAGGTTGATTGGGGAACTCATCTGGATTGAGCTGGGGCTCTCCTGATCATCTTCTCCTTAACCCCCATTACATTAATAATCTGTTCTCAAGTCCCTCCCAGTTGTAATATTCTATTATATTCTATATTCCAAGGTGTCTTTGTAAGCTAACATTCTCTGTACTAAAACCCTTCCCAGCTCTGATATTGGATTTAAGGGCCCTTCTAGCTCTGATATTTTGCGCTCAAAGTTTCCATCCAATGCTAAAATTCTGCGGTTCCTTCTAGCATTCTCTGGTATGTGATTCCTTACCACTTTGAGAAGGTGTGTTTAATGAAACTTTTAGTGTAGTGATTTCAACAGGAAAGCCCACAAACTATAATTGTTTTGACGTATACCTCTACAGATGCAGCTAGGTGACACAAAGGAGAGAATGCTGAGCCTAGAGTCAGGAAGACCTGAGTTCAAATCCTGCCTCAGAAACTGACTTGCTGTGTGACCTGGGCAAATTGCTGGACCGTTGTTTACTTCAGCTTCATAATCTATAAAATGGGGACAATAATTGCACCTCCCTCACATGTTTACTTTTCCATAGTTACAGGGTTACTTTGAGGATGAAATAAAAGCGTCATGGTAAAGCCTCGAACATAGTAAGGGCGATAGAAATATCATGTATTATTCGGATCTGTCTCAAGAAGCTGGGGAACCAAAAAGAAGCAAAAATCTCTGCCCTCAAAGAATTCACAGTCTAAGGAATTACTGTGCATGGAGACTAGTTTGCATTGAATTGAACGATTTCATATGGATGGACACACTCTTTTGAAAATGCTTTGGGGGAAGTTGCAACCTCTGTCTGTCTCAGTTTCCTCAAATAACAGCACATCTCTCACATGGTTATTGGGAAGATAAAGTGAGATTTTTGTGAAGCACTTTGCACCATGACTAGCACACAGTAGGTGGTGTATAAATGCTCATTCCCTCCCTCCTTCATCTCTTGGCCCTTCTCCTTTGTCCAGTCACACATTGGCCTTCTGGAGGGACACAGGCAGGGACGACTCAGCCCAGCCAGTGTCTCCAGCTCGTTCTTGCCCTCGTCCGTCACCCCCTCTCACCATCTGCTGCCTCTATATAGAAATCATCCATCCCTTGAGGTTTGGGGGTTAAAAATGTCAAGGAGGTTTACCACAATGTTTGCATTTCTTTTAAAATGACTCAGGGTCAGACTACGGAAGGTTTAATTGTGGGCAAAAAGAGAGAAAGGAAAGTATACTAATGCTTTAGCTAAGAAGCCTTGGTGGGGAGAGGGGGGTCAGGCAGGGTGAAATACGAGGAAGGAAAATGTAATGTTTCGTCCTGAAAGTATTTCCAAAATGGCGGACCTTATATGGAATGTTCCAATTTAGAGCAAAACAGTTTCCGTACATATTAGTTCTATAGGGGATATTTCATCAGATTGTGCGCTCCTTGAAGGCGAGGGCTATCTTTTTACTTCTTTTTATATCCCCAGTTATCACAGTGTCTGACACATAGTAGGAGCTTTAATAAATGTCTGTCGTTTCATACTTGACCTTTGGCGATGATCCTCTTTCATGTTTCCACCGTGGCTCACCATTTTTAACAGAAGTTTCACATGTACAGTCCTAAAATTTGAATCTCACAAAATCCCAGCGTGACAGCTGCAGCAGGCATTTTAATGTCTTTATTTTAAAAATGAAGAAACAGAGACTCAGAGATAGATAGTGACTTACCTAAGGTCACACAACTAAAGAGGAATAGAATGGCATCTAGTCCATAGGTCATTTAAGGCTTAGTCCAGGGGCTTCCCTTCTGTCTGGCTTTTTCTTTTGTTTTCAGTGGTGGGAAGTGGGAAGAAATGCCTTCGCCTTTAAACTTGCTTTAAAGCGTACAGATAAGATCTTCAGGGTCTCACCTTCCCTTCCTAGGAAAGGCTGAATAGCAGCTCTTCACAGTTAGAATACTAATAAAACATAACTCTGGCTAATATGTTTCATTATCAATGAGGTACCTGAAAGAAAAGAGACAGTCCCTTCTTAGCACAATGGGTTAATAAGCTCTGCCCTCCCCTTAGCAAACTGTTGGTCAGTCATATTTTTTCAGTCATGTCAACCCCCCCTGTTGGGGTTTTCTTGGCAAAGTCACTGAAGTGCTTTGCCATTTGCTTCTTCAGTTCATTTTGTATATGAGGAAACTGAGGAAAACAGGGTTAAATGACTTGCCCAGGATCACACAGTTAGTAAGTATCTTAGGCCATATTTGAGTTCAGGAAGCTAAGTCTTCATGACTTCCGGCCTGACGCTGTATCCACTGTTCCACCACCTAGCTCCCCTTAGCAAATACATGACTGTAATTCCTTACATCATTGAATCATATATTTAGAGCTTATAGAGACCTCAGTGTCATCAGAGCTAACCTCCTCATTTTTCAAATGAAAAAATGAGGCCTAGAAAGGTAAAGGGACTTGCTGAGGGTCCTTAGGACAGTGAGGAGTATGGCTGTGCCAAAGAGGAAGCTTTAGGAGAGGAGAGTTGTGCTTCTGTGACACGGCCTGAGGGAAGCTCTGGTAACATCTTCCCTTTATAAAAAGTCAGAACAACTTCCCCTTCCCACAAAAAAATCACATGCTTCATGAATTCACCATTGTTTCAGAATCACAGATTTTAACTAGTAGGGACCCCTATCTACTCTGAACCTATCAAATTCCTGGAATGGAAATTTCCCAGAAATAAGAAAGAAATTCACCCCAAATCATATAGACAAGAAGAGAGACATAATGTAAACTCAGGTCTATTGACTTGTACTATTGCCACAAAATCACTCTGCTCCTCAAAGTCCAAGGGCAAGGAAGCAGACCATTATCAGATGAGAAGGTAATTAGGAAATTGGTTGGATGGCCAGATACAAAGAACAATCAATAAGACTTGATGTCAACTAGAAAGGAGGTTCTAGCAGAGAGATTTTTGCTTCCTCTTCTCCTGTTTGAATAATGGCTTGTATAAATGGATAGACGGTACTATTACCACATTTATAAATGTGAGGGGGAGTGATCACACAGGGTGACAGATTGAATTCAAAATCATCTTGACATGTTAGAATATTGGAATACATAGAATAAAATAGAATTGTGTTAAGTACAAATGTTCATGCTCCACCCCCATTAAAAGAAAATCAGCTTCACAATTATAAGATGGCAGGTTGGGAAAGACATTGCTAGCACCTAAACAGCCATCCAGCTGAAAACAGTCTCAGCATTTTAGTAGACTGGGACACTCGACATGAGTTGATAGCATGATACGGCAGCTGAGAAATTGGATAGTCTTAGGTTGTTTTTAGGGAAGTATAATGTCTGGGACGACGAAGAAGATTATTCCACTCTACTCTACCCTGGTTGGACCATGGCTAGAAGACTGGCTTTGGCTTTTGGTGCCCCAATTTGTGTAGGACACTGATAGACCAAGAGCACCCAACAAGAGAGGACCATTCTTTTCTTTTCTTTTCTTTTTACTTTAATTTAGTTTTTATTTGTTTTCTTGTTTACATTATTCATTTTCATTACATTTTTTGAATTACACATTTTCTCCCCGTCTTGCTCCTGCCCCAACCCCATAACAGCAATCCCACTGTAAAGCTCCTCCCCTGCTCTGCTCTCCTATTTTCTGGTAGGGCAGGAGGGGTCTCCCTATCCCAGCCCCT
>CM053593.1:15119605-15137706 GCA_028646575.1 Pseudocheirus occidentalis
AAAAAAAATATTAAAAGAGAAAAAAAATATTAATTAGAACAAGACCAAGAAAAGAATTGAGGAGTAATATATTACAGTTCTTTTACATGGATCCTTCGAAATCAATGCTTTCATTCTCCTTCTCTCCCAGCAAAAAACCCCAAACAACAGTTCAGGGTGGAGGAAATATCATACATGGCTTTCTTCTCCTATTTCATTAGTTCTAAGATCAGTTGCTTAGCACTCCTCCTCCCCAACAAGATTTCTTTTTATTTCCCCCTTCGCCATTTTTTTCTTTTGCTTATTGATCAGAATCCCCTTTAAAACCAAATTCTAGCCAAATGTACAAACCTATCAAGTATCAGGTATACCTAGAAAGTCAAATTTCCTTCTTTTATTAATATATCTAATTCACAATGTATGTTGCCCCTAATTTGTGCATTCATAAAAGGGGAACTGATGACTGTTTTTAGAGAATCATTCTTGTGAATCACTGGGCTACTCCATGGATATTCCTCCTATACTGTACATGTTTCCCCGTGGAAATGAGATGCCTTGGACAACATATGTGGGCAGTTTTTTGTTGTTTTTTTTTCAGCCTTTCCTTTAAATATAAAACCATCTGGATTAGATTCTCATGACTCCATGGGGGGAAAAATATTTTTATTGTTCCTTGTTAGGTGCACTCTATTCTTACCCAAGAGCCTATCGATACTATATTTTATGCCATGGTATAAGAAAGCCAAATCCTCTTCTCAGACACCGACTTCATAACCAGCTGTTCATTTCCCAAATCCAGCTTTCTCTCCTAAACTTTTAGTTGGAAACATTGATGAAAACACCACCTGGACCCATAATGCCTTCACTTTCTTTCCCAGGGCTTTTGTAATCCTATGTGTCTTATTTCAGGTTCCTTCTAGTCTTATCCTTTGTCTCTAGTCGAATCATAATTAGTGGATGTCAGACCTGGGAAGTCTTGGTATGTGAGAGGAGATAATGAAACACAGCACTACTGCCCAAGAGTGCAGGGGGGCATTACCAAGAGAGAATTTGTATACATTATCAGACCTAATCTCTCTAGTTGGTATTTCCCTTAATCATTTTATTTTTTTTCTTTGTCACAAGGGAAGCTCAGCAGTGGGGAAAGAGTCTATGATGTAGTCTAAAAGATATCTATAAATTTATTTTTTAAAAGAAATTTAAAAAAATGTTTTAGAAGGTTCTCCAGTCATGTCTTAGATACCTTTCCTGGAAAGGCAAAAACTTTCAATCAATCATATGCCACAGGCCTGTTCAGGAAAGACAGCATATCAGCTTAACCAACAACTGCTTCCCTAATCCTCAAAGGAAAATCACCAGCTACTATAAGTGTTCTCCTTTTGTCTGATATTAGTGCATGGTGACCCTGTAGATCCACATCTTCAATGCATGGGACACAAAAAGCAGTCCACTTTTGAGTTTTCACCTTCACCCCTAAGCCCCCACCCCTGACTCTCTGTGCTTCTTTCTCCACCATGTCCCAGCATCCTTCCCACTCTGGCAGATTCCTCCACCCCTGGTAAGGATCTTCTCCGATTGGTCATTTACTTCCAGAATCTCTATCTTAAGAAACGGCCTAATCTACCCACATTCCTTCGTCTTTGGTCTCTACTCTGGCCTCTCTAAACTTCTTAATTTTTCCTCTTCCTTCTCCCCTTTACAGATACTGTCTAAATATTGTCTTCCTCAATTAGAATGTAAGCACTATGAGGGCAAGCGATTTTCTTTTTTTCTGGTTTCTATTTATATTTCTAACACTTAATGCAGAGTCTAGTACAAAGCAAACAATAAATGCTTGTTGACTTGACTTGATTAGATGGTAAAAAGACCAAACCTATGAAATCATCTCAAATGATCAATGGTCTTGCTTTTTTTTCTTCTTTGATTTATTTGTTTCTAGCTTCCAGCTCTTGGCATATTAATAGGAAAATCATTAACTCTGGGATGAGAGGACCTGAGTCCAAATCTACTTGGCCACTTGTGTGACCCTGGGCAAATCACTTCACCTTCCTGGGCCTCAGATTTTCCATCTGTAAAATGTAGCTTCTGAGCTTCCTTGTTCCCCTAAGTATGTGAATCTAAACATTTTTTAAAAGAAAATGTGACTTGATATATTAAAAGAAAAAAGTATAATCTATGTAATGCATTTGCATTCATTTCATACATCAGCAAGGTTATGCTTAAGATTCTGTGAGATAGGTTTCAGCAACGCATGTACTGAGAATTACTAGAAGAGCAGACTGGTTTTCAAAAAGGTAGATGAACTAGGGACCAAATTGCCAACATATGCTGGATAGGGAAAGCACGGAGCTCTAGAGATACATCTACTTTTGCTTTATTGAGTATAGCAAAGCCTTTGATTGTGTGGATCACAGCAAAATATGTACATCCTCAAAAAGACAGGAGGATCAGATCATTTTACTTGTCTCCTGGAGAACCTTCACAGGGGCCAAGACCCAACAGTTAGCACCAAACATGGAACAATTGATTGGTTTAAGATTGGACAACTAGTACAACAAGGCTGCATATTGTCACCTTATTTACTTAACTTATGTGCAGAATACATCATTTGAAATACCAAGCTGGATATTAAAGGCATAATTAAGGTTGCCAGGGGAACTATCATCTACCTCAGTTATACAGATGATGAAACTCTGATGACAGAAAGTGACGAGGACATCAGAAGCCCCATGATGAGATTAAAAGAAGAGAGTGTAAAACCTGGCTTGAAGCTTAACATCCCAAACACTAAGATCTTGGCAACTGATCTTCTGGCAAATAGAGGGAGAAGAAATGGAAGCAGGGTCAGATTTTATATTCTTAGACTCAGAGATCACCACAGACGGTGACTGTAGCCATGAAATTAAAAAACGCTTGCTCCTTGGAAGGAAAGCTATGGCAAATTTGGATAGCAGACTAAAAAGCAAAGACCTCGCCTTGTCAACAAGGGTCCATATAGTAGCAATGTATGACTGGAAGAGTTAGACCACAAGGACGGCTGAATGCTGAAGAACTGATGCTTTTGAACTGTGGGGCTGGAGAAGACTTCCGAGAGCCTCTTGGAGATCAACACCATCAATACTTAAAGACGTTAATTCAGGCCATTCACTGGAAGATCAAACACTGAAGCTGAAACTTTGATACTTCGGCAACATAATCAGAAGACAGGATTGATTGGGAAAGACCTTGATGTTGGGAAAGATTGAAGGTAAAAGGAAAAGGGGATGGCAGAAGATGAGCACGATCGATAGTGTCATGGCAACAAATATGAGCCTGGAAAAATTTTGAGAAATAGTGGAGGCTAGAAGGGCCTAGTGTGCTATGGCCTATGGGGTCACGAAGACTTAGACATGACTGAATGACTCAACAACAGCTTTGCACTTCCTTGTGCCCACTGTAGCAGGTACACATACGTCTGTATCAGTGCTTATCCTCTTTCCATTAGAATGTAAGCGTTTGTAAGGCAGGGGATCTTCTGTTCCTATCTTCATAAACCAAACACTTAGTTAGTACCAGACACTTGGGAGGTTTTCAATAAATGCTTGTTGACTTATTGATATCAACAATGTCAGTCCATTGTTATTCCTATTAGTAACATTTGTGAACAGCTCTAATAACTGGCCAAACTGCCACCTGATTCTCATAATAGTCCATACTGCCTATTTGCCATGCCTATCCACTGCTCTGTGGACTCAGTTGTGGGGGTGTAAGGCAGCTAGGGAAGAGTATGGGATCCTGGCCAAGCCTACATTTTTTTATAGAAAGAGCCCCACCTTCTCTCCAAATACTTTCTCAGCTGCTTTTGATCAACAATTAGCACAGTGAGGTGAAAGCCAGCAAAGAACAGATGTTACCTCTAATGGCATCTCTAAGCCTGCTGCCTGCAAGTGGATCTGAAGATGAGGCCAAGTTGAGGCAGTTCCTTGCTCTTCCTACCCCTTCTCTCTGGTTCTCAGTAAGAGTTTTCTGATAGCCAATTCATATTTTGTCAATTTGGGGCCATGGTGCCCTCTTTCCCCACACCTTCCTTTTGCTGGTCAATGTCTTCAAATGAATCCTTTGTTAAAGCTTGGAGTGACTGCCTTACCAGGACTGTTAGATTTATAACACCTTCAGGTATAAGGCTGCCTAAAATGAAGTTCCTTGAGGGGAGAAACTATTTCATTTTTTAGTTTTGGATGCTCCCCACTTACACCATGCTAACCACTAGTAGGCTTTAGTTAGTTGTGGGGCTATTGCATTGAAGAGGAATTTGATTTGTTTATCTTGACCAAGAACAATGAGTTTCAAAGAGGTAAAACTGTAGCATCTTTCCCTATCTCCTAGAGGTCTTCAAGAAGAGATTGGATAATTATGCATTGGGGCTAGAATAGAGACAATTGTTGGTTGAGTGTGGGTTGGACTAGATGCCCTCTGAGGTCTCTTAACTGTGTGATTCTGTGAATTTGTGATTCTTCTCAAGTAAAAGCTGCCAAAAATCAGGGATTAGGGAAATGGCACTGGCTAATGTTAAAGCCTCAGGTCATCAAGTCTCAGCTGTCAGAAGCCTTTCCAAGAAAGACCAGGAAAGGGTTACTGGGAGAGGTCAGGAAACCTCCCTTCCCTGGAGATCTCTTTGGGGAGAACCAATCTGTTGGGAAAGGCTTCAGGGAAACTTGCCAGATGGAATAGACTACCTCACAAGATCCCATCAAAAACTCTGAATATGAGACTGAAAGACTGGGGATTTTTTCTTGTTGGTAGAGAAGTAGTTGATACGGTTTGAGGTCAGAAGTCCTGAATTAAATCAACATATTTTCAAAGTACCATAAGGGTGGATTTTTCTGGACTGAAATGATATTCAGAATTAATGATTTATCATTGTTTGAGAAGCTTATACTTCCTTAGCAAACCCTTTTCTTCATAATTAAGTGGATCCATAACCTCATAGGGAAACATTTTAGATCAACTTGAGAGAATAAAATGTTTTTAAATCCCTTCAAAGTTGTATAGAAGCAACATCTTAATTTCAGACAAAATTTCGAAGTTCCAAAGAGCTTTGACTTTCACTGACTTGGGGACTTCCTTTCACCAACAGAGATCACAACTCTTGAACATCTTCAGCAGAATCTAGGACAGGGATGACTTTTGTCCTTTATTGTTGCCATCAGGTATGATAGTAGGCACTTAATAAAAGTTTGGAGAGTGGGATATTTATAGGGGTGGGCAGCTAAATTCTAATTTCCTTGAAAGCAGGGACTGACTCACTTTTGTGCTAGAATCTCCAGTAACATATTCAGTGGTTGCATTATATTCTTAAGAAATAATAATGATAACATTTACATAACAGAAATTACTAGGTAGTATGGTGCTTCATTTGGTCCTCAAAATAAGCCTTTGAAGGAGATATCATGATTGATATATTATTATGATCTCCATTTTTCAGAGGAGGAAGCTGAAGTTGAGAAAATTTAAGGGATTTTGTGAAAAGTCAAACAGCTAATAACTACATTAGGCAGGCTTTATAATCCTGTTTTCTTGAGGCAGTGCCTGGCGCAGTGGAGAGAGTACCAGACTTGGAATCAGGAACACTCGAGATCCAATGCAGCCTCAACCTCTAATGAGTTGTGCGACTAGGAGCAAATCATTGTTTGCCTCAGTTTCCTTAACTATAAAATGGAAATAATAAGAGCACCAGCCTCCCAGGGTTGTTGTGAGGCTTACATGACAGAATACTGGTAAAGTGCCTGGCACATACTAGGCTTCTAAGGGCTTATTCCCTTCCTTCCCATTTCCATCCAAGTGGAAACCTCTCTCCACTTTATCACATCACTGTCTGTTCAAAAACAAACACTTTTCATTCAGTTTTAGTGCTGCAAAGGAATGTAGAGACCATTTATTTAAACTTCTCATTTAATAGATTAGAATCTAAGGGATGGAGAGAGATCCTGTGCCCAGGGTTACACAGCTAGTAAATGTTTTAGGCAGAGTTCAAACCCAGTTCTTTCTTATTCCAAGTGCAGCACTCTGACCACTGGCCTGTCCCTCTCTTCCTTTTTCTCTCCTTCCTTCTTTCCTTCCTCCCTCCTTTCCTTCCTTCCTTCCTTTCTTCCTTCCTTCCTTCCTTCCTTCCTTCCTCTCTCCCTCCCTCCCTCCTTCCTTCCTTCCTTCCTTCCTTCTCCTTTTCCTTCCTCCCTCCATCCCTCCCTTCTTGAAGAAAAGAATTAAATTAAAAGACTAATCAAAATAGAAAAACAAATAGTCTTTGCATTCATAATGCAGGCGTTCTGAAGATTTTTAGTGTTATAGATCCTTTTGGCAATCTGGTGAAAACTGTGGACCCCTTCTCATGATAATGTATTTTTAAATGCAAATAACAAAACATATAACATGAGAAAGGGAATTGGTGTTATTGAAATATAGTTATCAATTTCCTTTCTCAAGTTCTTGTACTCCAAATTAAGAACCTCCACAGTATTTAGCAAAGTGTCTGGCACATAATAGTTGCTTAATAAATACAAAGGCTTGTCCAGACCAATACCAGGCCAGTTTAGTACTCCCCAGTCCCAATCGCTGGCTATTGATATAACAAATAATCTTAAAATCTTCTCCAAAAGCTGTACTTCAAAAACCCTCCTTGATTCCTAAGATTCAAGTGACCTCTCTTCTTTCACTCTCTCCTTGGGACACTCTTAATACTCCCTTCATCAATTCATCCCATACTGATGTTCTACTGTCTAATTATAGTCATGTAAGTGCATGGCATGTCTCCTCTAACAAAGTCTAATCTCTTCAAGGACAGATACATTGCCTTACATATCTTTGTAAATCTCTTCCCCCCTCCCCATCCCAAGTCCTAATCCAATACCTCACTTACAGTTTTAAATGGCCATTGAACCAACAAGTTCAAAATAAACTAGGAGAACTGAAAAAAGTCCCTGAAGGACCTACTTAACAGTAGACTCAACAATAGATCAAGTAAGGTGGAAAGAAGTGGAACAACTGAATGTAGGCACCCCTGTCTAACTCTCTGCTCCTGAATCCTCTGACCATCCTGCTCATTAAGCACCAGGCTTCCCGTGATGTTGAATGTCTGAGTCTCTGCCTTGCCTTGGTGTTAAACATCTGGCCAGACAGTTGGACTCTGCAGAGTGCTCTTCTATGTGGGTGTGGGGAGGCACAGGGAAGTGGTTCTGAGGCTTTCACTCTTCTCCATTTCCTCAGCTGGCACACTTCTTGAGAACTGACAGGGAGGAGGAGGGCCGTAGGCTGTGATGTTTTGGGCTGTGGGCCAACCTGCCCCCCAGACATCCTAGCTCACCTCAGCTGCAGACACCAGCCTGGGCCTTTTTCAAAGCTCTCTTACAAGCAGGGAAACTGTTCTCTTAAGTGGGCAGGCAGGGGTGGGGAACACTCCTGAAAAGTCTAGCCTGAGCTCTGTTCCTCTGAGGAGCTAGATATAACCCGAGATCCTTTAAAAGAAAAGAAAAAATCTTAATAACAAAGCCAAGTGTAGTCTCACTCACTTGGCCCTTGTGTACATACATGAGGCCTTTCCTGATGTCCCTGGCTATTAGGGCCTCCCCTGGCTTGGGAATTATACTCTGTTTTCTTTCTATCTTCTCTAGACACTCTTATACATGTGCACACGTTAGTTCTCTTGATAAAATGTAAGCTTCTTGATGTTAGGGACAGTCTTCTTTATATCTCTGAATCCCAAGCACAATGCCTAGCATATAGCTCTCAGTAAATGCTCTTTAATAAATTCATTAACTCACTGAATCATTGAAGTACTAAAGATGCCATTTGTTTTGGGGTTTGTTCATGCACATTGAGCTTACAATCCATTACAAGCCTTTCCCATCTATTCTACCCTTTTGACTTATCCCCTCCCGCGGTTGTACAGATGCCTTCTTGAACCCAAGGTTAACTTTACATCTACTCCTGCAGATTTTGATTTAATTCAACCCAACTAATTATCCTAGCATGTAATAATGTTTTGAGATGCCAAGTTTTTTTTTCATTATTTCCAAAACCAAATTCAATAGGCCTTTCCTGATTCATTTTAGTAATAGTGCCTTCTTTCTGTTGTTTCAGATTGCATGTATAGCCTCTTTGTACGTAGTTATTTGCACGTTGTGTCTTCCATTCGATTTTGAGCTCCTCCAGAGCAAGAACTGTCCTTTGTCTTTCTTTGTATCTCCTCTGCTTAGTACAGTTCCCAGCACACAGTAAGTTCTTAATAAATGGTTATTGACTAATTACTCAGATGCTATTTCTATTTTCATCCAAGTACTTGATAAATATATTAAACAAACAATGTCATGGTCACACAGTCCTTGGTTGGTGTTCATTCATTCATTCATTCACTGATCATCATACAAGGAGCATCCTGACTGCACCTAACTGAACCCATCCATCCCACGGATCACTGCAATGTCACAAGGATCTCAGGAGGGACTTTATCAAACACCTTCCTGTAGAGTAAGCACATTCTATCTATGAAATGCCTCTCATCTTTCCATCTAGTAATCCTGCCAATAAAGGTTAGCTTCTCACAATGAACTTGTGCTGGCTTGTAACAATCACTGGTTCCCTTTCTAAGTGCATATGAACCACCCCTTTAATAATCATGGAATTGTGGCAATTATACAATCCATTGATAGCAGGCTATAATTAGAAAGAACCAGTTTTTCCTTCCTTTTGAAAATCTGGAAAACATTTGCCAGTTCACAGACCTACAGCCCCTCTCCCATTCTTTATAATTTTTAAAACGTCTCTGTTAGTGAATAAAGAAATGCATCTACCTTTTTTCTTTTATTTTTTAAATCACACAGTGTGTAGTTCTTCCTGACATGGCAAACTGAACTCATTGAGGACAGCAACATGTCCTCATACTATTTCTACAATTAACTTAGATTTTCATCAGTTTTCAAATCTGATTCAAATCTGATTTACATCATTAAATTCCACCCTTGCTAAAGCATTTATAGTATTGCTAGATCTGGGGATAAACCTATTCTGAAAATGAAAGTAAGATTTCATCAGTGATGCTCTTTGCTACCATTTGCAACATGTATTTCTTAAACTATTTTTTTGGGCAAGAACTCTGTCAAAGTCTGGTTATTAATATTGTTAATAATAATGGGAACAGCACATTAAAGCTGATAGATCATACATGATATATGTTTAGAGAGACTCTTACTTGATCCTTACCCAACCCTATGAGATAAGTTCTCCTCCCAGGCCACTTGGCATGGTACAGGCTTAGAACACTCACGGTTTGTTAGATCTTAGTGACATTTGACCATTTTTATAACCTTTTCCCTCCTCAAGTTCCCAGCCTTTATAAACCTTAAAATTCCAAATTGCTTTCCTTAAAATTAAAAAAAAAAGCTAATCATTATTTAAACTAAGTTGTTTAAATTTTAGTTGTTAAAAACAACTTTAAAAAATAGCTTCATCAATAACACAATGGTATGTCTGTTTTAATTTCTATTTCTCTGATTATTAGTGATTTAGTGCATTATTTATTATGGTTATTAATAGTTAACAGTTCTTTTTTAAAAAATTTGCTCATATTCTTTAATAATTTACTTTTTGGAAAATGGCATCTTAGATACCAAACTCTTCTCTAAGAAATAAGACACAAAGATTTTTTTCCCCATTTTAATGCTTCCCTACTTATATCCTAAATGTTAATTTTGGGGGGAAGCTTTCCAATTTCATGTAACCAAAATTATCTATTCCTATATAATTTTTGGTTAAGAATTTTATATCTCCTCATAGTTACGAAAGGAATATGATTGACTTCTCTGAGTGGTGGCCTATTAGTGGCCCCCACATGATTCCATGTTTGCTCACTGATTGACCCACCTATGTACAAAGAAGTTCCTATGTACCCAATAACTGGTTTTGCCAGCTTCATCTAAGTTGCATGGGCAAAGTAAGAGAGGCTCTCCTGATCGTAATCAGTTTAACAAACTTTCCTAGTCTCAGTGCCCTTGTGTCAGATAGGGAGCTGGTAGCTGAGCTGCTCAGGTTCCTCAGTCTACTTGGTCCCTGGGAATTTGTTCAGCAAAGGCAGAGGCAGAGGCAGAGGCAGAGGCAGAGTCAGAGACCCCTGAGTTCTGGGCTCTCAACTAGAGATTCACCAGAGGATCAAACCATAAAACCACCACCTATGTTTGTCCACAGGACAGAAGGACAAGGAAGTCTATCTGTGAGTAATAAAACAGCCTGACTTGCAGACTTTCAGTACCTGGGTTCATTTTCAATACCTCACCCAAGTTCTACTCAAAACTTTCATTCTTTAAAATTTTTTTTTGCATATCCCTTTATCATATTTCTATTAGAGAATAGCTTTTAGAGATTCATACTTTATATAAATATATAAGAATATGTATATTTGAAAATGGATCTATAATCTATGACATTATAATATAGTTATATAAATATGTATACAGAACATACATGATCAGGCAGATGCATGCATGCCACTTGTCTATATATCTTGGTTAGCAAACTCTTTTCTGAGAAATTGGATATAAAGTTTTCCCCCTCCCAATTAAGCACATCTCTAGTCATCGTAAATATATTAATTTTGTCAGAAGTTTTTTTTTTAATTTTGTGCAATCAAAATGATCTGTTTGAGTTTTCGTATTTGTCTTTCTCAATTTTGGCCAAAAATTTCCATTTTTCTCCCCATATCTATGAAAGAGATATTTTAAAAAATCTTTAGTATTAAGGCCATGCACTGATGAATTTATTATAGAGTAGAATATAAGATGGGTGTAAGATGTAAGATGTTCTGACAGCCTGCTTTCTAGTTTTCCCTGGAGATTTTTTTTTAAATCAATTTGGGGAATTCAGATCAATTCATGCTTTTGAGTTTGTCAAACACTGGATTACTGAGTACCATTATTTCTCGTGTTTCCTTCTTTAGTCTGTTGTATTGATCTACTTTTCTATTTTTTTTAATCAATACTTAGGGGGTTTGATGATTTGCACTTTCTTATATATAATTTAAGGCCTGAAAATACTTTCCCCCTTTCTACCTTTTTCTTCTATTTTCCTTGATTTTCTAGATTTGTTTTTTTATCCAATTGAACTTTGTTATTTTTGCATTTATGAATGTAACTCTATGATAGTTTTATTAGTATGTTGTCATATATGAAATAGAGATTCAAGATTTCATATGGACTCCTTTTTTCTGTTTTACTTTGTTTATGAAAATGTTCTTTGTTTTTCAGATTCTACATTTTAAAAATAGAAAAATAAACACCATAATATAAAAGAATTTGAGATTTTCTCTATGCTGGATATTCTGCAAGGTTCTAGGGATAGAAAGGAGTCAATAATAATTTCTCTTTACATATCTGTTCTGAGTGTACACATTCCAAAATGTAGAGAGTTTGAGGAGACCTGGGTGGCTATCTATCCAATTGACATACAATAAGGATTTTCCACCACAGTGTATACAAGTGGTCTTGAAGACTGCCAAGGAAAGGGAGCTTTCCCACAGCATCCAAGGTGTGAGCACAGATGGAAAATCAAATCGAATCAATCAGTCAAGAGAAATCTTTCTTAGTCTTTCATCTAGCCAGGAAGACAGATAATGACCATTCTTCTACCCTTGCCCCAGTGAATAAATAAAAACATCAGCCTATTATTAGAAAGGAAACTCTGAGGGCTGGGGGAATCCAGGAAGATTGTATAGAAAAGGTGGCACTTAACCTGAGCCTTGGAGAAATGTCAGATTTAGACAAGAAGAAGAGAGAGAGGCATCCCAGGCCAGTAAACCAGACAGTCAAGATGGATTGATTAAGTACTTCTATGGGCCCAACCCTGTGCTAAGCATTGAGAGTATACATAAGTGGTCTAAGGAAAAACACTGAAGCAGGAACAAGATGAGCTGAATTTAAGCAAGAAGTAACAGTGTACTGGGTAGACCACATTTGGGGGTTGTATTTGCAGAAGTAACCTGCAGTGGGAATATATATATATATGTGTGTATGCATATATGTATATGTATATATGTGTGTGTACATATATATGTATGTATGTGTATGTGTACACATATTCCCACTACAGCTACCATATATTTCCCTATATCACCGTCTACTACCCAGCTGCTTTCTCTTTTAACAAAGGATAAAAAAAAAATTAAAAGTATCTCAGGAAAACCAACTCACCCACCAACCAAATCCAACAGTATATGCCGTATTCCACTCTCATTGTTACTAATTCTATAAAGAAGGGAAAAGAGATATATTCTCTCAACTCTTCCCCATTAGTTGATCCTAATAGTCAGGTCTGACTACATCACCTCCCCTTCCATACCACTCAGAAACACATATATTCACTGTTTCTTTGTTGCTGTTGAGTTTTTTCAGTCATATCCGACCCTCTGTGATCCTGTTTGTTTTTCTTGGCAAAGCTACTGGAGTAGCTTGCCATTTTTATGGATAAGGAAGTGAGGTTTAAGTGACTTCTCCAGG
The DNA here is from genome assembly GCA_028646575.1 of Pseudocheirus occidentalis. Taxonomy (NCBI): domain Eukaryota; kingdom Metazoa; phylum Chordata; class Mammalia; order Diprotodontia; family Pseudocheiridae; genus Pseudocheirus; species Pseudocheirus occidentalis. The sequence goes on from CM053593.1 coordinate 15,132,103, forward strand.
GTCACCCAGCTAGTAAGTGTCTGAGTTTGGATTTGAACTCATGAAGATAAGTTTTCCTGACTCCAGGTCTATGCACTATAGTACCACCTAATGCCCCAAGTGTTTCTTACCAAACAATAATATTCCTGTACCGCACTTTGCTTGGCCATTTCCCAGCTTCTGGGTTCCCAGGTTTTACTACCATCAAAAATTGTTGCCCTCAATATTTTGAGCTGTACAAGGGTTTTTTTCAGTCATTCACTTCCTTTGAACATATGTATACCAAGAAGTGAAATCTGGATTAAATGGTATAGATATTTTAGTCGCTCTCTTGGAATCATTCCAAATTCTTTCCCACAATGATTGGATGAACCTAAGTTCTACCACAAATGTATTGGTGTGCCCTTATTCCTCTAGTCCTGTAGTCCTCCCCCAACCTTATTTCCATCTATTGTCACTTTTTTTCCTGAGTACAAGGTAGAAGCAATGGGAGTCTCCAATGAGATAATGAATGGAAAGTCTTCTGGCTTATGCAAATGTCTATTGTTTGTATTATTAATTTTATCATCATCATCATTGTTATCATCCTCATCTCAAGACCCAGTCTTGAGATGACTTCATTCCTAAAGATTTCTGCTCCTCACATACTGAACACAAACACTACTTAAAAAACAATACAGGCGTGTGCTGGTAAATGGTTAATAACTAGTCTCTCTTAAGGGGGAAAAGGCATTCAGACACCTTTCAGTTTAATCTGTATTACGAATGTCTGTTAAGTCTAGATAATCATCAAAACAATAACCCAAGTCTTGATTTGTCAGGCTGGCTAATGGCTGACATGTAAATAGTTACATGGCAATTTTAACAATCGTGTCTTACAGGCAAGTTAGTGGCCTTCTAAGTCATGAGTTATGACAGATTTTGTTCTTTTAATTTTGCATTTTTCTTATTAGTGATTTGTAACAATGATTCTCATGGTGGATAATAGCATATCATTTTTTCTTTTGAGAAGAATCAGGTGTTGTTCTACATATTATCACATGGGCCATCAATTTTTTGAGGATGAAAATAATTCTTAAATATGATTAACAGAAGAGAATAAAATAGACTGAGCAAAAACTCTCTTTAATATTTTATTTTTTTTCCAAGGAGGCATCATGGTAGAGTGGAAAGGGCAAAAGGTCTAGAAGATTTAGATGGTATTAATCAAATCCTTAGGGCAGTTAGGTGGTACAGTAGACAGAGTGTGGGGCCTGAAGTCAGGAAGACTCATCTTCTTGAGTTAAAACATTAGCAGACACCAGCTGTGTGACCCTGGGCAAGTCACTGAATCCTGTTTGCCTCAATTTCCTTATCTATAAAATGAGCTAGGGAAGGAAATGGCAAATGGCTCTAGTATCTGTACCAAGAAAACCCCAAATGAGTTCACAAAGAGTTGGACATGACTGAAAATTGCTTGAAACAGTTAAATCCTAGCTCATCCTGGAACCCATTGTGATTGTGGACAAATCACTTGCCTCTCTCTCTAAGTTCCCTCAACTATAAAACAAAAAGGGGTGGAAATGATGACCTGTAATGTTTCTTCCAGTTCTGAAGAGATGGAAATCCACTATACTTGAGGTCAGTCACCATGTCTCCCCATACCCTTTTTTCCCCTACGCTCAGCTTCTGGAATTCCTTCAAATAATTATCATGTGGCTTTGTTTGCTGTAATTCTTCTGACCTGACATTTCCCCTGGGAAGATCATCAGCTGCTTATCAACATTCTCCCAAAAATAGGATGACTGGGACAGTAGTACTCAAAAAACCCCAGAACTTGTGGCAGAGGAACAGCTTAAATTCACGACTCATCCATCCTCGACTTCTGCAGAAGATGTTTGGCTTTTCTACCAATAACAATAAATAGTAGCTGCCATTTACATAACACCTCCTATGATCTAGACCCTATGCTAAGCACTTAACAACTACTAATTATCTCATTGTCATCCTCCAACCCTAGGAGACAGGTGACATTATTATCTTTATTTTACAGATGACAAAAATGAGACAAACAGGGTTAAGTGACTTGTCAAGGGTCACACAGTCTGTAAGAGTCTGAGACTGGATTTGAACATGGCCCTGATGGACTCCAGACCCAACTCTATCCACTGAGCCACTTAGTTGCCTCTCGCATTATATGTAATTTTCTTGGATGCTAATCCTTTGAGAGTCAGTTATTGCTTTCTGACTTGATTATTGCTACCAGTTTAGATTCAACTGCAAACTAAAAGAGAAAGTCAATCCCTTTAGCCATTCACTGATGTTTTAATTTTAAATCTAGACCTTTAACTTCAGGGGTTGGTGTCCCTTTTCCTGGGTAGAAATGGGGGAAAGTGGGTCACTCAGGGGCCTAACTTCGCTGATCCAGCTAGTGGCCATGCTTCAGTCCTAACAAAGCCACAATAGTATTTCATTATTGTATATTTAATTCCTGTTCCTAAAACAGGAGAGGAATGGGGAAGAATTTGTAAGTAGGGAAACAGAACTGGCTAGGCAAGATAAATCAGAACAGAAGAACTTGGGAAAACTATCTGAGACTTATAATTCCATAATCAGTCTAAGATTTTGCTTAGAATTGAGTGATTTAGAATAGCTAATGTGCATTGTCCCCATGGTACCCTCATCAATTAATTAAGAGATGGCAAACGAGCAAAGAAGATGAGGAGATGCCCATGGTGTCAGTTTTAGCTTTGATGGCATGGTCCCCAGAAATGTCTATATGGAGACTGCTCATGGGCAGTGTAATATTTAGTGGAGAAAGGGTCAGCCTTGGATTCAGAAGGACCTGCTTCTGACATCCATAGACTCTTTTCCAATGAGAAATTGCTTCAGGTAATTCTTTCCACTAGTTAGTTAAAAAGAAGTCAAGGATCTGGGCTGGGGTAGGGAAGAGGGATGCCAGAATTTTCCATTCCAATAAAATCACAAATACTGAGGGTAGATAAATCACGATGGAAAGAAAAAGCATTTCTAATACTTTTTGAGTTGGTCATTGTGCTTAGAAGTTATGCTTCTCTCTCCATTTTAAACTATGGAACATACCAACCAGAATAAAGAAGTTTCTTTTCCCAGGGTGGGGGAATGACTCAGAGTCCCTTTCCTCAACAAATTTCTGAAAAGAACATTTACTTCTTGACCACCAGGAAATTATTATTATTATTATTATTATTATTATTATTTTAGGCAATTGGAGTAAGAATTGCCTGGTTAATTATGAAGAAGATTTGTATGATTGAGAACAGCCAACAATGCTCTGCCAGAAATTCTAGGCAATGAAAAAGCCTTAACTTTCCAAAGCAGATGGTCTAAGGGAAGATTCCTGGGAGCTCAATCAATAGGAGCTGTCTCGGGGCAAGCCGGGGCCAGTGAGACCTTCATATTTCTATCAGTAGATTCTCAAGGGAAAGTTCTCAATAGTCTAGAACACCCAAGGTGTATACATTGGCAAGATTTGGAAATGGATATAACTAATGATACTGAGAGGGAAGCATCTGTGACAGGGGCACCTCTTAGAAGGAAGCAGACATCAATCTGCCAGCCAGGAAAACCATAAGGAAAAACTTTTACTAAAAAAAATCACCCTTCCATGAAGAGAGAGTAACTTGTATCTGACTTGGGAGAACAGATATTTACAGTTTCTGAGGGTAAGATAATCAACAACAATGATAAGTCAAGAGGCCCCATTGAACAGAAATCATATGGGACCCAGTAGTAATAACATTCACAGTCTGATACTACCCATGAAGAAAATCTTATGGGAGAAAAATGTAATAAATATTCTATGGGTGGGAAATACATTTATTACATTAAAAAATCTTAATTTTGATCAGAAAGGTCACACAAAAATGAAGGTCCATAAATGGGATATCTGTAAAAGAGAGTACATACAGAGGAGAAATGCTGTCATAGTGATCAGTGTAGTGGATCAGACCTAGATGCTCATCAGCAAATGCACATAGAGGAGAAGCTCTGTAAAGGGGATCATTGGAACAAAGGACTCCTTCCAAAAGTTGACCTCAGTGCTCATGAAACAATCCATATAGATGAGAAGCTCTACAAATGTGATCAGTGTGATGAAGGATTTATTCAGAGAGATCAGCTCACTGACCATAAGAGAACTCACACAGTGAAAAGATCTTATAAATGTGATCAATGTGACAAAAGCTTCTTTTCAACATCAAACTTGAGTGCTCATCAGAGAATCCACACATTGGAGAAACCCTATAAATGTCAGCCGTGTGGCAAAGGTTTTGTACATGGATTTGAGCTCACTAGACACCAGAGGATTCATACAGGGGAGAAACCCTATAAATGTGACCAGTGTGGCAAAGGATTTGTTCAGAAAGGTCAACTCAATACACATCAAAGGATCCATATGGGGGAGAAACTCTATAAATGTGATGAGTGTGGAAGAGAATATACATTTCCATCAAGTTTGTCTAGGCATCAAAGGGTGCACAAAGGAGAGAAACTCTATAAATGTGATCAGTGTGGCAAAGGATTTGCTCAGAAAAATCATCTCATTATACATCAAAGGACGCATACAGGGGAAAAAAACATACAAATGTGATCTGTGTATAAGAGAATTCACTGACCACTCAAGTTTGCTTCATCATCAGTGGGTACACACAAGGGAGAAACCCAATAAATGTGGTCACTGTGGAAAAGAATACAGATTCCCATCAGGTCTGTCCAGTCATTAGAGAGTACACAAAGAAGAGAAAACCCTATAAATATGACTATTGTGAGAAATAAATGTCAAGTTAGTTTTAGGAGGCATCATAAAATCCACCAACTGGGAAAAGTCTAGAAAGGTGACTAGTGTCTGAAAGATCATCTCAATGGTCAACAGGGGATCCACTTGGAGGAGGAATCTTGCCAATGTAGTTTGTTTGCAGAAGGTTTCATTCAGAAAATCACCTTTAACATAGAATCTTTATCTAACATCTTTAACAAGAATCCATTCAGTCCAATGAAAAACTAAATTAGAAATAATGAAAACCAAAGGAGAGATTAATAAAATTGAAAGTAAGAAAAATATTGAACTTATAAATAAAACTAAGAGTTGGTTTTATGAAAAAATCAATAAAACTGATAGACCCTTAGTCAATATGATAAAAAAAGAAAGACGAAAACCAAATTCTGAGTCTCAAAAATGAAAAGGGTGAGTGCACCTCCAATGAAGACAAAATCAAAACAATAATTAGGAATTATTTTACCCAACTGTACACACATAAATTTGACAACCTTAGCAAAATGGATGAATATCTACAAAAGCACAAGTTGCCCAAACTAACTGAAGAGGAAGTAAATTACTTAAACAACCCCATCTCAGAAAAAAAAATTGAACAAGCTATCAAAGAACTACCTAGGAAAAAATCCCCAGGGCCAGATGGATTCACTAGTGAATGCTATCAAACATTTAAAGATAAATTGATTCCAATACTCTACAAACTATTCGAGAAAATTTGTGAGGAAGGAGTCCTTCCTAATTCTTTCTATGACACAAATATGGTACTGATACCTAAATCAGGGAGAGACAAAAGGGAGAAAGAAAATTATAGAACAGTCTCCCTCATGAATATA
>CM053593.1:15138206-15154315 GCA_028646575.1 Pseudocheirus occidentalis
ACACAGTAGGTGCCTATTAAGTCCTTCATGAACTGTTTTTAATTGGCAAGACCTGCTAGACTCTGTCTCCACTAGCAAAAGGGTCCAGTGACCCATGATTACCTGATGGCCCATAGAGGCATCAGGGAAACCCATTTGTAGGAGGAATCTGATAAACACAAGGGAGACACAGATGTGGAGGGATGAGAAAGGTGTGATTCAGTCCCTCAGTACAAGAAACCCAGTGAAAAGATTTGCTGAAACAGAGATGTCTTGTGCAGATTAGGATGTGTCCTTGGGGCTTTTTTGGTGGGAATTTGGCAGTCAAGCTGTCTGAGCTCAAAATTGTGAAGAGAGCAAGGGTTCCGTATGTTTGTGTTTAAAGCTTTACCTCTCTCCTTTCATCATGACAGTGTAATTTAACGAATCTTGATCACATACTCTCAATCTCCCTGGGCCTTCTGAGAAGCAAGTTGGACCTAATACGAGAAATAATCATAAATACTGTATTAATAGAACCAGTAATGAAGGAATGATACAAGACAGCATTCTTGGGCAGTGAGGTGGTGCTGTGGATAGAATGTTGTACTTGGGGTCAGGAAATTCTGAGTTTGAAGTCTGCCTCCCATAACTGGCTGTGAGACCCTGCTTGAGTCACTTAAGTTTCCTCATCTGTAAAATGAAGCTTATAAGAAGATCTTTCTTCCAAAGGGTTGGTGTAAAGATCAAATGAGGTAACATATGGAGCTCCGCAATGTTTAAAGCATTATATTAATTCTAGCTCATATTACTAGTCTGCTTTAGTGGGAAAGGCAACGTGGGATAACAGAAAGAGTCCTAGTTGTAGGGTCAGAGGACTTTGGTTTGAATCCTGTTTCTGCTGCTATCTGTATGGTCTTTTGAATGATTGACCTTAGCCAAGTCACTTAAGCTCCATGAGACTAGGTTTGCTCATATTTGAAATTAAAAAGGGTTGGTTAATGGATCTCCAAAGGTTCCATTTAACTCTAAATCCTCTGATCCTAAGAAGGGACTTGGAAGGGGTAAATGCGAAGGTTTATTTCTTGGCCCTGATACTTACTAACCGTGTTACTTTGGGCAGATTAAAAAAAAAACCCTGTGGATCTGGATTCCATCCCTACGAGATGAGCCTTCCTTTACAGAGGTGACTTTCCAGGTAGCTTCAGCTTCCAGCTTTTCTGCATGGTTTGGTCTCCATGGAATATTATGCTTTGCCCAGGATAAAGTGATCACCAGAAATCTCACCATCATGCAGATAGATTCAGCTTTTGATAATCAACACCTTCTTAGCCCCCTCAGATGCCTCCCCTCTCTTATTGGAGAACAGCAGGATAGAGCAATAAAGCCCTCCCATGACTTTCCCTTATAAAAAGGTCAAATCTTTCTAATTGACTATTCATTTTTCATCAGTGACTCCATGGAACATCATGCCCCCACATTTCACCTTCCTTTTATGTATTATCTACCCCCCCCCCCATTAGATTATAAACTCCTTAAGGGCAGATACTACCTATCTTTTCTCTGGAAAGGGCAGGAAAAAATGTGTGTGTGTGTGTGTGTGTGTGTGTGTGAAGGTTTTAGGAGGTTTCCTGCTTGATAGAGGTTAGCTGGGGGGGGGGGGAATGTGGCAAGTCTCTTAGAGAACTATGTTCTTATTGTGTACCTAATACATTCTACAGATCCACCATTGTATTTATGAGCTTTGGTGCTTACTGCTTTCTGATACACTTTGAAATCTTCAACTACTAGACCACTCTCCTTTAAATTTTTTTTCCTTTTAATTTCCTTAATATTCTTTGATTTCTTAATATTCTTTTGTTCTTCAAGATGAATTTTGTTATAATATTTTCTAGCTTAATAAAGTAATTCTTTGATAGTGTGATATATACAACACTGAATAACTAAGTTAATTTGGGTAAATTATTATTTTTTATTATATTCACTCAGCCTACCCATGAACAATTAATATTTCTACAATTGTTTTGTCTATCTTGATTTCTGTGAGAAGTGTTTTGTAATTGTGTTCATATAACTCTTGGGTTTGTCTTGGTAGAGAGACTCTCAAGTATTTTATATTGCTTATAGTTATTTTAAATGGAATTTGTCTTTCTGTCTCTTGCTTCTGAGTTTGTTGTTAATATATAGAGATATTAATGATTTATGTAGGTTATTTTATATCCTGCAACTTTAATGTAGCTGTTAATTGTTTCAACTAGCTTTTTAATTGACTCCCCAAGGTTCTCTATGTATACTATCATATCATCCACAAAGAGTGATAATTTTGTTTCCTCGTCATCTACTTTTCATCCTTTAATTTCTTTTTTTCTTCTCTTTTTGCTATAGCTAGCATTTCTAGTAATATATTAAATACTAATGGTAATAGTGGACATCCTTTCAGCACTTCTGGGCTTATATGGAAAGCATCTAATTCATCCTTATTATAAATCATGTTTGTTCTTGGTTTTAGATAGATACTACTTATTTTAATAAAGGTTCCATTTATTCCTATGTTCTCTAGTGTTTTTAATAAGAATAGGTTCTGCATTTTGTCAAAGATCTTTTCTGCATGTATTGATACATGATTTCTATTTCAAGTTTACCTTTTTAATGTTTTTATTGACTCTTGTATTTGAATGTCAGATTTTCTATTCAGTTTTGGTCTTTTCATCAGTAATGCTTAAAAATCCTCTATTTCATCAAATTTCTGCATTTTAACTTGAAAGATTTAACTCAGTTTTGCTGGGTAGGTTATTCTTTGTTGTAACTCCAGCTCTTTTATCTTCTGGAATATCATACTCCGATCCATCTGCTTTTCATGGTGGTGGCTAAATCTTGTGTGATCCTGACTATAGCTCCAAGATATCTGAGTATTGTTTTTTTCTGGTTTATTTTGAAATATTTTTGCCTTGGCCTGGAAACTCTGAAATTTTTCATTTTGGTATCTCAGGTGGTGATTGGTAGATTCTTTCAAATTCTATTTTATCTTCTGATTTCAGGATATTGGGGCAGTTTTCCTTGACAATTTCTTGAAATATGGTATCTTAAGTTCTTTCTTTGATCGTGACTTTCAGACAGTCTAAAATTTCCAAAATTACCTTTCTTCCATCTGTTTTTCGTGTCAGTCCTTCTTCTGATAAAATAATTTACATTTTCTTCTTTTGAACTTTGCTTTATTTCTTGGTGTCTCATGGAATCATTAAATTCCTCTTGCATTGTTCTAATTTTTAATGAATGATTTTTTTCAATGAGCTTTTGTACTTCTTTTTTTTTCCATTTGGCCAATTTTGCTTTATAAGGAGTTACTTACTTCAGTGAATATTGTATCCCTTTTTTCATTCAGTCAGTTCTCATTTTTTAAGGTCTTATTTTCTTTAATATGTTTGTGTCTCTTTTTCCAGATTGTTAGTTATCTTTTAATAATTTTGTTCCTTTGATTTCGTTTCTTTACCTAATTTTCCCCTACCACTCTTACTTGAGTTTGAAAAAAAAAGAAAAAAATATTAGCTCCTTTAGAAATTCTTATTGGGTTCATAGCCAGCTAATTTTTTTTCTTCTTCTTCAAGGCTTTATTTATAGCTATTTTGTCTTCATTGTCTTCTTCTGAGTTTGTGTCTTGATCTTCTTTGGCATAATAGTAGATTTTTCAGATTCTTTTTTTGTTGCTGTTTGTTCATTTTTCAACCCTATTTCTTGATTTTGAACTTTATGTTCTAATTAGGCTCTGTTCCCAGTTGGAGAGGACAGGGATGGAGGTGGGGGGCAGGGGGAGATTGTGAGAGAGTATGAGAGAGTAGTATTGTTTCAAGCTTCAGGATGTTTCCACACTAATGGTTTTAGACCTAGTTCTGGAGGGTCAGTTTTGGTGCTTCTCTGGTAGTATGATCTGTCTCTGGATTAAGAACTCTAAAAGCTGTTGTTGCTTCTGACACTACCACCTGATCCCATCACTGGTGTTTCATCCAAGTGTGTTTCAGGTCATCCTCCACCTCTGTATCACAGATCTCTTGCTGGTCTCCTAAGTTGTCTGGCACTGGAAGAATGTCTCACTCTGAACTTTTGTTAGCTCTGTCACTCCAAAATTTGATTTGAGGTATTGTTTCAAAGTTGTTTGGAGGGGAATGTTGAGAGACCTCAACTGAGTGGTCTTTGCTCTCTGACTCTACCGAAAAGTCCTCCAAAAATAGTTGTGACACCCACAGCAATTGTACTCATGAATATTTTATTCAGGAATTAAAAAAAAAGACTAGTGAGGAGATTACAGGAACATATGACAGAGATTACACAATGTGACCAGGCTGAATATGTAACAGGAATGAAAGGTTGTTTCAGTATTAAGAAAACTATAAACATCCTATTAATAACAAGAACAACAAAAATCTTATGATCATATCAATACATGAAAAAGAAAACCTTTTGAAAAGATAGAGCATCCATTCTTGTTAAAAACACTAGAAATTATATTAGCAAATTATATTAATAAATGTATTAATTATATTAATAATTAATTGTATTAATATTATATTATTAATTAATATATTAATAAATAGTATGAAAAGTAGTATCTATTTTGTTTATTCAGTTCCATACCAGGTAAACTTCCATAGGATTATTGTATAGAGCTAGCAAAAAAGAAAATAATAAGCCAAGGGAAGCATCCACATCAGTCATACTCCAACCTATCTCAGCCCATGACTCCCTGGAGAGCTTCTTTACCTTTTCCCTGTGGAGGTGCCCTTCACCAGGACCAGTTCCCTTTTATGTATTGTCTTCCTCTGTTATCACATGAGATTTTGGAGAGTGGAGACGGTCTTTTTGCTTCTATTTCCACTATTCAATACAGTTTCAGGAACCTGCTAAGAGCTTACTGAATGCTCTATCTGTCTGTCTGTCTGTCTATCATCTGTCATCATCACCATCATCCATCCAAAAGCTGTTTTGTGCTGTCTCAAGAGGCAGGAATTCCCCTCCCTTGGAAGTTTTTGGAAAGAGGCTATCACTTGTTATAGTAGGTATTCCATTTCATATATGGGCTGAACTTGATGACCACTGAGGTCCATTTTCAAACTCATCGATTTGTAGGAATAATGGTTTTCAGAGCACTTCATATGTTGTCTTCTTCCATTAGAGTATAAGCTTCTTAAGGGCAGGCACCGTCTTCCTTTTCACTTGCATTTGTATCCTCATCACTTAGCCCGATACCTAGTGCAGGGCAAGGACTTAATAACCACTTCCTGACTTGACTAGAAGCACCCCAGGGAGTCATGGGTTGAGATAGATCTGAGTATGGCTGATGCGGATGCTTCCCTTTGGTTTTCTCTTCCATAAGCTGGGCTCCCCTAGAATCTAATTGTGGGGTACAATGACATGGGCTTATGTCCTAAGGGAAAGGATTCATCTAGACTAGATTCTGTTTGTAAAATCTTCTAGTTGGATGGGATTCCATGCAAGATCACAAAGCATAAAACCACAGAATTTGGACAATCTCATCTATCAGTAATGTCCTTCATAGACTGACTGACTGGCCTACAGGCCCTGGTCCATAAATGAGCAAACAGAAAGGAAAAACCTCAATCCTGATTTAACGTTGGTTATTAATATAATAAAAATTAATCACTTCACTAAGGGGAACATGAATATAGATAAGTTGCAATATTTTCCATTGAGAACTGTCTCTTCATATACTTAGCTAATTTATCAATAAGGGAATGGCTCTCATTCTTATGACTATGAGTTAGTTCTGTATATATCTTGGAAAGGAACCTTTATCAGACAAACAAGCTATATAAATGTTTTCTCAATTGTTTCCCTTTTAATTTCAGCATTTTTTGAGGGGTAGAAAACCTTTTTAAAATTTTCTGTGATCAAAAAATGCTCATGTTATCTTCTGTGCTTCTCTATACCCTTGTTTGGGGAAGAAATTTCCTCTTATTCATGTATCTGTTGATAATTTTTTTCCTCCATTTTAATCTAATTTGCTTCTAATGTGATCTTTTATATTTAGGTCATATACCCATTTGGAGCTTGTCTATGCATAATTATGAAACATTGAGTTAAATCTCTTTTCTTCTGTACTGCTGTTCAGTTTTCCCAGGAATTTCTATCACATAGTGAATTTTTATCCCATTGCCTGGGTCTTAGTGTTTATTAAATACTGGGGAAGTAGAAATATTTGTTTATGTTGTGTGCCTAATCTGTTACACTGAGAAATCTCACTATTTTTTAAATCAATACCAAATTGTTTTGAGACATATTCCTTTCCAGGATAGTTTGAGATCTGGCACTGCTAGGCCTCCTTTACTCCAATGTCTTTTACTTATTTCCCTTGAGATCCTTAATCTTTTTTTTTGCCTTTATCTGAACTTCAATATTATTTTTTCTAGTTCTATAGTGTGATCATTTATAATTTGATTTATATGACATTGAATAAGATCAATTTTGATCCTATTATAATTTTAAGAATGTCAAATCATCCTATCCATGAGCAATTAATATTTAGGTATGTCATACACATATATGTGTGTGTGTGTGTATATATATATATATACATACACATATATATGTGTGTATATATGTGCATATTTACTGATGTATCTGTTTTAGAAGGTAAACTTCCAAATATTTTATTCATTTTCCCTAAATAAGTGGAATTTCTCTATCTTTTCCTGTTGAGATGTACTGGTGTTATGTAGAAATGCTGATAATTTATGTGGATTGATTTTATGTCTTACAAATCTGTGGAAGTTACTATTTTAATTAATTTTCAGGATTCTTGGGATTCTAATTTGGTGATTCTTTAAATGCATCATCATGTCATCCACTAAATGTGATCATTTTGCTTCTTTATTTTTTTAACCTATTCTCATTCCTTCAATTCCTTTGGTCTTACCAGCATGCCCAGAATTTTTGGTACTATGTCAGGCAGATAAGTGGTGTGGTAGGTAGAGTGCTGGACATGTAATCAAAGAGATCTGAATTCAAATCTAGGTCAACTCAATTAATTATATTACCTCAGTTTCCTCATCTGTAAAATGAATATAATAATGACGCCTAACTCTCAGCATTGTTGTGAGGAGCAAATGAGATACTTATTAAAGTGCTTAGTTCAATGCCTGGCAAATAGTGAGTGCCACATAAATGTTAGGTGGTGTCAACATCATCACTTCAGATAGGACTGGTGACGATGGATATATTATTTTACCCTTGAATTTGTTGGAAAGGATTCTAGACTATCTCTGTTAGGGTAGAGTGATAAATCTTGATATTAGATATATATTAAAGATGTCTTTATTTTTATGTTTTTAGTTTTGCTGTTATCAAAATGGGTGTTATATTTTGTCAAAAAAACTTTTTCTGAATCTATATAGTTATATTTGCTGATTTTTTTATTAATATGATTATGTTTGTGGTTTTCCTATTAATACACCAGTGTTACATTCCTGGTACAAATCCAGCCTGGTCATAGTGTGCAATCTTTGTGCAATGTTGTTTTAGCTTCTTTACTAACGCTTTATTAACATTTTTGTTTCTCTGTCCATTGGGGTACTGGTCCGTGTACTTTTCTTTTTCTGTTTTGACTCTTCCTGGTTTATGTATTAAGATCGTATCCTTGTCATAGAAGGAATTTGGTAGGATCTCTTCTTTTGCTATTTTTGTAACCAGTTTATGCAATATTGGATTCTGCAAACCTTTTCCTGCCACAGTTCATGCTTGATTCTGGTTTCTGGAGATGCAGAAATCCCTTGCAGGAGTTTTAGTTCGCAGATTGCCCTCCCATCTGCGCCACCTGTGCTCTTTAGTGCCTCATAAAAAATGTATTTTCTTTGGGCCTCCCCACCTTGCCCTGAAGCAGAGATGAACAGACATTTCAGAAGAACATATGTCCCAAAGAACATTAAATATTAATCACTGCTTCTCATGTAAATTGTCCATTTCCTGGTTTTGATTCGCAGACAGCTAAGAAAAGAAAATCATTGTGCCCAACAAATCCCTATGTCCGTTCAGGACGGAGGTGGTGCCCAGTAACCCTTAACGAGGCTGGAATATTTGCCTTGTCCCAGGAAGATGTGGAATTTGTCCTCAAAAAGCCACTAGGAAATATCACCTGGGTCCCTGGCATTTTTGTCAGCAAGAAATAATTCTGGGTCTTGTCCCATTTGCCACATTTGAAACTTTCCAAATCCTCACTAAAAGACTGTTAATAACTGTATTGGCCCAAAGCTCTCAGTTTCATTTTTACTTATTAAATGAGGCCAGAACCTGGCCTGGGCTCTCTTCACTGCATTGCATTGAGGTTAGAGGCAACAGGGAATGGCTGAGTCCCAGATGTTTGAGTCAGGAATATGTTCAGGTCTGGCATCTGACTCTTACAATGTGACAAGTACATTGATAAGAGCTGGGGATGCTGCAAACGTTTAAAGAGCTCACCTTCCAATGGAGGAAGAAACCCCATGAAAGGGCATGACTTTTATTCTTCAAACTCCTTATTAAGGGTCAGATGTTTGTTGTTGTCCAGCCATGTTAGTCGTGTCTGACTCCTCATGACTTTTCTTAGAAAAGATACTAGAGCAGTTTGCCATTTCCTTCTCCAGTTCATTTTACAGATGAGGAAACTGAGGCAAACAGAGTTAAGTGACTTGTCCAGGGTCACACAGCTAGTACGTTTCTGAGGCCAGATTCAAACTCAGGAAGGTGAGTCTTCCTGACTCCAAGCATAGCACTCAATTATCCACTGCGTTACCTAGCTGGTTGTAATCTCACTTTTCCTCTCTACAGTTTGTGTGACTGAGCAAAACAAGCCAGAAGTGTCTGGGTGGATAGTGTTAGTTTTGATATCAAAAAGACTTGAATTCAAATCCTGTCTCAGACGTCTACAAGTTGTATGACCCTGGGCATATCATTAAATCTTGATCTGCCTCATCTGTAAAATGAGACTGCTAATTACATCTACCTCTGAGTTGGCTTGAGGATCAAGAGATATAATAACTTACTTTTCAAGTCTTAAAATTCTATATAAATGTTACTTACTATTATTCTTGAAACCATGTGTTACGCGGATCCACTGAAGAAACTGGACATATTTATCGTATAGAAGACTCCGGAGTAATGTGGTAGCTCTCACCTCAAACTCCTGGACACACACACACACACACACACACACACACACACACACACACACATTATGTATATGTTTCATCAAAGCGTATTGCCACTCCTCTATGCTCAACCTATCATAAATATAATCAGTACATGCTGGGATTCAAACCTAGGTTTCCTGACTCAAATCCAGTATTCTTTTTTTACCATATTATGGTTTTACTTGAGAACATGCTTATGGCTGAATAACTTTGGTTTAAAATACTGGGCACCCCAACAGTCTTACTCCTGCATAACCTAAGGACCTCCTGGATGTGCTACATATGAATGTGCACATATATCTTTAAGAAATGCTAGTCTGATGTTTTATTTTCTTAAAGTCTGAAATTCACATTATTTTTTCCCCCTTTTCACAACTGTTCATCTTCACTCCAGACTGAACCTTGGAAGGTGGCAGAAAACGCAAACAGCAGGGCTATTTGGGGGCAGTCTGCATTCCTTTTAACTTTCTGAGATCTGACTTCAGCCTTGGCTTTTAAGTTACTTGTCCTGGGGCTGAACCACTTTAATTCCTGCTTGAAAATTAGTGTGTTGTGGAAGTGCTCAGAACTGCCCTGAGGCTTTATTGGTTCCTGAACTGGGGAGAGGTGATGAGTTCAATGTAAAGGAAGCCACTTCACCTTGACTTTCCTTCACATTTTTGACTTTGATCCTAAAAATGTTAATCTGGCTTTTTCCTAATAGTCTCCTGGTATGTGTCCCTCTCCACATATAAACACAGTGATGTGCAAACCTTTCAGAGCTAAATAAATATTAGTCATTATGATTGCTTCACCCTTAGTTCTCATTCAATCAATTACTTTGCCAGATCTTTACAACCTTAGGAAAGTTTGTTGGTTTATTGGCTTTAATCTCATTTTGTAGTCAGCTTGTTTGGTCACAGTGACACTCAAGGGAATTCAAGAGAATGACTTGGGTAGAATCCTGAGATTGTTGGTAATGGCGTAGAGGCATCCCTAAAGTCAGACCCCGTACCAGGTTCCAAGCCCAGCTCTTCTGGGGTTAAGTCTAACCTCCGACACGCGGTAGCATCATCTAACCTCTGTCCACCTACCTCGGTTCCCTTAATAGTAAAGTGGGCGTGGTCATATCAGCTGCTTTCCAGGGTTGTTGTGAGGATGGAGCGAGGTACCCTATGAGGCGCTTGGAAACCCCAAAGCCTTGTAGAGGCATCAGGCATGGGGAATTTACAAAGTTTAGATAATGAAACTTCACTCCTAATTGGATTTACAACTTGGACCAGGACTGCTAACTTTCTCATTGTGTCAGGAGCCCTTTTGGCAAAATGCTGAAGCCTCTGGACATCTTCTCAGAATAAGGTTTTTAAATGTGCAGCATGAAATAATAAGGACATAAAGGAAAGCAATTATATTGAAATACAGTTTTTAATCTACAGAATAATAAGTATCATTTATATGGTGCTTTAAAGTTTTCAAAGTCCTTTTACAAATATTATCTCATTTAATCTGAACAAGCCTGGGAGGCAAATACTATTATAAATTTTCTTTTTGGAGGGGGGAAAGCAAGGCAATTAGGGTTAAGTGACTTGCCCAAGGTCACACAGCTAGTAAGTGTGTCAAGTATCTGAGGCTGAGTTTGAACTCGGGGCCTCCTGACTCCAGGGCCTGTGTTCTATGGAAGGCACCTAGGTGCCCCAATGTACTATTATTATTAACCCCACTTTTAAAGAGAAGAAAGCTGAGGCAGACAGAGGCTATACTACAAGTAAAGCAGAATTTGAACTCAGGTCTTCTTGATTCCAGAATTAGCACTCTATCCACCGAAACACCCTGAGCTCAAAGAATGAATTTCTGTTAAAAATGGGTACCTGGGATATATCTATTCAAATATCTATATCTATCTATCTATCTATCTATCTATCTATCTATCTATCTATCTATCTATCTATATATATATATATATATATATATATATATATATATATATCCACACCTCAGAACCCAGAAATAAACATGTGACTCCCCAAACTTTTGCACAGATCAAAAGGCCCCTCAGGATCTTATTCCCAATTTACTGTTACTTTGTAGACAGTTTCAAAGAAGATGTTGATTTTGTGACTAAAATTATGGGATTCAAAAAGCTAGAAATTAAAGGGAGAAAAAGCCCCTGAAACAGGTCAATACCTTGACAGTAGCCACACATCAGGGCTGACAGCTTGTCATCAGAAGGGACAAAGGTTCCGGGTAGGGTAGGGGCAGACCAATTAGAAGTGCACTTGTGTAACATCTGAGGACCCTCATTGGACTCCTCTGCTTACCAGTGAGGTTCCCATAACTGGGCTGCATCTTCCATCTATGACCCTAGGGCATCCTCTCGGTAGCCCTGAGGCCTAACGGTAAAAGCTCAGACCATCACCGGTATGTGTCTTTCCAACCAAAATTGTTGATGGAGTATCATTTAATCAGGTAGCTGTAAGGAGTTTTAAAAAGAAGTATTTACTAAGGTGGTATGGTGAGAACGTTTAAATATTCTCCTAAATATCCTCCAAATAGCCTAAAATATCTCCCGAATATTGAGAGAGACTCTTTAAGGCACAGGCAGGATGATGGGAGCCACAGCTTTCCTCTTCACCCTTCAAAGCTATGAAGACCTCCTCCAGGCAAAGCAAAGGCAGACTTCCAGGCTGAAATAAAGGCTTCATTTTTCTCCTAATCAGCCAATAGGAACAAAATTATTGTGAGTTATCTCACTTCATCAGCAACTAATTGGCTGAGACTCAGTCTAGTCTAATTAATGTAGTAAAGGTAAAATTATCAGGATGGTGTCAATCTACTCTTAGAAAAAGCTGTTGCCAGAATTTAGGATACAGGAGATGAGATCATATATGGTGATGCTGATTATACAAAGGGAGAGGAGAAGATAAACACAAGAGAAAGGAATCACAGGATTTGGTAACTATTTATACACATACGTGTGTGTATGTTCATTGAGTGGACTAGTAGACAGAAATAAATCTAGGTCCCTAGAAGGTTGAGGAATTCTTGCACAGTAATAAGAAAGCTGGGAATATTGGAAGGTTTGGGAATGAATGATAATGAATTTGAAAATACAACATCTTGAATATAAGATGCCTTGGGGACATCCAAGTCAAAAAGTCCAACAGACAGGTAATTCCAGGGAGAAACAGAGCTGGATAAATTGATGTGGAAATGATGATATTAAAGATGGTAATTCAACC
Organism: Pseudocheirus occidentalis; assembly: GCA_028646575.1. NCBI lineage: Eukaryota > Metazoa > Chordata > Mammalia > Diprotodontia > Pseudocheiridae > Pseudocheirus > Pseudocheirus occidentalis. Next base: position 15,150,559 of record CM053593.1, read on the forward strand.
CTGGGGGAATGATGAGATCACCTAGTGAAATTGGAAGAGGGTCAGGGACAGAGTTTTGGGCCACCTGAATGGTGGAAGAAATATTTAAAAGCCACTCAGTGGTGAAATCCATAAAGAGGAGGCTTGGAGTTAGGAAGATCTCGGTTCAAATTTGACATAAGACACTTAAAGTGTGACCCTAGATAAGTGACTTAATTTCTCCCAGTCTGTTTCCTGAACTATAAAACATGGGTAATAATATCACCTACCTACCAAGGTCCTTATGAGAACAAAGTGAGTCAATATTTGGAAAACTCTGCAAAATTCAGAGTGCTATATAAATGTTGCATATAATTATAAATTGATATTTATAAATACATAGATAAATTTTATGGATTTGTTATTATTATTAAACTAGAACAAAATGTGATAGCGTCAATGAGATATGTGTTTTCACATATCCTAGGCTTAGACAAATGAGAGATAAGAGTGGTTTTGTTTAAACTTGGTGAAATTTGCAGCGGACCACATTTTTAGCTAAGCAGGAGTGTTAATTATTAAAACTTTCCCCAGATACAGTGGACTGCTGGATATACCCAGCGTGGTGGCATTATCTTTCTGAGAAGAAGAGGTGGGATCATGGGATCCCTGGTCAAACAGTTAATGGTGCAGTACCAGTAGGAATGAAGAAAGTGCTTTAGCCTTCAGTGACCTTTACTATTGTGCCATGCTTGAAGAGGAGCTGTTGAGAATTTTGTAGAGAAAGCACTTCTTTGGGCTCTGATGGTGCTGGGTGATTTCTGGGGTCTCTTCAAACTCGGTTTCCCTACTGTGATTCTAATATTATCTTCATCTGTGAAATTCCAATTTCTAGATTACATTTTGTGCCATTTTCTCTTTACACCAATCTCCTGAAATTTAAACATTAAAACCAAAATTTGTAAGGTCTCACAAACTTTCATGGGATATCTTTTTATGCTCCTTTATTACTTTGGCTAAAATCAGATGTTGACTCAGTTTTCCACATTACTTCTGTGAGGTTCCACCTCACACCTACTAAGACTGGCAAAGATTACAGAAAAGGGACAGGGAACAGTCATTTATTCAATGCCTATTGTGTGATGCTGAGAGTTTCACCAAAGTTACCTCATTAGATTTTCATTATAACTTTGTGTGGTAGGTGCTGCTATTGAGATGAACAGAAAGACAACCAGAGTTTCTGGGTGATTAATGATCAATTTATTAATTAGGCTAGTGGATAATCAATAAACTGATGGTCAGTGGTTTCTCATGATAACCTTAAAGATCACTCAAATGCTTGAATACCTTTGGAAAAGGGAAGAGCCTCTGACAGGTGAAAATCAGCCCTGATTGGTGAATAGTTAATAAACTGGTGGACTTTCAAAGGAGGAGGCGGTCTAAAAGCCTTCAGCTCCTCCTGCTGAGAATTTCAGCTTGATCATGAGACTCTGCTACCTAGAGCAATTTGGACAAAGGAATACATCACTATGCAGACCACTCTAATTGGTTTTCTCTTTCATGAACTGGGTTACCTAAACCACAATGCGGGACCTAAAGGGATAGACAATGCTTTGGGCTGGAATTCATCTCCATTAGAGTCTATTTACACTCTAAACATAAGTAAGATCTTCTAGTTGGGTCAGATACTGTTTAAGGTCAAGAAGCTTGTTCTTGGAAGATTTTGGCAATTTCATCCTTCAGCCTTGTCCTTCAGAGATTGACAGACTGGCTTACAGGGGCTGGTCCCTGAATGAGGAAATAGAGAGAAAATGCCTGGATATTAATTAATAGTGGGTTATTAATATAAGAGAAAATAATTTCTCTCATTATGATCCCCATCTGAAGGAGCCTCAGAAAGAGTTTAAATGACTTACTTAGGGATAAACAAGTGTTTATCCCTATTAAGTGTCTGAGGGTTAGATTTGAACTCAGATGTTCCTGACTCCAGGACCAGCACTTAGATGCTTCTGCATAGATGGTAATAACAAACACTGGAGAATCTGTGCGAAGACAAGAACCCCAGTGTGATGCTGGTGAGACTGTGAATTGGCCCAGCCGTTCTGGAGAACAATTTGGAACTAAGCAACAGAAGTTACCAAACTCTATTGGCTCAGCTATATCATTGCTGGTCTTATATATCCAAAGAAAATAAAGGAGAAGAAAAGGTTCTAAATGTACAAACATATTTCTAGTTGCTCTCTTTGTGCTAGACAAGATTGCAGCACTAAGGGGTTATCTTTCTATTGGAAAACAGCTGCAAACTATGGTACATGAATGATGCAATATTATTGTGCCATGAGAAATTAAGAAATAGACAATTTTGGAGGAAACCGGAAAGACCTTTAAGAATTGATGTAGATGCAACATCTCATAGGATGACAGTCACCTTTAGGGAGAAACAACTGATGGGCTTGAGAATTCTGATCAATGGAACAATGAACCATTGACCCAAAGGAAGGAAGATGAAACTTAACTCCCAGCTTCTAGTAGCAGGAACTTAGGTGCTTAGCATAGATACGGGCACATAGTAGGCACTTAAGAAAAATGATTGACTGTTTAAAATGCAGAAAGAGGCATTTTCAGATATGGCTAATACGGGAATTGTTTTGTTTTTAGGCTACGTAGGTATATATTCTGCAATTTGTTTTTGTTTCTTTTCAAAATTTGATTAGTGGTAGAGGATAGTGGAAGAGATTTTTTAAAAATACCTCTTTCTATAAAACAATTTTTAAGGAAGAAAAAAGATGTAATGTCTCTCCTGGGGGAAAGGGAAATCTGAAAAAAGTCTGTCTTTGATCAATATATATACGCAGTATAAAACCAGAGGCATAGTGGAAGAGAAAGAAATATTGCTCTATGGTTTTGAGGCCAGGCTCTTTATTTTCCACTTTTAAACCAAAATTTCTGTACTTTTGAGAGATACTATTATTATACTATTATATTAATAGCCAATTATTAAATTGGGATCCAGGTTTTTCTGGCTAATTTCCTCTTTAAGCCCAAGCTCTTGTTAAAGTCTGTCTGAAGGACTTGACTGATTGATGAGATTACTTTTAGCCCTCAAGGAGCAAGCTCTTCATCTTGGGCTGGACCCCACCCAACTAGGAGAGAATTTGGAGACTTATTTAGGGTATAAACAGATTCTCCTCTGGGTGAGTTCTTACCTTAGGGAAAGGAGTCTCTGTCCTGGTACCCTTTCTTTAGAATCTAGGGTAAGAAAACCCTTTAGAATCAAGAAGAAGAAAACCAACCAGAGTGGTCTGGGTGAGGATGAATTCCCCAGGCAGGATAGCTGGAAGCAGCTGAGTATTGTGATCAAGCCATGTTCTCAGGAGGAGGAGATAGATACTTTTTAGCGCCACTCAGAAGAGGTACCCAAAGAGGGTTAGGGCTGCCCGAGACCCCAAAATACCAACATGCTGGGTCATGCTGAAAGAATTCCTCTCAAGTCTTCTCAGCCAAAGAAAAAGTAAAGTTTATTGAAAGTTCAAGTTCACCATATGGGGTAGACTCTTAAGGAGCCAGTCTATACTAGGTCATTCTATGGCACTCTCACAGAGCAAGTCTGTGCTAAGCTACCCTATGGCACTCTCACAGAACAAGTCTGTGTACTAGGGCATTCTGTGGCACTCACGGAAGATGGAGGGAAGATGGGGTCTTATATACAGAGGAATCTAGGGGTGGTTCAGAGAAGGAGCCTGGGGAGGGTCTTCAGGAAGAGTCAATGAGGTCAGATTCCAGTCATGAATTTGGGGGG
>CM053593.1:15154815-15201904 GCA_028646575.1 Pseudocheirus occidentalis
CTGGACAAGTCATTTAACAGACACTGTTTGCCTCAGAATCCCCCTCTATGAAATGAGCTAGAGAAGGGACTGACAATTCCCTCTAGTGTCTCTGTCAAGAAAACCCCAAATGGGGTCACAGAGAGTCAAACATGGCTAAAACACCTGAATGACAACATTATACCGTCGAATGTTCAAAGCTCTCTGGACCCTTCCACCTTTCACCCTCTGAGTTCCAAGGTCACAGAATCATTTGCCTAGAATGTGAGGGGACCAGCCTTCTTATTTCACAAAGGAGTAAAGTGAAGTTGAAAGAATTTAAATGATTATTCCAAGGTCAAATAGGTAGGCAGCAGAAAAGATAAGAAGCCAGACCTTCTAACTTGGATGCTCTTTCTTTGTGCCATGATAAATCTCTCTGGGCTCTGACAGTCTCTATTCTAAGGTCCCTTCCAGCTCTGACATTTTAGATTCACATTTTCCTCCCAGTTTTGATGGGGTGTCTACAGTCTCTTCTATTCCTAATAGTCTGTGTTCCAAAATCTCTCCCAATTTTTATATTCCTCATGCTAAGATGCCTCCCAATCATGACATTCTATGCTCTAAGGCAGAGGTTTCCAACTTAACACCAAGGGACACAAAACTCCCAAGTGTGGCCTGAACCAGATTAAAACATAAGAGAGAAAGGTTTGACAAAAATACATTAAAATACAATACAACATAGATAATGTTAATTTGTGATTTTCTATAGAGGCAGGGAAATTCCCTTTTTATTTGCGTTTGATACCATCCCAAGGCATACAACAGCATGATTTTTTTTCTCTTCTAAGGTCCTTCCTACCTCTGACACTCTATTAACTTAGATTTTACGTAATGAAAGCCTTACCCTCCTTCCCTGAACACCCCACTGAACAATTTCAAATATTCAACAATTGGCACACAATCTCCATATTCAGTGACCTGTCACAGACTTACTTCTATGTTTTGGAACCAAGTTTTTGCCCCCACCTACATCTTGAAGCTATTGATAAACAAATGGGCTAAAAATGAAAAAAAATTTATTTGTTTATTTCCAAATTAGTTGTGTCCATAGTGACCACCTTTGGGGTTTTCTTGGCCAAGATGCTGGAGGGATTTGTCATTTCCTTCTCCATCTTAAACAGATGAGGAAACTGAGGCAAATAGGATCAAGTGACTTGCCCAGAGTCACACAGCTAGTAAATGTCTGAGGCCAGATTTTGAACTCAGGACCTTGTGCCTCCAGGGCCAGTGCTTTATACACTGGGCCATCTAACTGCCTCCCAAAAGAATTTAGTGATCTCTAAAAGAGGGGTATTCTACAAGTGTGAGATACTATTACTCTTAATTAGCAAGGACTTGAGCTAGAGGGGTCAGGAATCTGACAGTTGCCCTCACCAGATTACCCACTTTATGGTTGACTCCAATTAACTCTTCCCATTTCACCCCTGCTCCCCATGAAAACTTCCTTTCCCCTTCCATCTTGCAAAAGCTGCAAGATACTTGAAGGTCTTGAAAAACACAGCAAGAGTTGTAGTCTCAGGAGCCACATATGAACAGATGCTCTGGGGAGGGATCTGAGTAAAAGGTTGACATGGCGGCACCTGCCAAGAGGGAGCCTGGGAAGGGCACTCTTACATGGATCATGCAATGTCCCTGATATCCAGGAATCAGTTGAAATTGAACCTGGCTGTCCAAGCAGTTGATCTGAACTGCTGTGATTTCATAACGTGGAATCAAGGAGATGCAGCAAAGGCTCAGTGAAGCATCTAGACTCTCTCAATAGCCACATTTCGTTAAAGATGGAGAGAGGCGGCAGATGGTTTTATCCACTTGCAACTTGAAGGCAAAGAATTAGAAGAATCTCCTTTCTCATTCAGCTGTGTCCTTGAAAGCCCTGTGTCCTTGATTCTGGGGAGAACATGTTGGCCAGACGTGAACTGTGCTCTGATGAAGGTTGGGGAGTTGGCAGAATGGATGTTGCTGGTATCTATTAGTTATCATTTGTCTTTAAAGACTGAGCTTGACACAGGCTTGGGATTAGCAGCTAGAAAGGAAGAAAGGAAGAAAGAAATGAAGAAAGGAAGAAAGAAAGGAAGGAAGGAAGGAAGGAAGGAAGGAAGGAAGGAAAGAAGAAAGAAAGGAAGAAAGAAAGGAAGAAAGAAAGGAAGAAAGAAAGAAAGAAAGAAAGAAATGAAGGAAGGAAGGAAGGAAGAAAAGAAGGAAGGAAGGAAGAAAGGAGAGAGAAAGGAAGAAAGAAAGAGAAAAGCGAGGGAGGAAAGAAAGAGAGGAAGAGAGGGAGGGAAGAAAAAAGAAAAGATAGATAGAGAGAAAGAGATAAAAGAGAGAAAAGGAAGGAAGGAAGGAAGGAAGGAAGGAAGGAAGGAAGGAAGGAAGAGAGGAGTTGGAAAAGGGAGGCGAATCACTAGCTGGGGGTTGCTCAATCCTCCCCCCTTGTATTAGAGCATACTGGATTCTTGTGCTAGTAACTTGGAGTCAGATAGACTTGGGATCTAAGGCCACCCCAGACAGTTATTAGTTGTGTGCTCCCTGAGTCTCAGTTTTCAGATCTGTAGAATGGGATGTGAGCACTTACCTCACAGGGTGGAGGTAAGGAAGAAGTCTGGTACCTGTAAAGCACTCTATCTATCAGTGTGAGCTTTTATTGCTTATTGAAGCAATGGTGTCAGGCTCATAGAAGAAGCCATCAATGCAGGTACACGTCGACATTTATGATGTGATGTTCTCTATGTTTTATTGAATTTTAATCTATTTCACTGAACATTTCCCAAACCACCCTTTTTTTTTCTTTATTTTTTCAGGGGGGAAGGCAAGGAGATTGGGGTTAAGTGACTTGCCTGAGGTCACACAGCTAGGTAAGTGTTAAGCATCTGAGGCCAAATTTGAACTCAGGTTTGGCTCCAGAGCTGGTACTCTATTCATTGCTCTACCTAGCTGCCCCCCTTCTTCTCCTTTCCCCTCCCCCCCATCACACTTTAATTGGCTTGGTGCAGCAGCACTCAGGAGTGGCTGGGCTTCCTCATGGTTAACTCTTCTAGGTTAAAGCCTTTCTGGGGCCTGTGGTGACTATTGTACAACGTGCTTTGTGAACCTCAAAACATCCCCGCTCCCTGGTACACACTAGACTTTTACACGTTCATTCACAATGTGAAACGGATGAACATTAAGGGTTTTGCAACAGTTGACGATCTCTCTCTAAATGCAAGCTGGGATCCATTGAGAAGCAGAGCAGTTCACTGGCCTCTGCTCACACTTCACTCTAACTCAGATGGGGAAGGGGAGCGCTATGCAAGTTCCCTAAGCTCTCACTTAATGTCCCAAATGCCCCGCTCAGCCCATCGATTATTGGGAGAAAGGCCACTGCCCCACACCATAAGGAGCCTCCTCCTCGGGAGCTCCCCGTCACAGTGAAATCAGAACTGACTTTGCCTGTCATTCCATGAAATGCTCTGTAAATCTTAACGTGTTACAGAAAACCAAACCGTTGGTGTATAAACCTTACAGCCCCAAGTAGGCCTACACACGGAAGCCATTGAATAAATGCTTATTGATTGGTTGACAGCCATGGGAACAACAATGGTATTTATCTAGTTACAGTTTACAAGAATTTTACAGCTGACCTTATCCGTGCCTTACAATAATCCTACAAAGTAGGTACTCATATTATCCCTGTTTTTGAGATGAGGAAATGTGAAACAGTGAAAGGGCTAGTGACTTACCCTGGGTCACAAAGATGGTAAGAGTCTGAGGCTGGATATTCCTCCTAACAAGGAGGCATCTAGGTGGCACTGTAATGCACAGCGTGCTGGGCCTGGAGGCAGAAAGACTCCTGTTCATGAGTTCAAACCAGGCCTCAGACACTTCCTAGCTATGTGACCCTGGGGAAGTCACTTAACCCTGTTTGCCTCAGTTTCCTCATCTGTCAAATGAGCTGGGGAAGGAAATGACAAACTGCTCCAGTGTCTTTACCATGACAACCCCAAATGGGGTCATGGAGAGCTGGGAACAACTTAAACAAGTGAACAACAACAAAGTTAAGAGCTTATAACTTCTGCTTCATTCACTGAAAAATAGGCCTGCTGTCAACTGTCTACACAACAGTCCAGGGGAAGGGAGCCAGCAGCATTGAGGCCACATCTATGTGCATACTATATACTACATATGTGCGTGTACACATGTATGCATATGTGCTCTGCATGCATTTCCCCTCAGCCATGCTCACATGCACACAGTGGTCACATGTAAAGCACTTACTTCTTCAAATATGTGTGGAACTCAGAGTATCCTTCCAATCCTGAGATTCTGTGACTTAAAGATATAAAGGGAAAGGCAAGGGAGTATGCATTTATTAAACACCTACTGTTTCCACCCTTTAGTACACATGGTAACTGAAGTTGAGATAGGTTAAAATGATTTTCCAAAAAGAGCCCAAAGCCCAGGTCTGAATTCTAGACCCCATCCTTTTTCTATCACACCATATTCCTCTCAAGAAGAAAAGGAGAAAAAGGGATTTAGGTTTCATGCTTGGAGGGAGGAAGAGCTATTTATTAATATGAATATAAAATTTAGAGCTGGAAGAAAGTTGGGTATCATCAGGTCCAATCCACTCATTCATAGGTGAGGAAACCGAGGCCCAAATTTCCACAGGTAATAAGTGGCAGAATGGACTTCAAACCGAGGTGCTCTGACCCCACATGTGCCGGCCTCCACATCCCGCATGCCGTCTGCTTCAAGGAGCAAAGTGCCAAAGAAAACCAGGCCTTCTGTTGGATGTCTCCCTCCTCAGTCTCCTTGTTTTTTCAATGTGTCTTGAGATATTTACCACTTGTGTTATTTTGGCTCGCTTAAAGCTATGTAAGTTGAAGCCTCCAGCGAGCTAAGACATAAAGACTGTAAAAATATTGATGCAACTGCCAAGGGTACGCGGTATTTGACCTCCTATTAATAAAGACAAATTATTCCATTTCTCTGATATTTGAGTCTGCTCGAGCTTCCCTGAGTCCATCAGTATTCCATCGCTCTGCTACTGAGGCTGCTGGGAGCAAGAATGGGGTGGGGCTGGGGGAAAGGCAAGGGAGGATAGGGGCTTAGGTTTCTGATTTACGAGGTGAAATATTAGTCTGATTTGAGAAACTGAAAATCTGAGCGGACCCGGGGAACAAAGTGAGACTTCCTGAGTGATAACAGCCGCAGCAGCCTGACCAGAACACGAGTGAGGAGAGCAGCTGCTCTAGGAGAGCCGGGGGCAGTGGGAGCCACAAGCCGCGTGGGACCACGGCTCAGAGCAATGCACATTCAGTCAGAGTAATAAGGTGGGGCCAGCCATGGACACTGCTAGCCAGAGGCTGGATGGTCACCTTGGAATTACAGACATGGGCTGGAGAAGATGGTCCTGAGGTGCCCCCCCCACTTCCAAGATACTGGGGACTTAATCCTGATGAAAACGAAGGGACAAAAGCTTGGTCCTATCATTGAGGCTGACGAGGAGGGACCTCTGTCAGCCCACCATTTTCTTACTCATTCTGGCTTCTTCCATTGGGTTCCTTTCCCCCAAGTCATGGATTATTATTATTAATCATTATATTAATAAAAAACACTTTAAAAGATCCAATTTCATCCTCATAACAACTTTGGGACTCAGGTGCTATGGTTGTCTCCATTTTACAGCTGCAGAGACAGGAAGACTGAGGGACTTGTCCAGGGACATATAGTTAGGAAGTATCTGAGGCTGAATTGGAACCCAGATCCTCTCATTCCAAGGCCAACACACCATTCACTGCACCACCTATATGCTTTCTTGCCAGTAATAATAAATATATAGTATTTTGCTTTTTTTTGGAGGGCAGTTGGGGTTTAGTGACTTGTCCAAGGTCACACAGCTAGTTAAGTCTCAAGTGTCTGAGACTGGATTTGAACTCAGGTCCTCTTGACTCCAGGGTCAGTGCTCTATTCTCTGTACCACCTAGCAGCTCCGAATATATAGCATCTGAAAGGCAATATGGTAGCACCACGGATTACAGTGGAACTGTTCTCATTGTCAGTCATTTAAGTTGTGCCTGGCTCCTCATGACCCTATTCAGGGTTTTCTTGGCAAAGATACTGACTTGGTTTGTCATTTTCTTCTCCAGCTCATATTTACAGATGAAGAAACCGAGGCAAACAGGGTTAATTGACTTGCCCAGGGTCACACAACTATTAAATGTCTGAGACCAGATTTGAACTTAGGTCTTCCTGACTACAGGTCCAATGCCCCATGCACAGCATCACCCAACTGTCCCCTTAACTTGGAAATCAATTAGGTACAACTAGAAACCCCCTTTTAACCCCTCCTTCAATTTGACTTTTTGATTTTTCCCTCATTTCAGGAAAATTGTCTAAAATCTGAGGATTTGCCTGGCTCTACACACACACACACACACACACACACACACAAACACACACCATGCTTTTACTTTTCTTCTTTTAAACCTGAAGAGGCTTCCTGAAGCTCGGAGAATTAGAGACTGAGAGCTACAAGGGACTGCAGAGGGCACTTCGTCCCACTCTCCCATTTTCCTGAGGAAGAGCTGAGGTTCAGATAGGGAAGTGACTGGCATAAGGTCAACAAGCAGCAAGCGGGAGGGTCAGAATTTGAGCCTCCACTCCCTGGGGTCCAGTCCAGCGCTTTTTCCCCTAAATGACATTGCTTATCTTTTGTCCTTTACTTAATTTTAGAAGCATCCTTCTGGAATTCGGCCATGGACCTGAAAGCTGGACAGAAGCATACAGAATGTGCTTAATAAATTCTGGACGACTCCTGTTGGGAGACTGATCTGTACAAGGAGGAGCTTAGACTAGCTCACGTCAAAAGTCCCCAGAGGCAGCTAAGCTGGCAGAGTGGAGAAAGCACTGGGCCTGCAGTTGGGAAGACTTGAATTCAAATCGAGCCTCAGACCAGCTGTGTGACCTTGGGCAAGTCACTTAATATCTGTTTGTCTACGTTTCCTCAACTATAAAATAAGATTTAATAGCACCAGCTATTAACCAGAGTTGTTTTGAGGACCAGACAAGATGATACTTGTAAAGGGTTTGGCCCAGAGAAGGTATTATATAAATGCTGATTCCTTTCCTTCTTCACATCTAGCTCTAAGGTACATCTTTCTTTAAGAAGGTCACAGGATGGTAGATCTGGGGATGGCCTGGACCTTAGAGGCCATTAATCTAGTCATTTTACAGATTGCTGGTACCTCAGACAAGATTTGAATACAGATCTTCTGATTGTAAGCATGACTTTCATGACTATTCTGCCTTCATAAATTCCTAATAAATACACAAACACTTTATAAATACTTCATAAATGTGTATTGGACATGAATATTTATTGGCCTGGAATTGAGGACGTTGGTGCATAAGCCCTAGCTTCTCCCTCATGTTCTAAGTGAGAAGGGGCAAAGCTTCTGTCTGGTCCTTGACCTGCAAAGCTCTTGTCAAAGACCCAGCCGGCTCCATCTTTCTGGCCTCTCCCCCACTCCATACTTCAGTGGATGGCATCTCCAATACCCAGAAACAAAGCAATCCCTACCCCCTTGGCTTTCACTGTGAAGGGAGTGTGATGCTTGACTCCTGCTGCTGTATTTTGGTGCATGGTCACCCCCTAAAAAGGAAGATGGAACAAAGAAGTAAAGAAAGGGGGCTTTCAAAATAGTCCTGTTTGTTTCCCTTTATGAGAAGCTGTATACAGACCACACTCCTCCATTGAAAGATATTTAAATAGCCTTTTGGAAAATGGACATAGGGCTGGTCTTTGTTTAGCTGGAATGGATAAATCCGATCCTGAACAATGAATATTTCTTTAAAGTTTTGATATAATACATGACATTGTGTTCTGGGGAAGGAAGGAATAAAGCAACCAAACTTAAATTTTATTACATGAATTCTGATTTTTTTAAAAGAAAAAAATAAAAAGAAAGGGCCCTTCAGAGCTGTATTCTCATCAGCAAGAAACCACACTGGGCAAGCTCAGAGTTTTGCAGCCAACAGCAAACACATCCAAACCCTGAGATCACTTTCCTGAAATAGAAGACTACATATGTTTCTCAAATTTCACATCAAGCCATGGCAGAACCCAAGCCATAGAGATGGACTGAGCCAGCCTTGAATTCGGGCTTGGAGGTTGAAAAGCAAGGCGGGGAAAGGGAGGAACGGGGTGGGAGGAGGCAGGGAGAAGGAAGACAGCAGGGACAGAAGGGCTATGAGGCTGAAGAAAAGAAGACCATTCTTTTCATTATCAGACCCATTTCTTCAGCACCATCTAGACTTACACCACTCCCCCACCCCAATCATCCTACCCCCTACACCCCCTCTTTCACAGTCCTTGCAACAGGGCTGCTTATCAGTCGTCCCTACTTTGTCAAATTAAGATGCATTGCTTTGGATTAGCAAGACTCTTTAAATTCAGAATGACTTCATGTTTGGCTCAGAGTTCAATGTCTCCATGGCCAGATGCCAGGAACACGTCTGTGACAGCACCTCCCCTTTCTATACTGACCTGGCTGACTTTTTTCATGGCGGCAAACGATCCCAAGACTAAGCAGACGGGCTGTCACTGTTAATTAAAAGTCCAAACACCTCTCTCCAAAGGATCTCCTTCTCAATATTTATGTATAATATCAGACTTCTCCCTGGCCAAGAGGGGGGCCAACGTGCTTGAAGGGCATTTGGAACCCATTAATTTTTTTGAGAAGACGGGCTGCCAGGAGTCATAGACCCACTGAAGTTGGGACAGTAACGAAAGTCCAAAGATGAATGAGCTGAAGAGCATTTAGGAAGCATATGGAGAGCTCCATTTTCTAAAAAGAATAATATCAGCACCATAATAAGAGCTGACACGCTTTCCTGGGGAATGTGGTTTTTGGCACAGCCTAATGATACGAGCTGACAATTTTTCATATTCAGAAAAGGAGAAGCAATCTTTTAAGTGACTGAGGAACAAAAGCCTCCCTCACTACAATTTCTTAAGGGCTTTAAAGAATTCTCCGCTAATGTCCCCAGCCCTGGTTTAAAGGCAACAACAAAAAAGACAGTTGGATATGAATGCAATGGGATGCATTTCAAATCCAAACCAAATGAAAAAATTTAATTCAGCAAGTACATGTTGGAGTCTACTCTCTGCTAGGCACTGAGGATAAAGATAAACATTAACTCCCTGCCCTTGGGAGTTTGCTTTTCCCTACTGGAGAAAAGGGTGCCAGTTAAGCAGATATCAAGTCTTTGCAAGAAAGAGAGTGCAAAAATATTAAAAACAAAAATTGGGTTGGAGTGAGAAAGGAGAAAGTGCCTGAGCTTTGCTTTGAAAGGGCCTAGGGATGAATCAATCTATCCAACCAGAATGCTGTATAATGGGGCTCCTACATGTTGGGCACTGTGCTAGGCACTAGAGATTCAAAGACAAACATCACCTGCCCTCAGGGGGCTTACATTGCATTAGCAGAAGTCAATAAGTACAAATTGTTTTTCTCCCTTCATTCTCAAAGAGGTCCAATGACATCAGTAAGATGACATCATGACATGTTTGTGAATGAGATTTAAGTGAGACAGAACTGTGCAAAGTCACAAATCCAAACCGAAGGGCCAAGAGTCAGTGGGTGCTGGCTCTGGATTCAGATGCTCTGGGTTCAAATCTTAGCTCTGCCATGTAATACTCATGTTTCCTTGGGAAATTCCCAACTATTCTGGCCTTCAGTTCCTCATCTCTAAAGTAACAGATAGGGACCACATGGACTCTACAGCCTCTTCCAACTCAAAATCTGTAGTCTTCTAGTAAATAAAAAATAATATGAGGTAATTTCACAAAAAAAGAGTTAGTGGTAAAGGAGAACAGGGTTAGCTTCATGTAGAGGTCATCAGTTGTCCTTGAAGAAAGCTCAGAATTCGATCAGGAAAAGACGTCGAGTGATCACATTCAAGAGAAATGGAAGGTTGCCCATATAAGAACATAAAAGCAAAAAAAGGAACATTGTGTACCAGGACAGATATGGAGTGAAGTTGTAAAGCAGGGAATGTGGCTACTGCTAAGTTCAAACAGAAGGTCTGATCGGTGCCTACATTAATTCATGACTATTTTAGGAGTTATTAGCAACTCACTGACCTTCTGGAACCTACCGTGCTGTGGACTCTTGGGGTCTAGTAGCTATTGAGGAGAGCAGCCCCAGCAATCTCATGAGTGTACTAATCTGCCCCACCCCCACCCTACACAAAATTTAAGTTTCCAGTGGCTTCTTATCACTCCCAGAATCACACAGAAAGCCCCTTATTGGATGCTGAGAGCCCTTCCTACTTGCTAGTCTTCTTACACACCCTTCGATCCAGTAGCCGATGCAGCCCCATCTTCTACACCTGTGTAGACTTTCCCAACCCTCCTGATGCCAGGGCTTTCCTTCTATTAATTAATGCCTATCTATCCTGTAGGACAAGCAGTGCAGTGGGTAAAGGATTGGGCTTGGAATCAGATGAAGAATATTCTTCCTGAGTTCAAACCTGGCCTCAGACACTTACTAGCTGTGTGATATTAGACAAGTCACTTCACCCTGCTTGCCTCAGTTTCCTCATCTGTAAAATGACCTGGAGAAGAAAATGGCAAACCCTCCAGTATCTTTGCCAAGAAAACTCCAATGAGGTCATGAAGTCAGACATGACTGAACAACAAAATTATTTATTTTCATTTGTTGTCTCTCACTTTAGACTGTGAGCCCCTTGAGAGCAGAGACTGTCTTTTGCCCCTTTTTGTATCCCCAGAGCTTAGCATGGCATCGTTTGGCACATAGTATGTTCTTAATAAATACTTATTGACTGACTGACTAAATGACTTCTCATATAGATTTCCATAGATTCTACATCTTCTGAAGGTCACATTACTAAGTCTTAAATTCAAAACTATTGAGAGTGGAAGATTCAAGGAAGAATACCCTGCAAAAATGTTTTAGTTCTCCTTTTCCATCACATCAGTAGCCTTCAAGTTTGGGGAAGGAAGGCAATGCAAAAATGGTGGAATGTTTTTTTGATATTCTTGACTCTATACTATTCCCCAAACTCAATGACTCCCCATTGAATCAAGTATAAAAACACCCTTTTCAGCCTGGCATTTAAAGCCTCCATAATCTGGCATCTATTTCTCTTTCCACCCTTGCCTCATATTATTCCCCAAAGTGAACTCTATTTTCTAGCCAAAATGAACTGCTTGTTGCTCCCCAAACATGACCCTTAAACTCTGATCACTATGAATTTGTGGAAGCTGTTCCCTAAGCCATGCATGGACCCATCCTTTACCCACTTTTCAGAATGTGTTTGAGGATAAATTTTAATTCAGATCTTCCTGAATCTAGGTCCAGCATTCTGTCCACTGTACCAGATAGCTCTGTGTGTATGTATATGTGAATGTAAATGTATGCAGGTATGTGTATATGTCTATGCATATATATATGTATGCATACATACATTTTTATATATAAGTTAATTTGAAATAAATAGAATTCTAGGCCTGGAGTCAGGAAAAATCATCTTTGTGAGTTCAAACCTGACCTCAAACACTTACTAGCTGTGTGACCCTGGGCAAGTCACTTAACTCTGCCTCAGTTTCCTCATCTGTAAAATGAGCTGGAGAAGGAAATGGCAAATCATTCCAATATCTCTGCCAAGAAAACTTCAAAAGGGCTCACAAAGAGGCACACATACCTGACACAGTCTGAACAACACATATATAGGTAATATATATTAATACAGATATATTTACATTAATCATTTATGCCTACTAACACATATATTCACACCCACCCTCCTAGTTCGCATATCTACACATGTATCTGTATATTAATATGTATATTACCACACATGTATTTTCATTCCTATCTGTGTGTACATGTCTATGTATGTTTACATGTGCATGTTAAGATGTATGTATTTACACGCACTTTGTCTCCTAGTCTTAAATGAACATCAGTGTTGCTAATTTACTAATAATGTAACAAATAATTTAAAATATCTTTCATCCACATAATCTAATGAGGGGAAGAAATCATATTCCAAATCCCCTCTAATGGTAAACTATCCAAGTAAGCTGTTCTCACGTCTGGAAACATGGTCTCACGTGGGGTTCTTCTGGTGGCAGTTCAAGGGATTTCTCATCAATTCTTTTCATAATGTGTCTTTGCAAGATAACAGTTAAATTTAATGTTTCAGAACATATATTTCCTTAGAGCAGTGTCTGTCTCTCCTAAAGCCAGGATAGTTAACCACGTCTAGGGAATGATAGTTAAACTCTCATTCTCCTTACAGAAGCCTTACATATAGGATGGTTCAACTCTAACTCCCTGACATTGCATTTTCTCTTAATGATACAATGATAGTGTTTATGCTTTCTTCAGGAGAGGCAGTTAATTCTGGCATTCAACATACTATCATAAATCCGGGGCTAAAAGAGAACACAGAGGCCGTCAAATATACCCTTATCCCAGCATTTTTGTGTGTGTGTTGGGGTCAAGGGACTTGCCCAGGGTCACACAGCTAGTAAGTGTTTGAGGTCAGATCTGAACGTAGGTCCTCCTGACTCCAAGGCCCTGACTCCAAAGTCCTATTCCTATCCTCACCATTTTTTGAAGGAGAAAACTGAAGCATGGGCAGATTGTAGTTTGCAATGGAGCTTCAGAGACAGAATCTGATACCAAACCTTTAGACTGCAGACCAGGTCCCTCTCTCTTATACTACACAGTCTTTCATTTTCTTTGTATCATAATGGATGCTCAATAAATATTTGGTGACTGAATTAAATTGAATCAGTATATATAGAAACAGACACTATGATGAACAAACAAACAACTCCATAACCATGTGTGCAAGTTGTCTGTACCTCTCCAGGTGTGATCAGATCAGGCAAGACAAAAGCAGGGTGAGCGACAGTCTCCCTGGAGACATTAGACGTGCCCCACCCCCTGCGTCCCATGCAGCCCCAGCTCAAAGGAGCTTTTCTGGCTACCACATGCCCAAGTTGGCTGCTTTTTAATGAGGTACAATCTGCACCAATGAATTAAACACACATGCTGATGAGATGGGAGATCCATTGGAGTACTTACATAAAATCCCCCTTCTGGGGGGTGTTGGGGGGCAGAGAATGGACAATTTACAATGTGAACTCGTGGAACTTGCAGTGAACAGTGGCTGGTGGTGTAGCCGATGGGGCACTGAGCCTGGAGTCAGAAACACCTGAGTTTACACCCAACCTCCAGCACAGGGTCATCCTGGACAAGTTGCTCAACCTCTGTCCCTCTGAAGTCTCCAACTGTAACTTATTTCTAATAATAGAGGGCTGTTGTGAGAAGCAAGTGAAATCATGTTTGTAAAGCCTTCAGTGTGGTACCTCGTACGCAGTAGGTGGTTAATGCATGCCTGTTCCCTTCCCTTTTGAGATTTAGACTTGGAAGGTGCTTTAGAGGCTTTTAATTTAACCCCATTCAATTTTCAAATTAGGGAATTGAAACCCAGAAAGGGGAAACAATTTGCCCAAAGTTACAAAAGCCTACATTTCTAACCCAGGTGCCCTGAGCCCAACTCCACTGCTTTTCTGAACTGCTTGTAAATCAAGTCTTCATTTTGCTACCAAACAGGTCTGTTTGAAACATAACTACAAGACGTCACAGCTTCATTGACTAAGAGCTGCAAGGAGCTCTTTATATTTGTCCTTTGAAAATTTCATCTTACAGTCCGTCAATAATTCTAATCCACCAAATCCCTTTGCTGACCTTGGTTCTCTCATTCACTGTATGAGCTATCCCTACCAGCACGGGGGCAGCTGCAATTTTGTGAAGTATGACATGTTTTCACTTAAGTCATTCATGGTACTGTTTAATAGGACAGATACAAGGACGGAGGCTTGTGACACACCAGATGAGACATTGCTTCAGGATGACATTGTTTCCATAATCACTACACTTGGCTATAAGGGTTTGGACAGCTTCAAACCTTTTTAAAAATGTTTTTATTGATATATTTTTACTGTTATTTATTTTCCTATATCTCCATAATTATGTCCAGTATCCTTCCCCCTCTCCTTTCCAGAGAGCCACCCCACATAATAAATAGTATGTTTAAGTCCAGGGGAAAAAAAAATAAGTGCAAGTGATTGACACTTTGAAAAAGTCTTAAAAGATGTATGAGTGAGCCTCCCACCTCCACAAAGGGGTGGGATGGGGCAGCCTTAAATCTTTCAACTGTACTATCAGTCTATGCTTGCATTTTACCAATAAGAAGGAAAGACAGAAAGGGGAGGGAGGAAGCAAGGAAGGAGGGAAGGAGAGAGAAAAAGGAGGGAAGAAAAGTGGGAGGGAGAAAGGGAAGAAAGGATGGAAGGAAAGAAGGAAGTAAGGAGGGACAGAGGGAATAAGGAATAAAGAACAGGAAGGAGAGAAGGGAAGGAGGAAGGAAAGAAAAAGAGGCAAGGAAAGAGATAAGGAAGACAGGAAGGATGATGGAGGGAATGAGGGACAAAGGGAAGGAAGGCAGGACAGGAGAGAATAAGGGATGAAAGGAGGGAGAAAAGAAGAGAAGAAGGAGGGAGGGAAGGAGAAAAGGTGAGAGGGAAGGAAGTAGGAAAGGGTAGAAAAAGAAAATAAAAAAGGAAGGAGGGAATGAGGGATAGGAAGGAGGTAGAGAAAAGAAAGAGGGAAGGAAAGAGGGAGAAAAGAAGGGAGAGAAGGAGGTATGGAGGAAAAAGAGACAAGGAAAGAGGGAAGGAAAGTAGGAAGGATGGAAGGACAAGAAAGAAGGAGCGATGGAAGGAGGGAAGAAAGGACCTCATTTCCATGTTGCTGAAGGCGGAGGCAAGGTGATACAGTGAATGGAGCCCTGGACTTGGAGACCTGCATTCCAATCCTGCCCGAAAGGTTTACCTGATGTTGGTAATCACATAACCTTGCTTAGCTCCAGTTTCCTTCTCTGTTAAATGGAGGTGATAATGGCACTGAGCCCCCGAATTGTTGCGAACATCAATAAGATAACGCGTCAAAGGCTCTGATGAGCGTAAAGCGCTACCTAAGCGTTTGCTAGCTTTATCATTTCCGTCCGAAAGATGACGCCCTTTGCATCAGGATCATCAGTGTGTCTGGAGCTTGCAAAGGGCTTTCCATACACTTCCCCATTTGATCCCATCCTGTGAGGTTGGTTCCATGGGAATTGTTATCACCATTTTATCTTGACTTTCAGAGAGATGAAGTTATACTCGAAATCGAGAAGCAGGAAGCTTTTTACAGATGAAGAAACTGAGGCTAACAGGGTGAAGTGACAGAGCAGCCATCAAACCCACGTCCTCCTGATGCCCAGTCAGCTTTCACAATGATTTTATCCTCCACACAGCTGAATTATCTAGACTGTGGTGTGACATTGTAAAACCACACACAGAAGGAGTCCCAAAGAGATCGGGGTAAATCTGAATACATCTCCTCATCCAAACAGGAAAAAAACAACAACCCCAAACTTGTGTCAGAGTCCTGATAGAGTTATCTAGCAGTGATATCTACCTATCAGTGAAGAGTGCCCAGTACCCTTGGATGGCCGTTGCTCTTCTGCTGTTAATCCCTCCCATCAGGGAAAGAGAAAGGGTTCTTTTCTTTTTTTTCTTTTGTCTAGTGTAGAACTATCATAAACTTATTTTCCAAGGAAGTTTAGTACTAGTAGGTCATCCCCCAAAATGAAAAATTGGGGAAGGAAAGGTTGCATGAATCATTCTTCCTAGAAACCCTGATGGGTTCCTGTTTCTCAGAAGTTGTCCTCCAAAAGAAGGCTGTGGCTCTTTATCAGCCTACTTCCACATCAACATTAAGGCTCTGAACAGTCCGATAGGGACAATTTCACTCAAGGCTTAAACAAAAAAGGAGTGTCCTTTCTAGGAAGGGTCTGAATTCAAGCAAGATGTACTTTTGGTTTCCAAAGAGAAGGGGAAAGAGAAAGAAAAGGGGAAAAGAAGTTATCTTGACCCTGATAGTGAAAAATATCACAGGCAACCAAATAAGCTGGCTCCAAATTTAGAAGACCAGAGATTTAAAAAAAAAGCACCTTTCTTTAAATTAAAGAGAAAATATATACTGTGTTAAGTGCCCTGAGAACACTAAGAAGTCATAAGAAATTTCTCAAGTCTCACAAATTTCAAGATTTTCACCCACATTTTTTTCTAAAAGAAAAAAAAAAGGTCTGTATCTAACTATTCCATGAAATTTAAACATGAGTTCCTTTTGGGGACTGGAATTAGGGTCTCACAAATCAGAACCTGACATTAAGGGACCTTTGGAGGCCTATTACACATTATGTTCTCCCCTTCCCCATTCTGCATTCCAAAGTGGTCCATTTGTGGTTCACCATATAGGGCAGGCCATGTCTTCCCTCTTTTTCTTTTCACAGGCTATCCTTTCTTCCTGGAATACGCCCCTTTCCTCCTGCTATCTCTTGGAATCCCCAACTTCCTCAGCTTAGCCCAAGAGGCCAGTCCTAATTCCCTTAGCTGCCAATGTCCCCTTTAGTACAATGACCGTATGTGTTAGCACCATGTATATCTATGATTACACATGTATATGCACTGCATATACACATATGTGCATATCCTATATTCCATATATACATACATGTCTGCATTAACATAAACAGTTAACATTTATGTAGTGTCTATTCCGTGCCAGGCTTTGGGCTAAGCACTTTACAATTACTATTTCATTTGAGCATCACAACATCCCTAGGAGACAGGTTCTCTTATTACCCCATTTATAGATGTGGAACCCAAGGCAAGCCAGGGTTAAGTGCCTTTCCCAGGGTCACACAGTTGGAAAGTGTCTGAGGCTGGATTTGAACTGAGATCTTCCTGACTTCAGGCCTGAGGCTCTGTCCACTGTGCAACCTAGCTGCCCCACACTTGTGTATACATATACAAGTCTATACAGAGGTTGATCCATAGATCCTGTAGGTATCTGTGAACATGCTGTCTTCTCCCTTGTAGTATGTAAGCTTCTTACATTCAAGGGCTGTCCCTACTGTTGTTAATCCTTCATTTTTGAAGAGAACCAATCACATCACAGGTGATGTCTTGACTTGTGAGTGAATGAGATTGAAGTGAATTAGATTTTCACAGAAAAACAAAAAAGTTGTCAGCCTTGCTCCCTTTTCCAGAGTCATCAAATTTTGGTGACAGGACAAGAGTAGAGATGACTGGTGATGGCCTGGGGTCAGGGAAATGGCCTTGGTGTCTTCAAAGTCCCACCAGACTCTTAAGGTCTACAAAATACCACCTTCAGTCACCTTCATGGAACAAAATGTTCTCATCCACCCATTCTACTGGAGGAGGTCTTCATATGCTTGGGCTAGACGCCCCCTAACTCCCTGGTGAGTTTGACGCTGGTTAGTAATCCTCAGTCTGGTTCTGCTCATCTGCCAAGATGGCTTATTGGGGTGTGGCCACTGCACAGGCTACAACTTCTTGGAGCCACAAAGAGTATCTCAATCACTCTTGTCATTAGAACTAAAGTTCCTAGAACAGTGCTTAACACCTATTTGTGACTAGATTTATCTCCTCCTTGTCAGAGATTTAGAATCTAACATCCTGAGAAGTGAAGTGATTAGTCCAAGGTCTCAGAGTTAGTAGGTGGAAGATTTGGGATCCGGACCCACAGTTTGGACATAAATCCAGGTCCCTCTCCTACACTCTGGTAAGCATGCAAATTCAAGGGCAAAAAATCCTATTTCACTGGCCCTTGCTTTTCACTTGTATTTCCCTAAGATCAACTGGTGTTGCTTTACTACCTTCTATGTTTTTCTAAATGAGGTTATATCATCCCCAGACCCACTTTGCAGTGCTACATATGAAGCTCTAAAAAGACTGGTCACCTAAGTAGGGTAGGGAAAGGGGAGTGCTTTATGAAACAAACCATGTAGTACCTATGTAAATTCTGAGACAGCCTGGGGCTGTAGAAATAGCGCTAAGGTGGTGCAGTAGATAGAACACTAGTCCTGGACTGAGGAACACTTATCTTTCTGAGTTCAAATCTGGCCTTGCACACTTACTAACTGTGTGACCCTGTGAAGGTCATTTAACCCTGTTTGCCTCAGTTTCCTCATCTGTAAGATGAGCTGGACTAGGAATGGCAAACCACTTCAATATCTTTGCCAAGAAAACTCTAAATGGGATCATTAAGAGTCAGACACGACTGAAATGACTGAATAACAACAAGGAAGTCATGTAACCACAGCATTTCAGCGTATGAAGGGAACTCAAGTACCATCTTGTCCAAAAATCACTCTACACAAACCCAGTGAGTGGGATTGTGGACAATGTTAGAATTGAAGTCAGGAAGGCCTGACTTCAAATCCTGCCTTAGTCAGTGTGACACGGGAATCTCCATTAATCCATTAAACTCATCTGTAAAATGATGGGATTTAATTAGGTAGTCTCTGATGTCCCTTCAAGCTCTGATTTTATGACCTTATGGCCATTGAACCTTTGCTTCAAGGTCTCAGATGAGGCAGAACCAATTATCTGCTGACAGAGCCCTGCCAATTTTTGCAAAGTTCTAATTGTTGAGAATTATTTTCTTATGTCAAACCTAAAAATAACTATGTAATTTTCAGGCACTGTTTGGGTCTATCCCCTTGAGGAAGTTAGAATAAGCCTAACCCTTCAATATGTGTTAGCTCTATAAATCGCTAAAGACACCTATTAACCCAAATCCCCAGACTTTTTTTCTGAAGGCCAAATATTGCAAATGTAGAAACTGAGGCAGCACAATCTAGTGAAAAAAAAACAATTGCTTTGCAGTCATAGAATCTGGCTTCCCATCTTCTTCTTTGGTCCTTATGATTTGTGGGATTTTTAACAAGTCACCTCAACTCTCTGTGCTCCATTTCTCTCCTCTGTAAAATGAGAGATCTGGACAAGAGGAATCCTTTGGGGAAAAAACACCTATGTGTGTGGTTGATATGGGAGAGGATTCATCCAGAATTCACATTTGTACTGACATGAGATAATTCCAAAGAGAGAACTCCTCTGAATCTTTTTTTTTATTTTGGAAGGGGAAAGGTAGGGCAGTTGGGGTTAAGTGACTTGCCCAAGGTCATATGGCTAGGTAAGTGTTAAGTGTCTGAGGCCAGATTTGAACTCAGGTCCTCCTAACTCCAGGGTCAGTGCTCTATTCACTGTGCCACCTAGCCACCCCTCTCTGACTCTTATTATTATGGCAAAGTCTGACCAGTGGTGAAGGTGCTCTAAAATCACCAGGAATATCACTGTATAGAAAGTCCAGACAGAAGTTAAGTCCAGGAAAATCTGGACTCAGAGTGGACATTTATGTACAGGATATTGGTAACTGGAAAAACTTGGTTAGATGTATCATTTGTGGGAAACATTTTATCCAGAAATCCTGCTTTGGATGATTATTAGAAAATGTATTAAATATGAAACCCTGTGAGACCACAGGCATTGTTTATGGTGAAATTGCAATCAATCTTTAATTTTGCCTCAACCAGCACATTCTCCTTCTTTGCTGTTGGTTGATCCCAGAGCGCTCCTTATGGTTTTCTTGGTCTCTGTGTTCATAATTCATCCTAACACAATTCTTTCATTTGATTTAACTTAAATTTAAGGAGTTGCTTGCTTCCTTTCACAAGTGATCTCCCTAGATGCTACTGAAGCCTTTGAGTGAGGGGGAAAAGTTCCTTCTTAAAAATCAATTTCACTTTATGATAGCCATGCTCATGAGACCTCATTCCCATCTCCCTTGCCTTGATTAAACCTATGTGTATTTATCTTCCTTCCATTGCTCCTTACTCTGTCTTCTTGGATGAAGAAGAACCAATCTGATATTTCTTCCATGTGACGCTCCTTTAAATGCTTAGAGAGCTCTCACAGTCCACAGACAGATCTCTTCTCAAAACTAAACCACCCATGTTCACAAGACCATTGATTTTTGTACAGAAAAGGTCCTTAAAGCTTGTCAGATGCCACTACTTTTATTTAAACTGAGAGTTAGAAGAGTGAAATTCCTTACTTGACTACACATTTAGTAGCAGTAGATGAGAGAGCTGAGTTTCATCTCAGGTTCTCTGACTTCAAATCAAGTGTCCTTTATAATTCAATAAACTGCTTCTACAATTATTGATGGTTTCATGGCATGATTTCCAGGGCTCTCATATTTCTGCTCAACTTCCTTCCCACACTCATATATCAGGGAAGGATGAGGAAGCATAGGGATTGAAAGATTGCCCATGGTGACGATTGTAGCTCCCCAAATACTTACAATAATCATCCTTAGAGATAGTATGTTATTTTGTGGAAATAAGACCAGACTTAGTCCGGAGGAGCTAAGCCTTCTCTCTGACATCCAGTGACCCTTTTGCATTGGAGAGTGATGCTGATTTTTTCCCATTTGCAACTTACACAGGCATTACAGATCTGTATCCCTGGAGGGAATTTTCACACCAAGAAGTCCTCATTCCAATAAAATCAGAAGTACAAAGGTTGAATAAATTAAATGAAGAGTAGATGTCAAAGCATTTAATGAACCCTTTGTGCTAATCAATGTGCTAAGTATATGGTTACTGCTTTGCATCAAAAAACCACACTGCTACCCTTCTTTTTCCACTTTAACCTACAAAACAGGGAACCATTTCCAGGCATCCTGATCTATATCTTGCCACTGGACCCAGATGACTCTGGAAGAGAAAGTGAGGCTGATGACCCTGAACACCCCTCACTTAAACCCAATTCACTTATGAGTCACAGCATCACCTTCCTGATGTCATGGCCCTCTTTGAGAAAAAAAGACAAATCAGAACAACAGACTCCAAAACATCACCCAGCATAAACAGGATGATCCTTTCCCCAGCTGGGGAGT
The DNA here is from genome assembly GCA_028646575.1 of Pseudocheirus occidentalis. Lineage (NCBI taxonomy): Eukaryota > Metazoa > Chordata > Mammalia > Diprotodontia > Pseudocheiridae > Pseudocheirus > Pseudocheirus occidentalis. Next base: position 15,175,728 of record CM053593.1, read on the forward strand.
GATGATTTGGAAAATCCTCATCCTTCTATCAGTAAATGAGAGAGTGTGAAATTTCCCGAAAGAACTTTTTAGACCCTGGGTCAATTCTGTTTATTATTTCAGAGGACTGAAGTGAGAATTTTCTAGTCACAAAAAGAAGGTTTAGGTGATTTAGAACAGCTGACAGTGCTCTCTTGGAAAGTCTTTGCAAGGATGAGAAAACTGTGTTCTTAATATAGATCCTTAAGTGCAGCCTTTTGGATGAACAAAGGCTGCACTTAAGGACCCAGAAGGCCACATGTGAGCACAGGTTTCCCACCATGAGCTAGAAAAGAGTAAAGCATTAACAATCTATGATGAACATATTCAAGGGGGAAGATTTCAGGGAATTTAATCAACGGGCCCTGCCCCAGGGGCAAGGCTGGAAAAGTGATACCTTTATCATTTCCAGCAGAGAAAATTACTGGGTGACTTCTCAAGGGGAAGTTGTCAACAGCCTAGAACACCCAAAATGTGTAACTTGGCCCAATTTGGAAATGCATTGCACTCAGGGCACTGAGAAGGAAGTATCTTTGACAGGGTACAAATCTTGGAAGGAAGTTGAGATCAATTTGCCAGCCAGAAATCACTTAAGGGAATACTTCCTCTATAACAAGCAAATCAAGGAAGCCTCAAGACCAGTTTATATCTAATTTGGTGGAACAGATTCCTCTAGTTTCTGAGTTTAAGGCAGTAAGCCAAAATAACCAACCAAACAGCCTGACAGAACAGAAATCTTATGAATCCAATAACAGGAAAACCATTTTGATTTCACAGTCACCTGTCAAGTAGTAAAGAAACCCCCCTGGGAGAAAAAGTAAATAAATATGTCATGTATTAGAAATGTTTTTGTCTGACAAAACTTTAATTCTCATCAGAAAAACCACAGGAGAAAGAAAAATCATAAATATTATCACTGTGACAAATGGAGGTCATCCATGGAAAAGTCACAGAATATAATCAGTGGCCCAAGGTTTGTTCAGAAATCTCAACTCAATAGATATCAAAGGATCTGCATAAGAGAAAAACTCTATATGTGTGATCAGTGTGGAAGGGAATTCAGAGATCAGTGAAATTTGTCTAAGCATCAAAGGGTACTTATAGCAAGAAGGCCCTATAAATGTGAAAACAATAGAAAATATTTTAGGCTTCAATCCAGTCTTCATAGGCATCAGAGGGTACACTAGATTTAACCTCATAAATGAGATCAATTGGAAGAACATTCATGGATTAATTAAAGTAGACTGAGCATCAGTGAGAGAAGCTTTATAAATATAAAATTTGTAATAAACAAATCAAATATCAGGCAAATTTTGGTATGGATCATAAAATCTACCAAAGGGAAAAATCCTATTAAAGTGATCACTATGACCAATAGTTCATTTGGCTAAGCGAACTTAGTGAACATCAGAGAATACACATAGAAGAGATCCTACAAGTGTGATCAGTGTAAGAGGGAATCCAGTGATCCACCAAATTTGCTGCTGTAGGCATCAGAGAATCCACACTAGGGAGAAATTTTACAAATGTTATCAGAGTAGAAAAACATTCAGAGATCAGTCGAGTTGGGCTCACCATGATAAAATCCACAAATGTGGGACACCCTATAAATGTACTCAGTATAATGAAGAATTCAGATATCAAGAAAGTTTTTATATGCTTCATAAAATCTGTTACAAGAAGAAAACTTAAAAATGTGATCAGGGAGGTAAAGGATTCAGCCAGAAATCCCATCTCATCAGTCATCAGAGTATCCACATGTCTTAAGGTAGTCAGCATGCCAAAGGCTTCATTCCAAGAATTGCCATGAGCATTCATGAGTCCATGCAGGGGGGAAAGTCCAGTATACATGATGAGTATAGGAGAGGATTCAGCCTTCACTCAGATTTTTATAGATGTCAGCAAATACACAAGGAACAAACTATAATGCTTTCAATAGTGTGGCAAAAGCCTGTCAGTAGAAAACAGGCCCTAGGAGTCATTAGAAATTTTATGCTAGAGAAACTCTAAGATCCTCGAGTATCTTGACTCAGAGATTGGATATTTGTGTTTAGGCAAAGATGCATGAAGAACTTCAGAGATACTGGTTCAAGAAAGGGGTTGGTCTTGGGCTCATCATGACTATGTTCTTTTTCTCAGGAGGCTTTTTGAGTAAGTCATTTGACCTAAACCTATAATGGCAATGTCTCAGACAAACAACCATCTGTATTTATATGATTGCCAAGGCAATGTAGGATAGTGAAGAGAGGTACAGAATTGGGGTCTCCAAGTAATGGTAAATGACAAAGGAGTTAATAGTCTCCCTCCATGAAAGGAGTTTCATGCCAGAAATTCCCAGTGATAAAATTACAGCTACCAGCAGTGAAAGAATAAAGGAATAGGAACTTTACTTTAGCTTCAAGCTAAGGGTTATTGTGGTTGTTGCTGAGTCATTTCAGTTGTGTCCAACACTTCATGACCCCATTTGGTGTTTTCTTGGCAAGTGTATAGGAGTGGTGTACTAGTTACTTCTCTGGCTCATTTTGCAGTGGAGGACACTGAGGCAAACAGGGTCAAGTGACTTGCCCAGGGTTACATAGCTAGTGAACTGCACTGAAGCTATGGTTGAACTCCAGACCTGGCACTCTACCCACTGTACTATCTAGATGCCTCTCATGCTAAGGGATGGGTATACACATATTAATAGTGGAAAAACCAGTACCTATATTCCAGGAGTATCTATTCTATGGGGGTCTTGGGTCTAGGGAAGTACCAGAGAGGAGGAGTTGATCCACAGGGCAAATCATTCACCTTTTCCCAATAACAACAGCTCCTGTGCCAATAGAAAGAACTGGAGCATGGAAGAGATAGATGGCGTCAGAGGTGGAAAAGCAAAGCAGGCGACAAAAGAACTTGTGGAAAATGAGCAGTGAATTGTCCAATCACTAACATTTTAGTCACTTTTTGTTTTTCTTTTAAAAATTTTATTCTGAACTTGTGAAATAAGACAAGCATTTCCATAACACAATAGAATAAGAAAAAAAGATGACTGCATATGAAACTGCAAATCTATTATGTACAATTTTCTGTTCCTTTAAAATATATAATAAAGTTATCACGCAACTTTTTCCTTTTTTTCTTTCCCTCTCTCTCCGCCACATGGCTATCATTAGAAACAAATATGTATATACGTATATAAAATCATATTTTATGTAAAATAGAAATTAATATTTTAGAATACCCCTTATTTGCACTGTGTCTACCTGGATTTCCTCTAATTCATTGAGGGAGGACAAGAAAGGGAAGGGAAGGTGGGGAGCTGAATGTTTTTGATGGCAGTTGTAGATGTAATGATAAAGTTCCCATTATGTTAACAAGAGTAGACCTAAGAAGCTGTAGAGTATTTTATGGAGGAAGGCTCAGTGTTGGGGTCAGGAGGACAAAGGTCCAAGTCCTTCCTCTGACATGTACTGACATGTTTACCGTAAGCAAGTGGTTCAGGTAATTCGTCCACTTCATAAATTACACAGATCTGCATCAGTGAGTAATCCTCACACCTAGTCTATGCCCATTCCAGTGAAATCACAGGTAACTCTTCATACTAAAAAAGCTCCCAGCTACCCTGCTTTTTCATGCTAAACTCCAGTACACACAACAAGATTCTTTGCCCAGTTGGATAATTATTTATGAAATCTTCATCCTCCTGGTAAATAAACGGAGTAGTTTCTAATTTCTAAGTAGAGTTTTTGATTATTGCCCATCAGTGGATTCCTTCTTTATTGTTTGAGAGAACTGAAGTGAGAAGTGCCTAGTGAACCTTGAAGAATGACTACGGCATTCAGAATTCAACAATGCTCCGCTAGAAAGTGTGAGGAGTAATGAAGGCAGAATTGACTGGGAAACACAATTTTAGAAGGAAGACTGCAAGGACCCAGATTAATGGGTCTGCCTCAGAGGCAAGGCTAGGGAAGTGGGAATTTTTACATTTTCACTAGTGAAAAGTACACTGTGAAATTTACCAGAAGCTTAGGATACCAGGTATATACCGTGGCAAGGATGAGAAAGGTAGCTCCCTCAAGACACTAATGGAAGCATGTTTAACAGGGAGACAAGCATTGGGTAAGATTATTGGAAAGAACCATAAAAATGTCATCAGTGGACAAAGAATCTTTCAGAAGTATCTTATTAGTACCTCTTAGTACCTCTCTTATCATCAAACACACACAGGAAAGATCATATAACTGTCATCAGTGTGATTAAAATTATTGTTGGCAATCAAAACTTGAGGGGTCATCAGAAGATCCATGCAGGGAAGTGTAATAGTAATGCAATTTGAAGATCCCCTTGTATCGGCAAGTAACAGGTACTTAGCGCTTAGTTTCAAGTTAAGTATTAAGACCCAGAACTTGTGAATCTTACAGTGGGGTTAACTTGTTGACATTATTTGTTGACAGGAAGGGATGAACATGGAGGAGCTAAAAATATATAAAGAAAAACCCAAGCTAGAGAGTCAGAACTTCTGGGAGCCCCCAGAATGTGTTGCAACCATACACAAGACTGTAACACTTTATGGTTTTGAAGATGTTCAGAATCACAGTGCAGAGCTTCCTTTTAATTTCTCTCATAAGTAAACTTCTATTCTGGTGATCATTAGAGAATCAGTCATTACTGAATGACTTGTTAGCTACTGCTCTCAAAATTATTAGAAATGCAGGCACATAAGCCTGTATAGTAAGCCTTGGGTAACTCACTGGTTATTGCTTTTCAATTTTCATCTGGAACTCTTGAGTGAGGTAGTTTGAATGTTCCAACACAGCTTCACATTGCCACAACCCATAGAATGTGAGGTTCTGGAGGACAGGGGCTGCTTAAATAATTATTCAGAGCCCCAGTTTCTAGAATAGCCCAAACCAACAGCAGGAACTTAATGAATTCTTGTTCTTTGAGGCTTTTATCTCCAACTCTTTTTTAACTTTCAATGCCATAGAATTCTCTGAAGGACAGACAGTTTACTTGCACATAGAGACAAGACTGGACCTTATGTCTCTCTAAGACTAAGGTCTGTTCTCTATCCACTGTCTGGATGCCTCTAAAGACATTGATTGAAAATATATGTGAAATAGCACATGGTCTTGATATCCTGGGAGTGCCCAGAAAGCTCCATTCAGACTCTTCCCGGAATTCCAGGGTTCCTATCTCAGCCTAGTTAGAGATCAGCCTCTGTGGGTAGGCGTTGAGAGAAGTTCCAAGGGAGGCTGGGTGTGAGCACCTGACCTTGGGAGAAATCAGCAGGATTTTCTACTTAATGGAGCTGGCTTTCTGAGCACTTTTCTAAGAGCTAACTGTGAGGCCAGTTGCCTTTGAGAACATAAGGTTACCCTGGCTAAGTTATCCAAGGTCTGAGCTCATACTTACTTTCTCCCATAGACCACACCCCTTTGCTTCAAGGGTGGCAGGCTAGGATCAGGACAGAACCAGTCTGCAGTCCTTTCTGCAGTTACTAAACTTGTGCAGTACAATATTTCAGGAGAGAGTCCATGTGAAAGACAAAATTGGCATACCTTTTGGGTCTCTGGGCTAGGTGAATGAATTTGCTAGTCACCCATCCTAAAATCCCAGGTCCCTCTGGGAGTTCCTAACAAGCACTAAGCTCCCAGACCATTGGCTGGGCAGGAATGAGGGAGAGCTGGTGGTCCCTCCATGGTCTGTCTCAGCTGTCTGTTTTTTGGCCGTTTCCCAAACCCTGACAAATGGTCTTGTCTTCTTGGCCATGGTTTCTAGCCCCTAGATCCTAAGGTAGAGTTTTGTGACTGGGCTTCCTTTACTCATCCAGAGAAATCTGTCCTGATCTGGTCTATAACTTATATGTACCTCTTAGTCTATCAATGTCTGATAATGTTGTCTACCTCTCCCAACTTTGCATTACTACAAGACTGAAGAACCAAAGCAAAGAACCTAGCTTTGAGATCCATCAATTTTTTTCCATCATGGACCCCTTTTTAGAATAATGTTTTGCTTTTTTTAAAGGGAAAAGCAGGGCAATTGGGGTTAAGTAATTTGCCCAAGGTCACATGGCTAGTAAGTTTTAAGTGTCTGAGTCCGCATTTGAGCTCAGGTCCTCCTGTCTCCAGGGCTGGTGCTCTATTCACTGCACTACCTATCCACCTCTTAGAATAATGTTTTTAAATGCATAAAATAAAATGCACAGGGATAAAAAAGAAAGCAATTTGATGGAAATACAGTTATCAGAACATTCAACAGGTTCCCAGACCCCAAGCTAAGTACCTTCCTCTATTCTGTTACTGCCTGAGCTGTCTAACTGCATAATAACCCTGACATAAAGAAGTTAGACACCAAAAGGGTTCAGATGTAAAGTTGAGGGATGCTCCAATATCTGTTTTTTTTTAGTTTATGTAAAAAATAAGGAACGTTTTTAGCACTGATCTGTCCACAAAAAACTGTTTAGCAACAATGGATAGACCCTGTCTATTTGATTCTCGGAGTCCAGTTAAATCAGAAGGTTTGGGGTCTTTATTAAGCTGTTTCCAAAAATGGGGATTAAAATCCCTCTGAAATAGAAGAAGCAGAATCTTCCATTTGCCACACTATGGCAGTCTAAAATAAAATCAACACAATTTGAATTTTATTTCTCCTTTAGTGACAATGAGGCACCCTTAAGCTTATATTTCTATCCAACAGATTCATGGATACAGAGAGTGGTATGGAAAAAGGCCAGAACCAATGATGAGAAGCACCATCATGCTATGACCATTGGAAAGACAGGCCACCATATTAATTTCCAGTGAATTGCTGACTGACTTTGTTACTGATGCCCAGCCACACAGAATCAGGGAAAAGAACAAACATCATGGGCAAAACAAGCATTCCAAATCGTTCCTTATTTGAAATGAGACTTTCATTTGCTTTGCACAAGTCAACATCTACATGAGAACAGTTGGCAAAGTTCTATACTGGTCCAAATATAGGCTGATCTCACCTAAAATCCTAAAATGAGATCTCTTTTAAAGGGAAAAAATGTCTATAAAGTGAAAGTAACATCAATTTTAGGCCACATTTGGGTTTTTATACAAATCATTTATATTTGGACCAACACAGAAACAGAAGTTCCAATATTCATCTAGAAAAAAAATCTAGATATCAATTACCTTTTAAAAGTATTTTCTGGGTGACTGCTCAGAAGATGTTTGCCCTGCAGTATGGAGGGGGAGGAAAGGCCACAGTAATCAGGCCATTCTTTGTGGTTTATGACTTCCTAAAACAACCTTTTTCACTATGGCTGGAAAGTCCCCACCCATTTTATGTGATGGTCCCTTCCATTCTGTAAAAAGGCTCAGGGTGACCTGGAATACTTGTGTTCTTATATCAATCCAGCATAATCCGGTCGCTCAGTTAGGTTCCCTGCTACTGTATCATGTGTAACAGAATGGCCTCAATATTGGAGATTTGGACCTATGTTAAATACTCTGTTGCCTGAGGAAAAAAAATAATGTATTTGAAGGATAAAAAAAGAAGCTAACTAGAAGCTATGGTGTCCTGTTTGAAAGGAGGAGCTAGACTTTACTGGTGCCCAAAGCCTCTCTTGATAAGAACTATTGGTCTGGCGTTCATTATTTGATTGAAGTTTCCAGTAAAGAAAAGATGCAATTAATAGAAAAGACTTCTTACAAGGGAAGGGAACAACGTGGAGTTCTTGAGTTTCTGGCAAAGTTCTTCCTTTTTGATTCATACATAGTTAAGTTCTTGAATATCTGATCCAGTGTCTGATATAAGCCCACATTTTCTTCTTTGGACTGGGCAAATTTTTCTTGCAGATCATAAATAGTCCACTAGTTTTGCAACAGTTCTTTCTTCAAACTCAGACTGGGTCTCAGGCTTTTTGTCAGACAGAAGCTTGATTTCTTCTTCCTCCTTTTTGTTTTTCAGAATACTTCTCAGATGCAGCCTCCAAGGTTGGTGGTGACATTCTTCAGCTCCTCTTCCAGATCACCACATTTAAGCTCTGACACCTCAGCACCCTCCTCCACTTGCTCGTTCCACCCCACTCTCAAGGATGACCAGTTTATGGGCTCCCTCCTCATATATGTGATCCTCCTCCTCTGCGAGCTGCCTCCTTGGCTTCCTTTTGACTGCATCTCCTGAATATCCATTTTCTCTTCATCCAAAATTTCCTGGTTCTCAATCATCTTTCTTCCTCTCACTGCTATCAGCTTCCTTTTCTGCCTCTTCCACTTTCAGCAGGGTTGTGGCCAAATGTTCTTGGGCCCAATTCAGCTTTTCCTCAACTAGCTGGGTCGGTCCTTTCAGAGCTGCCACATCTCTTTCAGCTTTCTATCACTGTCCTCTCCCTCATACACCTGCTGTTGCAGTGCCTGGATTTGCCTCTTCATTACTTTCAGGGAGTTGAGGCCAAGCATGGGGTCTGAGGGATTCGGGGCATGGGACAGGGTGGCCTGGGAGCACTGGGGCTGACAGACTGGCACCTCTGGTCTGCTACTCCAATATCTTTCTAGCTGGAAGTAAATTTGTCTGAAAAAAAACCAGCAAGACATACAAGGGTACCAGCTCAAGATAAGGGTCAGTCTTTGACTCATCATGGATGTAATAGATGGATTCAGTTTCTTGAGATTCTTAGTAAATGATTGGACTTAAAATGACAATAGCCATATCTTAGACAAACATCCATCTGTCTTTTTTTAATTGCAGGGGCAATGTAAATTAGTGGAACGATGGACAAAGTTGGGATCTCAAGGTTAGATAAATGGGAAATGGACTTAAAAATCTCACTCAGTGGAAGAGGTTCCACGCCAGAAATTTCCCCAATGTTGATATTGTAGCTATAAGAGGTAAAGGGAAAAAGTCCTTATTAAGGTTTTACTTTAGGCTAGATGCTGGGCTCAGGAATGAGCATATAAAAACAGAGTACTCATACTAAGGAGTTTGCATTCCAGTGGGGTGTGGGATTCAGAGAAAGGAGTTTTGAACTAGGTATTACCCAGGATGATGAGTTGATGCACAGAGCAATTAATCTCATTTCCTCCTGACCCTTTTCCAGTTGTAATAGTAGTATGTTTTGATTCTTGTACCTAAACTAAGAGGTAGAAATGGGGTGGGTGGCACTGGAAGCAAAAGAATTTGATGGACACGTTAGGTCAAGGAAAATAACAGGGCACATTACCAGGGGGTTGGAATTTCCCAATCACTGTAACAAGTTGGTCATGATTTAGTCTTTTAGCTTACTTCCAGGTTCCTCCTGCCCACGTGCCCATCCATGAAGTAAGTCATCAATGGCAGATGAGGAAGCAAAATGAATGAGTAGATATCTGAGGGATTAGTTACAGCTCAGACAGTGGAGTTCCCAAAATATCTACAAAGACAGTCATTAGAAGCAATGTCATAGATAGTGGAGAGAGGGACCAAGCAGAGTGTAATGCCAAGCAAAGGCAACTTCTAAGGTTCAGATTACCAGGATAGCAAACCCTATTTATTCAGTCCTTCATTATACACAGAACAGAGAAAGTCAAAATACAGTATAACTCATTCATTTAGCATGGAAGTTCTCAATTCAATCCAGATACTACTCTACCCCTAGACAGTACATTCATTTAGTCAGTCAAAGTCTCTTCTCAAATTTTATGATTTTCAATCATAAACAAATTATATTCATTTGGTCAATCACAGAGCACAAAAAGGCCATAGGTTTCCCACTCCTGGACACAAAGTAATTGCAATACCATCCATTAACACCAAGCACTTTCACAAAAGGGGCAGGAGAACACAAAAGACCATCTACCTTTAAGCTATAACAAGGTCAAGATAACATCTCAGCATTGAAAACCCAAGGAAAGGCCCTTCTTTCATCTTGAATAGAGGCAAGCCCTCAGCAATCTCAGTTCCTGGGGAGACAAGGCTCAACAGAGCCATAGCCAGTATCCTCATCAAGTCACTCTCTTCCTGTAGAATACTCCCAGAACTCCTGAAAACATCAGCAAGGTCCTCTTCCAGGATTTCTGTGAAGGTACCACAAGGAAATCCTCTTTCAGGGCTTCTGAACCAACAGCCAGGTTTCAGGACCTCTACAACAGCAGCACTATCCTTCACCATCAGGTGAATCTGGCAAAACAACATCAAAACTGACAGACAAAATACTGGCATCACAGCCATGCCTCCTCAGGTCTTGGCAGCTCTGGGTGGCAGTTCTCAAAAGTCCTGGGCAGCTCAAATGGTCTCTCAGCAGTCTTTATCTCAGTAACTCAGGCTCCATGACACTGGATACTGCTCTCCCAAAGTCCTTCTGCCCTTCTCTGGGCTTGGGCCTCTCTCCCAATTCATGGCTTCTCCCAGTTCATCCCTCTCTCTTCATGTCAACAAGTCCATCCCACAAGTGGGATTCACAAGCTCTGGGCTTTAACACTCAACTCAAAAACCAAGCCAATATAGGGGCATCTCCAAATTCCATTACCATTACACAGAGTCCAACCTGTGACACCAAATGACCTTCATCAAGGAATCTAGGTAACTCTTTCAGTTTGTAAATTGCACAGGAGTTGCAGATCTCCATCACTGGGGTGAATTTCCACACCAAGAATGTTCACTTTTTCTTTTGGGAATATCCACTTTCTAAAGGAATCACACGTACAGAGGTTGAATAACTTAAGTAATGGTTAAATGTAAAAGTATTCAATATGTTCTTTATGCTAGTAATTGTACTAAACCCATGCTAACTTCTTTGTAACAAAAGAGTCCCTTGTCTCCCTTCCTCCATTCTAAACTCCAGAACATATAACCCAACAAGATTTTTTTGCCTAACTGGTGATTTGTTTATTACATCTCCATCTACCTGGTCTGTAAGTGGGGTAGGATGAAATATCTAAAAAAGACATTTGACTCTTCATCAGCAATTCTCTCTGCATTGTTTCAGGAGCTAAGAATGAGACCAATCTGGTCAATCTTCATGAAGGATTATGTAAGTTAGTATAACCAACAGTGAAAATCCTGGAGAAGAGTGAATTTTAACTGTCTGCAAAACAAAATTTTAGGGGGAAGATCCTAATCACATTATCAACAGGACCAGAGCAAGTCCAGAGAATAGGGACCTTTATGTTTCCTGCAATGAAAACTGTAGAGTGACTTATCTAGACCAACTTCCCAATAATCTAGAACACCAATAGTCTGGACCTTGGCCAGATTTAGAAATGAATCCCACTTGGGACACTATAAAGGAAACATCTTTGACTGTGGCATGAGTCTTGGGGAGTGACAAAGGAAAGAAACATTATAAATGTTACTGTGGACAAGATTTCATTCCGAAAAAAAATCATTGCTCATCAGAGAACTCATAGACAGGAAAGAACTCATGATTGTTGGGCATGTGCCAACTTTCTCTTTCACAAATTCAAACAAATGGTTCATCAAAGAACCCACACATGGAGGAAACCCTGTGCCTCTGATCAGTTGAGAAATCAACTTACAGAATATCCTGGAATACATACAGGAGAGAAATTTGTTCTATGTGGAAGTTTGCATAGCCATCAAGAGGCACACAAAGGGGAAAGATGGGACAAATGTCAAAAATGTGAAAAGGGGGGGCAACTAGGTGGTACAGTGAATAGAGTACTGGCCCTGGAGTCAGGAGGCCTGAGTTCAAATCCAGCCTCAGATACTTGACACTTACCAGCTGCATGACTTTGGACAAGTCACTTAACCCCAATTGCCCTAGAAAAAGCAAAAAAAAAAAAAAAGAATATGAATTTTCCTCAAGTTTGTCCTTTTCTGAAAGGGAACATGGAAGAGATCAACTATATACAAATAACAGATTTGGCAAAAGCTCTTCAGAGAAAAGTTATTTCAGCAACAATATTATAAAGCATTTAGGAGAAAGACAGCATCTGTGTAATGTATGTAGGAAAAGGGTTTTTTAAAAATAACTCATAAAGCATTATTTGATTCATAATCAGAGAAACCTTTTAAATGTGGAAAAGAATTCAAAGCAATACTATTTCACTTGTCATAAAAATTACACGTAGGGAAGAAATCCTCTGAAAGTGAACAGTGAAGACAAGAACTGACTGACTGATCACGTTTCATGCTGCCATAAGATAGTACACAGAGTAGATAAAGTCTATATATGTGTGAACATTGTGGAAAAGAAGATAAATTTCAATCAAGTTTATCTTGATTTTAAAGTCTGCACCAAGGAGAAACCATACAAATGATATCAGAGTGGCGAAGATTTCTTAAGAATGATCAACTTATTATACAAAATAGGATCCATGCAGGAGTGAGACCTTATCAATTCAACAGAGGTCAATTCATTGCTCATCGTAGGATCCATATGGGGGGAAGTAGAACGATAATGATCAGTGTGGAAGAGTAAATGCTTTTCTTTCAAATTTCCTCAGGTATCAAAGGGAGCACAGAGAAAGGAAACAAGAGATGTGTGTGTATATTATATATATATATGTATATATGTATGTATACATATATGTGTGTATGTATGTATACACACACATATATTTGTGTATACACACAGACACACACATATATATATATATACACACATACACAATCAATGTGGAAAATTTTCCAATATCATTCTCAGTTTGTCTGAGTATCTGAGTGTTACCTGAGGGGAGAAAACCTGTAAAGGTAATCAATATAATTGAGAATTCATGAGCCAACCAAAGCTTTCTAAGATTGAAAGCATGAATATAGGAGAGAAACCTGGCAAATGTGATGAGTGTAATAAAGAATTTAAAGGTCAAACAAGTTTTTAATGTGTGTTCTAAAACCTACCACAGCACAGGAAACCCAGAAATATGATGAGTGTAAGAAAGAATGAAAACTCATCTCAGTCACCAGAAGAGCCACATCAGGGAAAAATACTCTCAACAAAATGAATGTGACAGCCCTGAGCAGTCATAAGAGTCCATTCAGGAGAAACACCGTGTGTGTGTGGGGGGGCAGAGATGCAGTAGAACCAGCTGGCATTCATGTTTTTAATGGGTATTTTTGTACCTATCAGAATTTACACAAAGGAGAGATCCACCAATACTCTAACCAAGGCTTAACTTTGGAGAGAAAAACCTCCAAGTTCATTAAAAAAGTTACACTAGAGAAATCTAACATTGAGGAGAAGTCATGGAGAATAGTAACATTGAAACTGGATATTTATGAGGAGGAAACCAACACTTAGGAAAACTTTTAAAATGTGTAATACGTGGGGAATCTTTAATCCAAAGGTCATATTTAGAATGCTTGTCACAAAGCATATTTGATGTTGAAAATCTGTGACTTCAAGCATTGTCTGTGGAGGTCACTTTTATCAACACAAATTTCCCTTTAAACAGTCAACTCTCTGTGGTTGCTTTTTCATTGTTAGTGGTAAATTCTGAAAGGCCCTTTTCCTCTTTCTTTGTTTCTCAGCAGAAAATAACCCAAGAGATGCACTGGTTGTTGGGTTCAATTTTAGGAGATACGTGTTCTCCACCATAAGTGGTTATCTAATCTGACTGAAGTTCTCAAATGTGAGAGAAACCACTTCCCTTTGAGAAAGCCTACTTCACATTAGGATAATGGTACTTGTGAGACAGTTTTCTTTTTCCCTGCATCAGACTTCTCTGTTTGTCTCTCTAAGCTTCTCTGGGCTGACTTGCTGTGACTTTTTCTTGGCTTTTTAGAAATCAAAAGTACATCACATCAACTTCTGATTATGGGAAAGGGATAATGGGGAGCTAGGATTATTTGTTTCTTCTCATTCCTCATGTCAACTTAACCCTTGGCCGAGAGCTTTTTTAAAAAAAATTCTGTCATGGAATTATTAGGCAGTATGGTAAAATATATGTACCTCTTCTCTGAATAAAGATTTTAAATTTATAAGGTAAAATAGGATTAAAAAGGAAACTAATTTGAGGAAAACATAGTTAGAATATTAATCAAATAAATGTACAGCCCCTAGGTGAAGAAGCCTTGCCCTAATCTGTCCCTGCTTGATGTATTGGACAATTCAGGCAACCATCTCCCAAAGGAATGTGAGAGAAAAAGGATTCTGAAAAATTGGAGGAAGACCTAATATCTTACCAGCATGAAGCAGAAGGAATATTTAAAAGACAGCAGGGCTCATAAAGCAGACATAGCAGCTCAAGAAAAGAGCAAGCTTTGGTTCATGATGGATATATTCTTTTTCTCTGGATATTCTGTGAACAAATGGTTTCATTTATACTGATCTAACTGTTTTAGATAAACATCTATCTACATTTTCTTTTTTATTAAGAGGCAATGCAGTACAGTGGAAAGAAGGGAAGACTTAGGTTCTTTGGTAAGGAAAATTGTAAAAGACTTAACATTTATAAAAAGGACTTAAAATGATAAAATATCATTCTGTATTTGGGGCTTCCATTCCAGGAATTCCCTCAAGAATGAAATCATAGATATAAGGGTGAATACATGAAATATTTTCTAGGCCAGGCACTGTGCTAATGGACAAACATGCTAAAGCAGTCACTGTCTTTAAGGAAATTAGAGAAGGGAGTAATGGACTAGACAGTACCAAAGATAATGAGTTAATCTATAGGACAATTAAATCATTAAATCTCTCTCTCTCTCTCTCTTTCTCTCTGTCTCACACACACACGCACACACTCCTCAGCAGCAATGGCAATATATTTTGATTTTTTTTATCTCAAGCAAAAGGTGTAACTGGGGAGATAAGTTGTAGAAGAAAGAATTGGATGGGCAAGTTAGGTGAAGGAGAAGAACTTGGACAAAATTATCATTGACCTTAGAATTCCACAATCAATATAATAATTAATTGGTTGCTGCTTTCTCATTTAGCAGAGTCAGATGCATCTTCCCCACATGTTCCCATCACCAATTCATCAAGAGAATATGAAAGATTTAAGAAAGTAAGTAGATACTCATCAACAAATACACAAAGGTGAGAAACTCATTATATGTAATTGTTGCGGAAAAGTTTTGTAGAAGTGATTCTTTTACTGCACAGCAGAGGATCTATACAAGAGGAAACATCTTACAAATGTGATCAGTGTGAGTAGGCATAAAAAGTCCACAGAGAAGAGGCACTAGAAATGTGATTAATGTGACAATTCAAAAATCAATCCAGTCTGAGCATCATTGTGTACACAGAAGTCCAAAACTGTTGGGGTGAACAGTTGGAAGAGAATTCATAAAAGAGTAAGATTGGGGTTCAGAGGGTTCACACAGGGGAGAAATTCTCTAAATATGATAAAGGTAATAAAGAATTTAAATGTCAGACAATGTTTGGGTTTTTTTCCATCACAAAACCCACCACTGGAGGGAAACGTCTAGAAATGGGATTAGTGTCATGGTTTGACTTGAAAGCTCATGTCACTAATTATCAGATGATCCACACTGGTGAATCATTGTCAATGAAGGTAGTGTGGCAAAGGCTTTATTCAAAAAATGTACCTGAACATTTGTAAGATTACACTGAGGAGAAAATCCTTGTATTGTGGTGAATCTGGCAGATCCAGCAAACACTCACATTTTTATAGACAGAAGAAATCTCCATTTTATACAAAAAGTTTTATACAAAAGGTAGACAACACTTGGCAATTGTGAACATGAGAAAGGCTTTGCAGTAGAGAACAGACTTCCAAATTTATCACTAAGAGAAAGCCCACGTTGAAATCAAGGTCAGGACAATCTTAACTCAGAGACTAGATATTTAGGCCAGGAAATCAACACTTGAAAGCTTGGGTTAAAGTGTCACTTATGTGAAACATTTTATTCAGAGATTGTGTTATGATTATTCATTGGAAAAAATCTTTTTTTAAGCGGTGTTACAACAAGCACTATCTAGACTGATGATTTTAATCAATTATGTATTTCTCCTTTGTCATAAAATTCATTTTGCTGCTTTTTCGCTGGGAGGATTTGAACCCAGAGTGTCTGTTTTGTCTTTCTTGGTCTTTCAGGTAAAAATCCTTCATCATACAAAGGTAGGAATGCCTCAGGCTGCTTAGAGAGACAAAATATTTGAAGACGCCTGTATGGCCCATCTTCTCTTCTAAAAAGTGAAAGCTCTGAATTCATGAGATTAGAGATGTGTGTACTGAATGGGTCCTTTGAAATCGTCTAAAAGCGCAAATTTGCTATAGATCTGGGGAAACTGAGGCATAGAAGAATTTCATGATTTACCATAGTTTGCATAGGAAGTAGGTGCCAGATTTGAGATTCCAGCCTAGGTTCTCTGATTCCTAAGCCAGTGTCCTTTTTGCTTCATTGTCTCCTTCTAAAATGTATCATTTCAGGGGATGAATTACAGGGTTCTCACCTTCCTGGTCATGGTCTTTACTATCTTCTTCCTTTTATCATACCCAAAGAAGAAACTAAGCTTTGAGCCTAAGTTCTGACATTTCAACTTCCTAATGCCAGGACCCTTTAATACTTGTATGTGGGCATATCTGCATGTGGGCAGACCCTCCAGGAGATGGATAGAGAAGCAGTGTCTCGGTTCCTAAGACCATAGGAAATATGTGTTTTCCTATGTGCTACGGTTTTTGGGTCAGGATGTATAGGTCTCCCCTATACCCTTCCTCAAAAGGCTTTGGGCGTCCCCAGCTCCCACTTACTCAGGGAGAAACAGCTGCACAGAAAACTCAGGACACAGGACTTGCTTCTAGCTTTTACTGAGAGTACATTCTGTGGCTGGAACTCCCTCTGCCTCCGGGTAGCCTGTATTTAAGTCCTTTCTCCAGGGCCCCTTAGGGCCCCTCCCCTGGCTATGCCCTCGCCACAGCGAGCCAATCGTGCATCACCCTGAAGGTGGAGAGACAATCCTGCTTATTACAAACAAGTGTAGCCTTTCAAATTCCACTCCCAGGTGATCATGTGCACTCCTGTTAGCTGAGGACCTATTCAACCCATCACCTCACCCCACGTGAGGTATCAGAGACCCAACAAAAGACCCAACACCAATGGTCTTAGGCGACTCCTATGAGAGGGACAATAAGGTCTGTGTACCTAGAACCTTTTCTGCTAATACCCTAGCTCAGTGTACAGTAGATAGAGTTCTAGACCTGGAGGTAAGAAGATCTAAATTCAAATTCATCCTGTGACACCTACTGGCGATGTGTCCTTGGGCAAGTAAACTTTTGTGTGCCTCAGTTTACTAACTGTAAAATGGCCATAATAATAGCACATTTTTCTGAGGATCATTGGGACAAGCAAATGAGTCAATATTTGTAAAATGCTTAGTGCAGATTAGATGCTTAGCAAACATTTCTTTCCCTACTTCCTGTGTGTCCCCTGTGTGTCAATGCCATATTTCAGAGATATCTCCCTCCCCTATCTCATTGTATCTGGAAAACACAGTGCTCAGCCTATACTAAGAGCTTACTGACTTGATTTGTTTCCAACCTTGGGAAGATCTCATATTAACACAAATATTAAGTCATTTTCTTAACAGGCTCAAGAATATGATTACAGAGGTATTAGCCACTGGGAAGGCACAGGACTACTGATACTTTTCTCTTTTCTTTTAAGGTTTAAAATTAAGCTTTATTTCTTCCGTAAGATAGATATTATAAGTTCAGCATTTTAAATCTGAGAAGAAGAAAAAAACTGAGGCTCATTGAATGAAGTGACTTGCTCAGACTTCAAGAAGTTGACCCACAGGGGACACACAGGAAGTAAAGAAGTAAGTCCCAAAGCTACTCAGATTTCAATTTTATGGAAATGTTTTAGACAGAGAAGTGACATGGAACTAAAAGTAGATCCCTCTCCCCACCAGTGACCAGTGAAGCAAGGTATTAGGCTACTCTGGACCACTGAAACTGAGGATGTTGTCTGAATTACTCAAGAAGCAATGAGGACTAGGAGTTTGAAATGGATCCAAGATGTTGGAGTAGAAGTATTAAAGTCTTGTTCTCCCCCTATGCCTCCTTAATCAAGATCTAGAAAATGTACCTGACTGAATTCTGATCAAGATATCCAGGGATTCACATTAAGGACTTTTTCCAGTTCAGGGAAAATTAGGGAGATTATATAGAAGCTGCTAGTTCCTGTGTGATCCTGACTGTAGTTCTACAATATTTAAATTGTTTCTTTCTGTCTGCTTGCAGTATTTTCTCATTTACCTGATAGTTCTGGATTTTGTCTACAACATCTCTTGGAGTTTTCAATTTGGGATCCTGAAATACTGGAGGGACTGGAATATATTTTTTTAAGGCAAAAGAGGTTGGGCTATAAGCAAGGATCAGCTATCCAGCAAAACTGAGTATAATCTTTCAGGCAAGGACATGGTCATTTAATGAAATAAGGAACTTGCAGACCTTCCTTATGAAAAAGCCAGAGTTCAATGGAAAATCTGATCTCCAAACACAAGACTCAAGAGAGACACAGAAAGGTAAACAGGGAACACACACACACACACACACACACACACACACATACACAAACACATACACGTTACTTAATAAGGGCAAACTGTTTACCTCCCTATATGGCAGTGGTTCTCAACCTGTGGGTCGTGACCCTTTGGGGTGGGATGACCCTTTCACAGGGGTTGCTTAAGACCATTGGAAAACACATATTTCCGATGATCTTAGGAACCAAGACACTGCTCCTCTATCTGTCTCCAGGAGGGTCCGCTCACATGCAGATACGCCCACATACAAGTATTAAAGGGTCACTACACTAGGAAGGTTGAGAACCAGTGCTGCACGAGAAGCTGACACATGGCAATATTGAGAACTGTATACTTATTGTGACATTTAAGAGGAATATAGATAGAGGCCATGGGTATAAATTCACTAAAGTGATGATAAACAATAACCTTATTAAAGGGTGCAAAGAGATGATAATGGGAGGAGAGGAAAGGAAGAAGCAGAAGAGAGTAAATTATGCCTCACAAAGAGGTACAAAAACATATTATAGCAGAGGGAATGAAGGGAGGGAGATGAACATTATATGAGTTTGGCCCTCATTGGTTTTGATGTAAGAGAGAATAACATAATCAGTTAAGTATAGGACTTTTGAGAAGAAATATAAAACCTAACATAATAGAGGGAAAGAGGGGACGGAGAAGAGCACTGTATGAGATTTGTTCTCATCAATCTTGGTTCAAGGAGGAAATATCATACTTCATTAAGTATAAAAATCTATCATACCCTACAAGCAGTAGTAGGGGGAAGGGGGAAGAAAGGGGAGGGTTAGAAGGGAAGGAAGAAGTAGTAAGAGGGAAGTGTAGAAAAAGTGAGGGGGTGGATAGGGGGGGAATTCTGAGGGAGGCAGCAGTCAAAAGGAAAATTCTTAAGGAGGAGAAGGGAGAAACAAAAGCATAGACAGGGGAGGGAATAGGATGCAGGGAAAGACACAGACACTAATAATAACCGTGAATGTGAATAGGATGAACTCTTCTATAAAACAGAGGTAGATAGCAGAATGGATTAAAAACCATAATCCTACAATATGCTGTTTGCAAGAAATGCATTTGAAACAAGGGGATACACACAGAATAAAGGCAAAATCCTGGAGTAAAATATTTTATGCTTCAACTAAAGTAACAAAAAGCAGGTGTAGTGATGATCCTCATCTCAGATAAAGCAAAAGCAAAAATATATCTAATTAAAAGAGATAAGGAAGGAAACTATATCCTGCTAAAAGGCACCATTGAAAATGAAGTGATATTATTACCAAATATATATGCACCAAGCAGTATAGCATCCAGATTCCTAGAAGAGAATTTAAGGGACTTAGAGGAAGAAACAGATGGCAAAGCTTTATTCTCCCCCTCCCTGAATCTGATAAATCTAACCTCAAAATAAACAAAAAAGAAGTTAAGGAGGTGAATAGAATGTTAGAGAAGGTAGATATGATAGACCTCTGGAGAAAACTGAATGGAGATAAAAAGGAATATACTTTCTTCTGAGCAGTGCATGGCACATACACAAAAATTGACCATGTATTAGGGCATAAAATCCTCAAAATTCAGTGCAGAAAGGCAGAAATATTAAATGCATCCTTCTCCGATCACAATGCAATAAAAATTATATGTAATAAAAGGCCTTGGAAGGATAGACTAAAAACGAATTGGAAGCTAAATAATTTAATCCTCAAGAATGAGTGGCTGAAACAAGAAATTATAGAAACTATCAGTAACTTCATTCAAGAGAATAACAACAGTGAGACAACATACCAAAACTTGTGGAATGCAGTGAAAGCAGTTCTTAGGGGAAGTTTTATATCTCTGAATGCATACATGAATAAAACAGAGAAAAAGGAGATCAACAAACTTGGGTATGCAACTGAAAAAGCTAGAAAAAGAACAAATTGAAAGTCCCCAATTAAATACTAAATTGGAAATACTGAGAACCAAAGGAGAGGTTATGAAAATTGAAGTTAAGAAAATTATTGAATTAATAAATAAAACTAAGAGCTGGTTTTATGAAAACATCAATAAAATTGACAGACCTTTAGTCAATATGATAAAAAAGAAGAAAACCAAATCATAAGCAACAAAAATGAAAAGTGTCAATCTACCTCCAATGAAAAGGAAATTAAAATAATCATTAGGAATTATTTTACCCAATTGTATGCCCATAAATTTGGCAATCTTAGTGAAATGGATGAATATTTACAAAAATATAAGTTGCCTAGATAAACTGAAGAGGAAATAAATACTTAAATAATACCATTTCAGAAAAAGAAATTGAACAATCCATCATTGAACTCTCTAGGAAAAACTCTCCAGGGACAGATAGATTTACTAGTGAATTCTATCAAACATTTAAAGAACAATTGGTTCCAATACTCTACAAACTATTTGGGAAAACTGAAGAAGAAGGAGGTCCCACCAAATTCTTTTTATGACATAAATATGGTAATGATACCTAAATCAGGAAGAGACAAAATGGAGAAGGAAAATTATAGACCAATTTCTCTCATGAATATAGATCCAAAAATTTGAAGTAAAATATTAGCAAAAAGACTACAGCAACTTATCATGAGGATAATACATTTTGATCAGGTAGGATTTATTTCAGGAATGCAAAGATAGTTCAATATTAGGAAAACTATCAGTATAATTGATCATATCAACAAAAAATAGTAGAAACCATATAATTATTTCAATAGATACAGAAAAGACTTTTGACAAAATACAACACACATTCCTATTTAAAACACTAGAATTATAGAAATAAACATACTTTTTTCCTAAAATAATATTTTATTCCTTAAAATAATAAGTAGCATCTATCTAAAAACCATCAGCAAGTATTATATGTAATTGGGATAAGCTAGAAGCATTTCCAATAAGATAAGGTATGAAACAAGGATGTCCATTATCACCACTTTTATTAAATTTGGCACTAGAAATTTTAGTAGTTGAAATAAGAGAAAAAGAAATAGAAGGAATCAGATTAGACAAAGAAGAGACAAAAAAAGAGACACTCTGCAGATCATATGATAGTATACTTAGAGAATCCTAGAGAATCAAGTAAAAAACTACTGGAGATAATAAATAAATTTGGCAAAGTTGCAGGATATAAAATAAACCCACATAAATCCTCAGCATTCCTATATATTTTAATGAAATCCAACAACAAGAAATAGAAAAAGATATTCCATTTAAAGTTACCATAGACATCGTGAAATATTTGGGACTCTACCTGCCAAAACAAACCTAGGACCTATATGAATGCAATTACAAAACACTTTTCACACAAATAAATTCATATCTAAATAATTGGAAAAGGATCAGTTGCTCATGGCTAGGTCAAGCTAATAAAATTAAAATGCTGATTTTTACCTAAATTAATTTACACATTTAGCGCCATACCAATTAATCTACCAAAAATTACTTTATAGTGCTAGAAAAAAATAGTAACAAAATTCATCTGGAAGAACAAAAGGTCCAGAATATCAAAGGAATTAAGAAAAATAAATGCTAGGGAAGGTGGCCTAGCCATACCAGATTTTAATCTGTATTATAAATCAACAGTCCTCAGAACTACTTTGTACTAGCTGAGGCACAGAGTAGTGGATCAGTGGAATGGATTAAGTAAACAAGACACAGCAGTACATGACTATAGTAATCTAGTGTCTGATAAACCCAAAGACCCCAGCTTCCAGAATACGAACTCACTAATTTGACAAATACTGCTTGGAAAAGTGGAAAATAGTATGGCAGAAACTGGGCATAGATCAATATCTTATACTGTATACCAAAATCAAGTCTAAATAGGTGCATGATCTAGGTGTAAAGGCTGATACTATATTCCCAAGGAAGGGCAGTACCACATAGGGATGAGAGTTATGGGAGGAGAACAAATGACAATGGGATGCATGGCTGTGTTACTTCTATTGTCCCTAACTCCATCAGCAGGCTAGCACCTGGGATACACGTAGCAGATTCAAGGCCCAAAGTCACTCAGGGTGGAAACTTTGAGATTTTAGACAAAGAGGAGATATGGCATTTATAGGATATGCTCCAATAGAAAGTGAGACAAGGAAGCAGGCAAGTCAGTACCACTTAATTTGAGGGTATTATTTGAATTGCCTCATAAATAATGAGAAAGGAGCAATAGTGATGCACTCCATTTCTTTTAAGGGATGGAGTCAGGAGGAGCTAGATTCAAATATGGCCTTGGACACTTACTAGCTGTCTTACCCTGGCCAAGTCACTTAGCCATGTTTGCCTCAGTTTCCTCATATATAACATGAACTGAAGAAGGAAATGACAAAACACTCAAGTATCTTTGCTATGAAAACCTCAAATGGTATCATGAACAATTAGACATGACTGAAATGAACAACTCTAGCACTAACAATTGGCATCCTACTTGACATCTGGTGATACTGTCAACCCATTGCCTCCTCTTAGTTATCCTTTTCTCTCTGCTTCTGTATTTACACACCAAGGTAAGATGGATGTGGTTAAATAGGAGATCAAAAGATTAAACATCAAAATCTTGGGTTTCAGTCAACTTAAATTCAGGTGATCACTACATATACTACTATGGGCAAGAATTCCTTAAAAGAAATGCCCTCATAGTCAACAAAATAATGAGAAAAGTAGGAGTGGGGTATAATTTTTAAAATACAGATTAGGTCGATTTCCAATTTCCAAAGATGATTAGGAAAAGAGAAAAAAGAACCATATGTTCTAAAATATTTATAGCGGATCTTTTTCTGGTGTCAAAGAGCTGGAAATTGTCCATCATTTGGGAAATGATTGAACAAGTTGTTGTATGTGATTTTGATGGAATACTACTGTGCTATGATAAATGATGGAGTCATTTGCATGAGATAATGAAGAGAAATAACTTGTTAATTTATAGATTGTTAGTAGAAGCATGAGTCCAGAGAAATTTACAAAGGTCAACATGGTAGAGTAAGTACATCACTGACTTGGAGAGGAAGTAATGGGTCTCTTGAAAGCAGGAACTCTTCCTTGCCACCTCTTCCTTTGTACACCAGGTATGAGCCAGTGTAACTGGTTCTGTTCCACATTCCTAGGATGCATGTATGCTAAGGCCTAACTGACCCAGAGCTCCAGAGTCTCCCAAATACCACATGCTTTTACAGTGTGGCATAAAGCTAATTTTTGTGTATCACTATTGCTCATTCCTCATTATTTCTGAGGCAATTCAGAGAATACCCTCAAATTCAGTGGCATAGACTTGCCCACTTCCTTACTTCACTTTCCACTGGGGCATGTCCTGTAACTGCCATGTCTCTTCATCTAAAATCTCAAAGTTTTAGCTCTTAGTGACTTTGGGACTTGAATCTACTATGTATATCCCAGATAGTAGCCTGCTGATGGAGTTAGGAGTAACAATGGGAGTAATACAACCATGAACCCTATTGCCATTTGTTCTCCTCCCATAACTGCCACCTTGGAAATGACCACCTTGGAAAAACTAAGAACCGAAAATAAAGAAATAGGCTTGAAATATGAGCTAACAAACAAAAAAGAACATAACCATAGAAAGTTACTATAGTCACAGGGAAACTCAAAACAGAAACTCAGAAGATGACAAAATCGAAGCAACTAAATGAAAGACCTGAGAGAAAAATCTGAATAAGTCCCAGGCTCAAAAAGAACTACTGGAAACACTTTGAAAGGATTTTAAAAATCAAATAAGAGAAGTAGAAAAATGGGAAAATATAAGAGAGGGATGAAAGAAAATAAAAAAAAAGAGTCAACAGCTTGGTAAAGAAGGTACAAAAAATTATTAGAGAAAATAACACACTTGAAAAAAACAGAATAGGTCAAATGGTAAAAGAAGCACAAAAATCCCCTGAAGAGAACAACTCTTGAAAAAGAAGAACTGGTCAAATGGAAAAAAACACATAAAATTGACTGGAGAAAAGAATTCCTTAAAAAGTACTATTGGTCTAAAAGAAAAGGATATATTAAAGGTCACTGAAGAAAATAATTCCCTAAAAATTAGAATTGAGCAAGTGGAAGCTAATAAACTTACAAGACATCAAAAGGAAATAAAACAAAATAAAAACAAGAAAAAATAGTAGAGAATGCGAAATAACTCTTTGGCAAACCACTTGACCTGCTCCGGAAGATATAATTTACAAATTACTAAACAACCTTAAAGTCATGACCAAGAAGAAGGACCCTCGACATCATCTTTGAAGAAATTATTAAGGAAAACTGCTTTTATATCTTGGATACAGAGGTTAAAATGGAAACTGAAAAATCTTTAATCACCTTCTGACATATATCCCAAAATGAAAACTCCCAGGAATATTATAGACAAAATTCCAGAGCTCCCACATCAAAGCGGAAATATTGCAAGCAGCCAGAAAGAAACAATTCAACCATCATGGAACCACAGACAGAATATTATGGAATTTAATATCTTCTATGTTAAAAAGATTGGAAGGCTGCAAATATGATATTCTGGAGGGAAAAGGAACTAGGATTAAAACCAAGAATCACCTACCCAGCAAAACTAAGTATAATTGTTTGGGGAGTGGATAGGAATATAGTGGAATAGAGGACTTTCAAGCATTCCTGATGAAAAGACCAGAGTAAAATAAACAATATGACTTTAACTACAAGACTCAAGAAAAGAATAAAAATGTAAACAGGAAAGAGAAATCATAAGGTTTTCAGTAAGGTTAAACTATTTACATTCCTATGTGGGAAGACAATACTTCTAACTCCTAAGAACTATATTATTATTATTGGGGAAATTAGAAGGAGTAAAATAGACAATTCATGGGTATGAGTTGACCATGATGGGATGATATTAAAAAAAAGTAAGGAGTAAGAAAAAGGGGTGCACTGGAATAAGAGGTAAGGGAGAGGTAGAATGGGGTAAATTATCTCACATAAAACAGGGACAAGATAAAGCTTTCACAAGTAAAGATGAAAATGTGGGATAGCAGGCAGCACTTGATTCTCACTCTCATTGAATTTGGCTCAATAATATACATACTCAGTCAACTAGAGGAATATAACAACTTACAGGCAAGTAGGGAGGGGAAAAAGAAAGGAATATAACTTTATTTTTAACTTGTACATGGCAGCTACACAAAAAAATAATGTGTATTAGTGCATAAAACCTCACAACTAAACACAGAAAAACAGAAATATTAAATGTATTCTTTTCAGAACATGATACAACAAAATACATTCAATAAAGCTTGAAATGTAGACTAAAAATTAATTGGAAACTAAATAATCTAATCTTAAAGAATGAGTAGGTCAAAAAACAAATTATAGGAACAATCAATAATTTCATTAAAGATTATTACAACAATGAGACAACACACCAAAATTTATGGGATGAAATCAAAGCACTACTTAGGAGAAAATTTATATCTCCAAATGCTTAAATCAACAATACAAAGAAAGAGCAGATCAATGACTTACACATATAGCTAAAAAAAAAAACTGGAAAAAAGGCAAACTTAAAATCCCCAATTAAATATCAAATTGGTCACTCTAAAAGATTAAAAGATAGATTGATAAAATTGAAAGTAAAATGCCATTAAAATAATAAATAAAATGATAACTGGTTTTTATGGGGGGGGAGGGGAAACAAGTAGATAAACCAATGGTTAGTTTGATTTTTAAAAATTGAAGGAATACCAGTATCAAAAATGAAAAATGTGTCCCCCTCTCTGTCTCCTCTGCTCTGCCGGCAGCTCTT
>CM053593.1:15202404-15236992 GCA_028646575.1 Pseudocheirus occidentalis
GGAATTTATTTCTCTTTGTATTTATTTTGTATATTTCATTGCATATTTGAATATTTTATGTATTATTTGTATATTTGTACATTACATTTTATGCACATATTCTTTCCTTGGTAGAAAAGAAGATTCTTGAGGGCAAGCTCATTAATAGTAGGTGATTAATAAATGCTTTTTGGTTGATTGATAAAGGGTCAACAGTGTGTTAGAGTCATATTTGGAGAACACAAACTAGCCCAGTCTGATGATGATATAGGGTGTTTGCAGGTCAGTAACTTGATATCAGGCCAGAAAGGATTAGAGCCTAGTGCTTAAGGACTTCACATCTTGGGCTAGTGGTTTTACATTTTATCTGAGAAGAAATAGGAAACTCCCAAAGATTCTTGAGCAGACTTCATGTGTTATGGGTCATGGGTACACAGGCCCATCTGATTGAGTTTCATCTTCTCTTTTTACAGAAAGTGGTAGAAGGAATAGATGCCACTCGGATTCGAGGACTTGGTTTTGATGCCACATGCTCACTGGTTGTTTTGGATAAGCAGTTCCAGCCGTTGCCAGTAAACCAGGAAGGTAAAAAGGAGATGGGCACCATCCATTCCTGCATTTTTTGCAACCTCACCATAGGACATTCTAATGTATTGATGCCAAAGTATACATTCCTTAATTCTATTCCATCCCAGCCATTCTGTATTAGCAAGTACCTAGCACACCCAGGATGGCTTGCTGGCATAGATTCTTTGATCTACTTTGCTAAAGGAAAGACAACTTTTCTTTCCTTTAAAGAAAGGAAAGGGGAAAAGAAAGGGGTCAACAATCTTAGTGTAATTACAGATAAGTAGAAAATACAAGCAGAGAAATTAGCATAGAGATTCAACAGACAGGGCTCCTACTGTATGAACAAAGTAATACAACCAACCACAAACGCCATTGGATCGGGAGAGCACAAACCTCTGAGTAGTTGGGAAGCTTTTAACAAATGGCTACTCAGAGTCCTGTCCAGGAAATCAAAAGGTTCTTCTTCATAAGCACATCCCCAAAGTAAAGTACCAGCCTCCAAGTATATGTAGTTTCTGACTAATAGGCTCAGAGCCAGAAGGCAGCACATAGGCCTATTAATAGACAGGGAAGAGCTTCCTATTCCATTAACATTACACCTTTTCACATGTACCAGCTGTGAGAAAGTGCATTTGCCTCTAGACATAAAATATCATTTTGTTATCAGCACACTTGAGTGCCCATTCTATATGATTTTTGGCATTATATTGTATGGCCATTTGTATATGCAGGGCATCTTCCTTACTCCTTTTATGAGGGGCATGTTCTGTATTCTATTTAAACATTTTGTATCTTAGAGCATTCAGGAGAGAGCTCTCCAAACAGAAGATCAATG
Source organism: Pseudocheirus occidentalis (assembly GCA_028646575.1). Taxonomy (NCBI): domain Eukaryota; kingdom Metazoa; phylum Chordata; class Mammalia; order Diprotodontia; family Pseudocheiridae; genus Pseudocheirus; species Pseudocheirus occidentalis. The sequence goes on from CM053593.1 coordinate 15,203,789, forward strand.
GACATTTGTGGATTAAAAAACTTAAGTCAGATCAGAGAGGAAAGTTTTCTGGTTGGGGTATCATAGAGGGCTTCACAAAAAACAAAACAAAACCCAACATTTGAGATGAATTTTGAAGGATGAGTTGAAATTGGATAAACACAGCTAAGGGGTGTGTGTGTGTGTGTGTGTGTGTGTGTGTGTGTGTGTGTGTGTGTGTGTAGGGGAATGGGAAGATAAGGAATTAATTAACTAATGAAAAGGAATTTATTATGGACTTTCTGGGCATCAAGCTGGGGATACAAACAGAAAATCAAGTCAGTCCTAACTCTCTAGGATCTCTCACTCTAATTGGAAAAGACAACACATTTAGAAGGGTTAGCTGGTAAGTAAGTAGAAAGGCCCAGTGGTCCCAAGTTTTCAGTGGTAGATGAGATGGCAAGACCCAAGGGTAAAGGGAAATAACTGTAAGGAAAGACCCTTGAGTGGTTTATTATGGGTAAAATAAATTTAGGAGCTGGGCTGGGGATCTACCATCATTTATAGCATTCATAGAGTGGGAAGTGATGCATTAGAGTTGTAAGGAATTTCCGAGTTCATCTATTACCACTTGCACCTGAAGAGAAATTCTTTCATGAGGTGAAGCCCTCCCTCTACTTAATAAAGCAGCAAATTCCCTTTTTGGTGAGCTCTAATTGTCAGGAAGCTTTTCTTGACATCTGTCCTAATCTACCCCATTTCCTCTTCAATCCATTGGTTCTTGCTCTTCCTTTTAGGTCCATTTAGAATACATCTGCTCCCTCTTCCATGTGCTAGAAGACATCACTTCCTTCCTCCTCCAGGTCTTCTTGTCTCTAGTTTAATTGCTCTTAGCTCCATCTTCTGATCCCTTTATATCCTGAACCTTTACGGCTCCTCGCCCTGTTTGCCCCTTCCTAGACACTCCATCTTTATCTATGTCCTTCTCAAAATATGATGCCCACAACTTGGTCAGTCAAAAATATCTTTTACATTCCTGAAACTGTGTGTGTTTCCAGCTGGGAGCTAGAAATACAAAGAAAAGGGAAAGCAAACCACAGTCCTTGCTTTCAGAAATTAACATTCTAATAAGGAGACAACGAGCCCCAAACATTTGCATGAAGGTATGTAATAGAAATGATGGAAATGGATATATCAGTGGAAAGGCACTGCTAGTGGAAAGGGGAGAAGCAGGAAGGGGATCAGGAAGGGCCTCATATAAACAGCTGGATTTGACTTGGTTCTCGAAGGAAGCCAGGGATTTTAAGAAATGGAAGGAAGGAGGAAGAACTTCCCAGCCATGGGGGACATCCAGGAGAAAGAAATGGAGTTGGGAGATGGAATATTTTGTTCAAGGAGCAGCAAAAAGACCAATATCACTATGTTGTGGAATATGTGAAAAGTTATAAAGACTGAAAATGTAGGAAAGGCAGGGTGTGATGGCCTTCAAAAGACAAGCAGGGTTTTGTATTTAAACTGGTCCCAGTCCTCCAGACTCATGAAAGATCTTTGGAACAAGTTAGAGGCCTGGCTACTGGTTATTGTGTGTGTGTGTGTGTGTGTGTGAGTGTGTGTGTGTGCGCGCACTCTATGAGAGTCAGTGATAAAGAATGTTTGAAAGAATTTTCCTTGAGGCAGAATGTTTTAAGGAAAGAAGAAGCTAAGGTATCTGTTCCTAGAAGAACATGTCTTCTGAGTTCCAGATCAAATTATCATGCTGTGGGGTCCTTGAGCTAGAAGGGACCTCAGAGACTATTAAGTCCAATTCTCACATATTACAGAAAAGGACACTGAGTCACAGAGAAGTTGTGACTTGCTCACGATCACAAAGCAAGCAAATCTGAGGACAGGAGTTGAGGTCAGACTTAGATGTCTCTGGCTCTGAGGCCAGCATTCTCCCTGGTATTCCATGCTGACTCTATTTGAAGTCAAGTTGGGTCAACAATTATTTACTACTGTGTGCCAGGAAATGTGCTGAAGATACAAAAAGAAGAAGAAGAAGAAGAATTCATGTTTGAAAGAACTCACTGTCTCACAGGGGAGACAAGATGCAGGCTAATATGTATAAACAAGATGCTTGCAGGATAAATTAGAGCTAACTAACAGAGGGAAGGTGTTGGCATCAAGGGAAATCAGGAAAGGCTTCTTGTGGAAAGTAGAGCTTTAACTGGGACCCGAAGCAAGCCAAGGAGGTCAGGAGGCAGAAAAGAGGAACTGGAGAATTCTATGAACCTGAATGAATAAAAAAGGATTTATTGAGCACTGAGAATATTATTTATTCATTATTATGAATAAATAATACACTTATTATTTACTTTGTGCCAGGTACTATGCCTAATGAAACTTCAGGCACACATTCTGCTCTGAAGCTGGTGGTTGCATGTAGCTCTGTCAAAGAGACTTTTCAGAATCAGTGACCCTGCATATCTGCTTTTAGGAATCCTTGTTGTACACATGACTATGTAACATTGCCCAGACGTTGTGGGACCAGGCTTAGTCTGCTTGGCTCAAAAAGACAGAACCAGTATCCCCTCACAGCTAGAAATTAGGAAAGAAGCCTGTTTTGGCTTGATCAGAGATATTACTTTCAAACAACCAGAGCTGTTTAAAATCAGAACTAAATGTGTTGGGAAGTATTGAGTTCTCCGTCATCGAAGATATTCTTCCTTAGTAGAGAGGCTAAGTGATTGTGTCTAGGAATCATGGTGTACTGCCTGCCATATCCAAAGAATCAAATTGTTGGCACTGTGGTATTTCAGAGTCATAAGGGACCTCAGAGGCCAATGAGTTCGACCCACACCTGAACAAAATCCTGCGTCCAAAATACCTCATAAATGGTCATCTAGTTTTTCTTTGAATTTGTGGAGTCATTTCAGTCAGATCTGACTTTTTATTATCCCATTTGAGATACTTGAGGGGTTTGTCATTTCCTTCTCTAGTTCATTTTGCAGATGAGGAAACTGAGGAAAACAGGGTGAAGTGACTTGCCCAGGGACACACAACTAGGAAGTGTCTGAGGTCATATTTGAGCACAGGCTTTCCTGACTCCAGGCCCAGTGCTCTATCCACTGTGCCACCTTGCTGAAACCTCCAGGATAAAGAAACCACTGCCTCCCCAGGAAACCCACTCCATTTGGGGATGACTGTAGCTGTTAAGAATCCCCCCCCGCCTTGATATCAAGCCTAAATTGTGTCTTTATACATTCACCCATTATTCTTTATTCTGCCTTCCATAGCTAAGAAGAAAACAAGTCTAATCCCTCTTTCAACATGACAACCCTTGAAATACTCTAAGAGCTTTCTCAGGTCTTCCCTGAGTCTGCTGTTCTCCGGGCTAAAACTAGCTAGGTCTTGTCATTTTTTTTTCTCATCAGGCATAGACTTGAGGCCCATGACCATGCTGGTTGGTCTTTCTGGATACTCTCTAGCTTGTTAATACCCTTCCTAAAAGGGAGGACAAAGTAGAAAGGATCTCTAGGCCCCTTCCTATCCCTGAGACTGTATGGTGATATGGGTGCATATCTATTGAGACAGATGAATATGTCAGTAACAAGGTCTACCAGGTTGCAAGAACTGCTCTCCATTGGTCCCATTTTGGCTCCCTGGATGACTTCTCTTCATCTTTGTGTGCAGAATGGCCTCCTGGGTGCAGGCCCTCCATTGAGAGGCTCAAGAGGTCAAAACCCTCATTATAAGTGATGAAATAACTTTGTTCAACCCCAAAGGTTAAAATGCATCCAAGCATTACATGCATCCAGCTTTAGGTCAGGGCCCTGCCCCCAGGCTTGGTGCCTTTCAGCAGGATTAAATTAAAGGCAGATTTGGTCTGAAACATATTAACCTGTGTTGGAATTAGGAACCGCTTTTTTTTAGGGAGTCCTTTGGTTAGTCTCCCTCTGCACCAGATTAGCTCTGATTGTTTCCACGTGCATGGCCCCATGGCCTTCTGGGGATGCTTCCCACTGTCACTTTCTTTCTGATCAGTCATGCACAAAACCCCAGAATCTCAGAGCTGGACTGGACCTTAGCAGTCATCCAGCCCATCACACACGCTGAAGACATCTCCATTATAACATACTCACATGTCCATCCAGGCTCTGCTTGAAGACCTCCAAAGATGGGAACCCATTACCTCTCAAAGCGGCCCATTCTATTTTTGGACAGTTCTCATGGTCCGGAATTTTTTCCTGGCATTGAGGCTTCATCTGATGACCTACCACTTCCACTCTACCCTCGTGCAGGAAAGCAGTATAAAAACACAAATCCATCTTTTAAATGAGAACTTGCATGCCCCCTTTGTACCTTCTTCTCCAAGCTACACAGCCTCAGTTTATCAACGACTGCCATATGGTATGATTTTGAGGACAACTGTTGTGAAGGCAGCTGGGTGGTATAGTGGATACAAGGCTAGACTTAGAGTCAGGAATACTCAAGTTCAAATCCTGCCTCAGACACAGTTACCAGCTTTGGGTCTCTGGAAAAGTCATCAGCTGCTGTTATCCTCAGTCTCCTCATCTGCAAAAGGGGAATAATAACAGCATCTCCCTCACAGAAGGACGGTAAAGATCAAATGAGCCTCCTCATGTAAAGTGCCTTGCAAAGCTCATCGTTCTGTATTGATGCTTGCTGGTTTTTATTATTTATATTATTTATTATTTTATTATATATATATATATTATACTATATTATATGTATAATATTATATATTATTTAATATTATTTATTATTTTCTCTCGGACATGTTGTGTGACAACGAGCAAGTCACTTACCCCCTATAACCTCAGTTTCCTCATTTGTAGAATGGGGATAAAAGTAGCACCTTGTCCCACAGTTGTGAAGTCCAGATGTGGTGATATCTGTACAGTGCTTTATAAACCTTAAATGTTATATGAATGCCAGGGATGGTGAGGATGTGGCGAATTAGCTTTTCAAGCATTTTCACACTTGAAACACATTTTCTTCATACATGGATTCTAATTTACAAAGTCAGAAGACTGAGTTCAAGTCTTGCCTCAGACACCTACTAGCTGTGTGACCTGGGCAAGTCACTTCATCTCTCTTTTAGCTTCCTCACCTCTAAAATGGGGAGAATAATCATCCCTACTCCCCCCCCAGGCTCTTATGAAGGTAAAATGGGATAGTATTTGTGTGTAGTGCCTGGCACACGTGCTCCCTCCCCCCTTAACACAATGTGTAATGGAGCGCCATTGAGTGCCTATACTGAATCTTCTTTGACCTTCCAGCCCTGAGTTTGCATTCCTCTGATCCCTGCCAAAGGTATGTTATCCATCATGGTGGTATAGAGGGATTGCTTTAACATCAGGAAGTGTGGAGGAAGTGGGGCAGATGATCAGCCAGCTTCCGAAGAAACATTTGGAGAAGAGAATGAGAGAAAGTGTCTCAATGGCAGGACAGAAATAAGAGAGTGTCAGTGACAGTGTTTTTGTGTAGACATGTCTTCATGCATTTTGTGTAGACATGTAGACATGTCTTCTTGTCAGTTGTGCAATGACACAAAAACAAGGAGACAGTGGCCTAGCCATGAACAGTTCTATAAATTACCCCGACTCTGGACATGAACTTGACTCTGCGATCCATTACTTGCTTTTAGGGAGCAGCTAATAGAATTGCATCAAGCAGTCATTGCTTTTTTTTTTTTAATCTCCTGATCCTCCTTTGTTTGGAATGTAGCATGATGAATAGACAGCTAACCTTCAAACCAGGAATATTGGGGTTGGCTCTGTGGGTGACTCTGTGATACTGGAGAAGTCATCTGATCACTCAATGCCCAAGGTAATTCTTAAAGACTCCACATTGGAGAGGAGATGGTGACTTGAATCGGGAGAGGGAGTCTCATCCCAAGAATTTTCCATACTAATGAAATTCCTGATCCAATCCCTATTGCTGTTCCCCTTTCTACATACAGTTCCAATCTGGGGAGCAGAAAACAGGGATGATTAACACATGTCGACTTCCTTTTTCTAAAAAGAAATAGAAAATTTCAACAGTAAATGAATAAAGAAACTCAACTTGATCCTTAGAATTTCTAAAAGCAGGGGTTCTTAACTGTTCTTTTGACAGGCTGGTGAAGCCTGTAGACCCCTACTAACAAACGGGTTTTTAATGCCTGAAATTACAAAGAAATTCCAGCTTATGGAAATGCAGTTATCAAAATATTTTTTTTAAAAAAGAATAGTTCATGGGCCCAAGTCAAGAACAAAGACTTTTAACCCCAGTAGTCTTCAAAACCTGGGAGGGTGAGGATGTGCCTTGGTAAAATAGAAATTTCTCTCTGAATCTCATCACCATGTTTTTGGGTGGGAGAATTAGGGGAGAACCTGTGATTTCCTTGCTGTAGGAACTCCATGTGTGGAAACTTCCTCAACCAATTTAAGTCAGCAACTACTTTGTAACTGTTGTTCCCAGTTGACTGGGGGCGCTAATTGACATGCCTGGGGTCACGTGGCCAGCATTAATCAGAAGCAGGATTGAAACTCACTTCTTACCTCTTACTTTACCCATACTGCTAGGAAAATGTGTGAGTGATTGAGTGATTGGCCATGAAATAGATTCTTCAGAGCATTATAGGATTTCTTCTAGAGTTCCTGTAAACCAGGGTTTTTTTTAACTGTTTCAGAGTCACATACCCCTTAGACAGTCTAGAGAAGCTTATTGGACCCTTTCTCAGAAGACTTGGATTTAAGTGCAGAAAATAAAATGCATGAGGTTTCAAAGGAAACCAATCTAGTTTTATACACACACAAACACACATATACATACATATACATATATGTATACACACATATATGTATGTATGTATGTATGTATACACACACATATAGTTGGGTTCTGTGAATATATATATATATTAATGTTCACAGAACCCAACTTAAAGACCCATGCTGTAAACAATGAGCTCTGCTAATGTAGATAACAGAATGATTGGATTTTGATTTTTATGCCTTATTGATGCTTTCTCATTTCACCACCATCAATTTCCGGAAACTTCTATCCTGTAGCAAAAAATCAAAACAGGCTGCGTTGATCTTTCAAACTCCCATCAGCTTATAATGTTTAAAGAACAAATCTACTCTACAAAAAGGGCATAGACCAGTAGATGAGTTTGTATCAAGCACAGAGTAGAAGACCTGGGAGATGAGAGATGGAGATGGAAATAGAGATAGACGTAAATAAATATAGATTTAAATGTGTGTATAACACACACATACACAAACCATATATACATATGCATATGTACCTATATAAATGTATAGAGAGATTTATCAATCAATATAGATATAGCTATCTAAATGTGGAGATTTACATCTATTTGTGTGCAGAACTCACATAAACATGTAGATTATATAGGTATATATACATACATCTGTATCTATGCATTGTGTGTTCATATACACACTTGCACGCAAATCATGCTTTTTTATTGCATTAAATCATTGTGGTAGCTATTGTGTTCATTACAATTCTCATTTAATAAAGGACACTGAAGCTCAGAGATGTTCATTGACTTGGATAAGGTCACAGAGCTAGTTCACGGCAGGGATAGAATTCGACTCTCAGTCATTTGCTCTTCAGCTCCAGGTTCATTGTCCTTTCCTTCATCCTGTTTTTTCTGTCCCCTCTTGGGGGCAGCTCTGGCCACTGCTTGTAGTTGCAAGGGTAATCATGGGTCTTGGACTTTTGGCTTAATTGCTCTGTTTCTTTTTAAACTTTTATTGGCTGCTGATGAGTGACTAGGTATGGCAATTGAGTCTTTCTGTGCTGAACAACTCTCATACCTTTCCTTCATCACAAAGATCTATGAAGGGTAAGTCAGATAAGAATTTCAGGCCTATGCTTGTTCTTCTTGGGGGGGGGTTTGCATACATGAAGGGTACCTTTGACTTGGGTTGAAATATGCCATTCTTGGAATAGCCCAGGTAAGCTCACATTGTTCAGGGAGATAGAAATGGTGTTTGACTTCACCTTTTTCAGCATTCTGTCAAGGAGCTGAGAGGCCTTATGGGCTACAGCTGCCTCTCTAAGGCTTATCTTGTAAAGAGTGGGAAAAGTAACAGTAGAATAAAATGAAAACTCAAGCAACTTATGGCTGATGGCTTTACCATTTGAAGCTGGCACTTCCCTCGAGTTTTGAGAGGCGGAAAGGTGACCATTCAACAAGTAGGATAGTGGGAGTCAGGCAGTCCTGACCTCAAAGCTCACCTCTGACTCTTGGTTCATGAAGTTTCCATCAGCTTTGTGGAATCTCTTTGAGGGAAGGGGATATTTTTTGTTTGTTTTGTTTTGATATCTCTGGTATCAAGAGAACTGAGAGAGTGCTTAACTAATAAAAGGTAGGGACTTAATAAATGGTTGGTAAATGAATGAATTCACTGTGTGTATGTATATTTGTATATATGTATTCTATATATGTATTGTGTACACACATTTATGTGTATGAGTATGTAAGTATACACACCTATACACATATATCCCCAGAATTTAGCCTGGTGCCTGATAAGCACTTAAGACATGCTTGTCGACTGGCTGGCACCAGTCAGCATTCACCACTATTGAGTCAACATGCATTTTGTAAGCTATGACTTTGCTCTGGGGAACATGGTCTCTTATCTGGTCCCTTGGGATGGAGAAAGCAAGCACTGGAAAGGTTTTTCATGGCAGAGATCATTTCATGTTAGTCTTTTCCCCCCACTACCTGCTGCTCAGTAGCTGCTTAAACGCTTATTGGATTGAATTGAATTTCTTTAAACACTGCAACTGATGATACATGGTGTAGTAGATAGCAAGTTCATAGAGAGTCTTCATAGTCAGGAAGACCTGAGTTCATGTATGATTTCTGCACATTGACTATGTGACCCTGGGTGAATCACTTAACCCCTAGTGGCCCAGGCAATTGTTTCAGCCCCTAAATTGCAGAAAAGTTGTCAGCCTACATCAGTGGAGGGGATCTCCCCATACCCAGTGGAATTGCTAAATGGGAGAGTGTCCAGAGAAGGGCAACTAGATGGTGAAGAGCCTTGGGCTTATAACATAGGAAGATAACTTGGAGGAATTGGGAATGGTTAGTATGGAGAAGAGAAAATTCCATGGGGCAGGATAAATGCTTTTAGATATTTGAAAAGTTGTCCTGTGAAAGAAGCAAGAGATGGATATTTGGTTTCAGTGACTAAACCAGAAACACTGTAGGAGGGACAAGCAAGGAAGACAATAGACTGGAGGCCAAGGGAAGCCCCTCCAACATTAAAATTTTCCCAAAGGGAAATGTAATCCCTAGAGAGGGCACAGACCTTCCTTCTTGGAGTTCCTCAAGCAATGACTGATGGACTCAACTGGCTTGATTAGCCAGGGGTATTTTTGAGGTATGGCTTAGACTAGATGAATACTGAGGACCCCAGCCACTCTCATCTACTGTCAAATAACCAGCACAGGCCATATGTGTGTGTGTGTGCACATGCATGTGTGTGAATGTGTACTTGTGAGTATCTGTGTGTGACTGTGTGTGTGTGTGAGTGTGAGTGTGTGTACTTACCGATTTGAAAAGACAAATAGAAGGGTTCTAGATCTTTAAGGATACTTTAACTTCTCCCTTAATCTTGTCAAAAACAAATGTTCCTAGAGTAATACATGAGAGAAGGAATTCGGAAAAAGGATGTGGGGTTTTAAAAAAGTCATTGAATATAATAATGTTGGTAGATCTTGAATGCTTTTTAGCTGAGGGGATGCCTTTAGTTAGACTCACAATGATCCCCGGGGCTAGGTCAGAGAGTCAGCAAGTGTGCTCCAAGTAGCACATGGGTTTTAAGTAAAATGCATTTATGACCCTCAATCATTCTTTCATTTTTACTGCTCATGACATTTATAAATCTATAGAAATGCTATATACTCCTTAACAGCTGGAAATTTATAGCTAAAGGCCTGAAATTAATGTCTCTCTCTCTCCCCAACCCTCCTCTCCATCTCTCTCTCTCCCTCCCTCCCTCCCACTCTCTCTCTCTCTCTCTCTCTCTCTCTCTCTCTCTCTCTCTCTCTCTCTCTCACTCCTGTCTCTCTCTCTCTCTCTGTCTCTCTCTTTCTCTCCCTTTCCCATCTGTCTTCCATCTCCCTTCTTTCTCTCCCTCCTCTTTCTCTGTCTCTCCATCTTTTTCTGTCTCTGTTTCTCCCTGTCTCCTTGCTCCCCTTTCTTCCCCAGCTCCCTCTTTCCTTCCCCTCTCTATAATAAATGCATCTACCTACAGTATTTCCCTGCTCAAATGCCTTCATGGATTGTGGTTACAAGAACTTAAAAATAAAGAACCCTGGGTCATATTCAAGAAGATGAAATGTAATAGACAAAATTCACTAATGCAAATACTAGTCAATAGACATTTATTAAGTACAAGGGCACCCAAAGACAAAAATAGAAAGCTTGTACTGGAATGAGCCAAAATAAATAAATTCAAAATATATTCTGATAAATATAAGGTGATTTTGAGTGGAATTATGGCTAGAAATTTTGTTTTTCCCCAAAAAAATAAGGATTGGGGGATTTAGTGGCCTACAGCACCAATCCCCACCCACATTGTGATTTGGCATCCAGAAAAGCTAATGAAATCTTAAGTGGCAATGAAGAGACAGCTTGCCCTACAGTAGGGAAGTGAATGTTCTGTTTTATTTGTCCTTGTAAAATATGGCATTCAGTTCTGAGCACCACATTATAGTCTCTGAGTTGGAGAGGAGGGTGATCTGGATGGCGAAAAGTGTTGAGATCCCACCATAGGTTGAAAGTAGCCAGTTAACAAGCATTTATTAAGATTTTCTCCAGGTGTGAGGCTCTGTGCTAAGCATTGGGGAGACAGTGGAAAGCCAAAACATACCCTACCCTCATGGAGCTCCCATTGTAATCGCAGAGAGACTATGCAAACAACAAGCATGTACAAGATATAGACAGGATGAATGGAAGGTGGTCTCAGAGGGAAGGTCCTGGGAGACCAGGAAAATGTTCATGTAGATGAACATTAACAAAACTAACTAGAGTTAGTGATATTTAGATGGGAGAAGAGAAGACAAAATGTTATGGATACAAATATGATCTAGCTGGAAGAGATCTTTGGTGTGATAACTGTCCTCAGGTATTTCAAGAATTGCCAGGGGGACAAGGGATTAGCCTTATTTTGCTTGGCCATGAGGAAAGAAGTAGGAACAATAGCACAGGAAGCTCAGAGAGGCATTTTGGTTTGTCAGGAAAATGTTCTTAATCACTAGAGCTGTCCGGATGTTAGACTGGGCTGCTTGGGCAGTCAGGGGATCACGTTCCCCACTGCTCCTTTCCTCCAAGCATCCTCAGCCCCCACAATGAACACTCAATGGAAATGTCCCGTTCTTGGTGACCTCTGAGACACTGAGGCTCCTTCCTACTTCAAGTAGAAACCTAACACTCTTAAGTCTGGTCTCTGTAGCCCTCACAGCCTGTTTCTCCAGCCTACTGCTACTGTCTTATTTCATACTGCTCACCATCATGAAATGTATTTTCCACGTCCACTGAGCTAATGGTCAACCAAGAAACATTTATTAAGCATGCACCATGTGCCAGGCATTGTGCTAAAGTGCCAGGGACACAAAGAGGCAAAAACCAGTCCTTGCTTTGAAGGTCTAACGGGGGAGACAACAAACAAACATCTACTACACATAATGTTGATTTCATCCACAATTCCCACCCTGGAGGATTCATTTAGGCCATCCCATTAGGTTGGAATACACTCTTTCTACATTGCCATCTACCCGAGCCCTTCAGGTCTTGGCCCAGTTGTGCCCACCCCCATAAAGCCTTGTCTCTTCCCCCCAGCTGAAGGCTATCTCTCTCTCTCTCTTCACAATCCTCCTGACCTATTCCTCACATTTTGCCTCCCGCTCACCAAACCTTTACTGGTATCATCCCTACTTGGGTACATGTCCTAACTATTCTATTAGAGTACATACTCCTTGAGGTCAATTACTATCATCTATGCATCCTCATAACCTCCAACGTTGCCTGGTATCTCCAGTGCCAGCCTGTGTTCTAGAGGCATTAATTTACCCTTGAACTTCGTGCAGCCCACAATACTCCTACACGTGCCCCTAACCAGATTAAAATGTAAGTGAGAAATTTTAACAAAATAAATAAAAAACACAATGATACACAGATAATGTTACGTTTTAAAACTAAGTCAGTCTGAAGGCCCTTAGGGGGTGTCCCACTCTACAGGTTGGTGGCCCCTGCCACTCTCTGAGTTTGACCTCACTGCTTGCTCTCCGTACTCTCCATGGTCTGATCACTCTGGATTGCTTTCTCCACCTCACACACATTGATCTCCATCTCCCATCTCTATGTCTTTGTCATGGCTGTCCCCCATTTCTGGAATACCAGTTTTCCTTCCTAACCTCAGACTGTTGGCTTCCTTGAAGACCCAAATCAAATCTAACCTTCTTCAGGAGGCCTTTGCAGGTCCCCAAAGCTGCTTCTGTCTTTTACTCTGACAGAACCTTTGGTCCACTCTGGGTATATAGTAGGCTACCAATCTATATACATGCTGTCTCTCCTATTAGAGTATAAACTCCCTGAAGGCAGCGACTGGTGGTTGTGGTTTTTTTCTGCCTTTCTTTTTTCTTTGTTTCTGAAGCACGTAGGGTTTAATGCTTGTTAATTGGTTGATTAAACCAAGGTGCTCGGATTGTTTTTTTTTAAGGTTTTTTGCCCAATCATTTATTTTTAAATATTGCTGACAGGTAGTTCTTTCACACGTGCATGTGCACACACACATGCAAACACACATTATTTTAATCTCAAAATTTCATTCTTAAAATTAGAAAAGAAATAAAACGTGGGGAAAAATACCTTTCAGTTCAGTAGTGAGTAGATTCTACTTTGCCATTTCAACAAAGGTCTAATAAATGCATGTTTGAACCTATTGCACAGAAGCAAAAGTCACGTTCTTCATCCATATAAACAAAAACATATAAATCAAAAGCTACTCAAGGTAAAAAGAAGCTTGTAAAACATCTCACAATTTCATTTTATATGACTGTAAATAAAGCTGGACTATGGAAAACAAAATATTTGGATGGTAAATTATGATAGAAGGCTTAAAATAGAATAAATAATTTTATAAAGTTAAGTTTTCTTCTTTTTATAAACTTCCCGAATCTTAAATTCAATATTATATATTCTATCTGAATTCTCTATTTTCAATGAGAACTCTATCTAGTGAGACTAATGCCTGGGGAATCTGTCTCACTGCCACTGAAGATAATTCAACAAGATAATTGAGCTGCAACTGTTTGACCAGCTAAATCATGGTGAAAACTACTCCACCTGCATGAAAGTATTAAACAAATCAGATGGTTGTTGTACGGAGGGACTCTAGGTCTCTTGTTCTGTTTCTGGTCTTCTCTTGCTTTCTTCGTTGGATTTTTCCTTTGAATTTCTGCATATCTCACTCTCTCTTTGTCTCTACTTGTCTATTTGTCTCTCTGTGTCTATATTTCTATCTGTGTCTTTGCCTGTCTTTGTCTGTTTTTCTGTCTCTGCCTGTCTTTCTGTCTCTTCTCTGTCATTTTGTTGCTCTCTGTCTTTGTGTCTCTGCCTGTTTCTGTCTCTGTCTCTATCTCTGTCTGTCTCTCTCACCTCTGTCTCTCTTTCTCATTGTCTCTGTGTCTCTCCTCCTGTATCAGGAGACTCCAATAGAAATATAATCATGTGGATGGACCACCGTGCAACCAGTCAAGTAGAGAGAATAAACAGAACCAGACATGGGGTTCTGAAATTTGTTGGAGGAGTGATGTCTGTGGAGATGCAGCCTCCTAAACTTCTCTGGCTTAAGGAGGTGAGTACCCAGAATGGGAGTTTGGGAGAAGAAAGTGGAACAATCCGACCTCACTCATCAACGATGACAGCTTTGCCTTTGTTAATCTCAAATTCCTTTTTTTTCCTCATCCCATTTGAAGTTAAGTTTCTGGGTCTGGGATGACTTTGAAATGCCAGAGCATTTCTTGGTGACCTGAAAAATAAAACTTCCAATGAATTCAAACTTTTCTATGAATTGCACACCAAGAGAATGCCAGTTTAATGGTTCCCATTAGAGATGGATGAGTGAGAAAGTTCAAGTCCACGAGAGACCCAATAGACTTGGAAATCCCTAGGGGGTCCAGAGTCCTAAGTATTCACCTAATGAGCAGTGCCTGGTATGATTCATGCCCTGGCTATAAATTGTTACCTAAGTTGAGATTTCAGTTACTCCAGAAGCTTAAAGGAAAAAAGAGAAAACCCACAGTTTGGTGCACTTGGAGGAATATTTGAGTCCCAAAGCCTTGGAGTCTAATCTCAACTATGCCTATTATTCTTATGCAATTCATCATATCTCTCTGACCCTCGGTTTCCTCTTCTGAAAAATGTGTGTTGTTGGGGTGGAAGAAGGGAGAAGGGAGACAATTGGACATAACAATAAACCCAGAGCTAGGAAGGACCTGTATTCAAATCCTGTCCCTGACACTTTCTGGTTGTATGACCACAGGCAAATCACTTACCTTCTCTGAAACTTACATGTAAAATGTTGATACTAATACCATTATTGCCTGTATGAGGCTTAAGTGAGATAACATACTTATGATGTCTATAAAGCATTTCATACATTCAAAGGTATTAATATATAAATGTAAACTGCAATAAGATTATGTGTAAAGTCTCTTTCAGCTAGAAACAAAAGGATTCCTTATTTAGTGTTAGGCTGGTTGGGATGAGAAATGTGACTGTTAAACTCTGGGATCTAGAGCTGTTGATCATGTGGTACGTTGTCAGAGGCCCAGTGCCCTCCCACATCAAGTTAGGTTCCCTGACTGGTATTGAGATTGACTGAGGCTGTCCTTCGACTAAGACCCAGGGAAGGTCATCCTCCCTCCCCTCTTTTTTCCTCCTCTCCTTTCCCTTCCTCTTTTTTCCCAGTACCCAGAAGTATAAGACATGGTTCCTGCCCTCAAGGTTCTTTCAATTTAGCTGGGGTGACCAATGAACAGACATAAAAACAGCTAAGTGCCCAAGTATATGTAACTTACTGATTCTGTGATTCAAAGACAATAGTCTAAGGATTAAGCACTAGGGTTGAAGTTAGGTAGACCTGGGTTCAAATCCTAATGCAGACATTTAGAAGCTGTGGGACCCTGGGCAAGTCCCTTAATAACCTCAGTGTCTCTCAAACAACTCCCTAGGGCTTTTCTACAATAGTTCAAAATGGCTGGCTTGCTGTCAGCAGAGGTGGATGAAGTTCCCCACCCTGACAAAATATTTGTACCGTCTGCCTCATGAGATGGAAGGAAAGCACTTTGTAAATTGTCAAGGCCCTGTACAAATATGTTATAATTATCTCAAACCCTCCCTGTTACATCCTTATGTCAACATTTTCCCAGGATCTCCTGTAATTGAATAAGATACTAAACATGTCCTCATTGTATATGATCCTCAAAGGAGATTTGTAGCTTCCCTGAAATTAATATGTGAGCTTAATAAGATCCAGATTTCCTCTGAAGCTTATAAATGAGGATCTTCTGCCTGGTGACTTCCTATTCAACCCAAATGGCCTCCTTAGACAACATTCTTTGCTTCCCCCAGGTGGTAGAAGCCTCACCCCAGGACCCAGATGGCATTTTCGCTGTATTCTCCTGTATAAGCTATGTATTTTCTTATATCGTGGTCACTGCCATATCTGTGTGATCCCTGTTCTAGGGCCACTAGGCGCCATAAGAAATAGAATTCTGAACCTAGAATCAGGAAGACTTGAGTTGAAATCCTGCCACTTACGAGCTGTGTCACCCTGGCAAGTGCCAGCCTCAGATTCCTGATCTTTAAAATGGCGACTAACTCCCAACATGGTGAGGAAAGAGACAATGAACCTAGTGGTTGTTGTTGCTTAGTCATTGCTCAGTTATGTCTGACTCTTTGTGACCTTTCTGGGGGTTTTCTTGCCAAAATCCTGGAGTGGTTTGCCATTTCTTTCTCCAGTCTGTCTCCGATTTTACAGATGAGGAACTGAGGCAAACGTATCTGAGGTCACATTTGAACTCAGATCCTTCTGACCAGGGATGGCATTCTATCTGCTGTACTACTTATCTGCTCTCATCTATAAAATGGACAGTTTTGAAATCTGTGGTACATTCAACATAATGGAAATTAGTTTTGTTGAGTGTTCCATTTTTTTTTCTTTTAGCAAATCCAAAGTAGCATTCAATCTAAAATGGGAGATTTATTATTTTTTTTTGGTTTATTTGTGATAACAAGTTCAGTGGAATGTTAGAAAACTCATTGTATTTGGGATCAACACAACTAGATTTAAAAACTAATTCTGTCATTTAATGCCTTTTTGACTTTGAACAAGTTACTTCCCTCTTTATAAAATGGGGGAATCAGACTGGG
The DNA here is from genome assembly GCA_028646575.1 of Pseudocheirus occidentalis. Classification (NCBI taxonomy): domain Eukaryota; kingdom Metazoa; phylum Chordata; class Mammalia; order Diprotodontia; family Pseudocheiridae; genus Pseudocheirus; species Pseudocheirus occidentalis. Next base: position 15,220,221 of record CM053593.1, read on the forward strand.
TGATTTCTGAGGTCCCTTCCATACCTGCATCCAGAATCCTTCAAGTTGATATTAAAAGCATTCCTGACATTCCCTTTAAACTAGCCTTTCTCCAGTGGTATTCAGTTCATTTTTTTGGAGAGTTCATTGAGTGCTTATACTCTGACATGTATTGAAAATAATATCACTACTTCAAGAATCTATCAATTCCTTGCCATGGAAAATTCTTCCATTGATGAAAACTGAAGATATTTGTAGGTCAGTAGAGGAATCTTACCAGATTGTCCAAGACTTGGGATCACAAAGCTAGACAGAGCCTTAACTAGGGAACCATGAGATCAGAAGGGACCTCAGAGGTCATTTAGTCCAAACCACCCATTTTGCAGAGAAGGAAACTGAGGTGCTGAAAACTTAAGTGATTTGTCCAAAGTCACACAGGTGTTGAGTTGGTGGTGCTTCCATTTGAACCTAATTGCTATGATTCTAAAGCCAGTATCCTTTGCACTTGGTCAAGTAAATATTCAAGGCCCACTTTGACCACGTTCTCCCTCATTGCAGAACAAGTCAACATATAGGTAATGATGACAAAGGCAAAAATGAGCCAGTCTACTCTCCAAGAACTTCCATTCTGCTGGACCATACGAAATGTACCTAGAGACAACTGTTTCCTTGTATGAAAAGTCAGCTTTGATAGCTGCCAAGATCCCTCCCAACTTTAGCATTTTATTTTCTTATCTTGAAAACAACTCTGCCAGGAAACAGCAGTCTTTCTTACTAAGAACTCGCATTTCTATAACATTTTCAGAACACACATTTCCATAATTATCACAGATTGCTGTAACAACAACGCATGAGAGAGTGAACATAGCAAGAATCCAATTTTATAGGAGAAGCAATGGCCTAGGAGGAGGGAAGGAACCTCCTCGAAGTCACACAATAAAGTCAAGCCAACAAGGAGTTATTACATGCTTATGTGCCAAGCACTGTGCTAAACTCTGGAGGTATAAGGAAAGGCAAAAACAGTCCCTGCCCTCAAGGGGCTCATAATTTAATAAGGGAGACAGCATACAAGCAACTAGGTACAAATAAAATATGTGGTATACACACACTCACAACATATATTATATATATATATATATATATACAAGCTGTGTGATCATATGTATATATATATGTATGTATGTGTGTGTGTGTGCATACAGGATAAGTTCAAAATAATCAACAGAAGGAAGGCATTGGAATTAAGGGCATTTGGAAAAGGCTTCCCCTAGAAGGGGAGATTTGAGCTGGGACCTGAAGGAACAAAGTTGGTGTTAGAGACGGAATTTGAGTCTAGTGTTCTCTCCATTATGTTGGTCTGTCTTTATAGTTCACTTCACTTCCCTTACTAATGGAAGAGCTTGAGACAAAGGAATAACCCGCTTTTGACATTTACTTCATGGCATATTCAGGAATAGAGCACAAATTCACATGTCCCAAGGGCAGTGGGCTAGCCAACACATTCTAATCTCAACGTGGTTCATTGCCCTCTTGGTTCTAGAAGTCAGATAGCAAAGGTCACTGGTCCAGATGTCCAGTTCACGCTGCAAAGAAGACATGTAGACTTTCTAAGACCAATTTAGCCTTTCTCTAGAGAGAGCCCCTCTGGCCCTTGGCTCTTGTCTTACAGTATAGAATTTTCAGTGTGTCCCTTATACTTAAGGTCTATGGGCCTCAGGTTGATGGATGTTTCCTTAATCAGAACTGTCAGATAAAAGGGAAAATGCCATGTGAATTTTTCATAACCCCCACGAGTCTGGCTTTTCCATTTGGTCTCAATGATTCTTGCTCTCTTCCTAATGAAGGCCAAATGTAAATTAAGTTCTGTCAGTTTTGAGCAGCTGGAGTCTTCTCTCCTCCCAAACATGAAACATGGGAGAGTAACAAGGTGCAGACTGAGGAAGGCTGTTAGAGCTAACTGGCTCAAGCAGACCTTGACAGTTTAATGTTAATGGAAGATAATTAACACGGCTTGCAGGAATGGCAAGAAGATACTCACATCCATCTTTGAAATCATTTCCTTTTTTTTCTATTGTCAGCACAGCTAGGATCTTGTCATTTCATTGCTTGAAATTTGTTCGTTGTTCTTTAAAAAGATCCTAGGAGCAATTGGTTCAAAGTTCCTAGAGTTTCCTTGACTCATGAAGAAAATGTTTAACCAGTTCCTGGCATGATGGAAAGGGTGCTGGCCCTGAAATCACTGGACCTGTGCTCAAGTGCCACCTCCTATACTCACTACCTTGATCATCTCAGGCAAATGTCACTTACCTCAGCCTCATTTGTCAAATTAAGGAGTTGGATTGGATGGCCTCTGAGTCCCCATACAGCTGAACTCTATGAACCTTGTCTCATTTTGGCCAAAGACCTTGTATTTGCTTCCCATGCTGAGAAAAGGAGGCAAGTCTGACTTTTAAGGAAATTCTTGTGATCTTTTTGGATCCTTGGCTGTTTTGCCTGTTTTAAAATAAACAAAATTACTGATTTGGAATGCAGAAGAACATGTTAATTTAAAGCAAGCTTCACCCATTGGTGTCAATGACCATATGTTACTCCTGTACATCTCCCTTATTAAGAATACTTGATGTGAATAGTGGGAAAAACCCACTGGTACCTGGTTCATAAAAATGAAGCTGTACCCCATTCCTCTCCTCCCCTTCTATTATCCAGCCAAAATGGCCTCCTTTCCTTTTTCTTTATAGGACATTGCATTACTCATCTCCCTGTCTTTGTATAGGTTCTCCCCAGTGAAAGATATGCCCTCCTTCTCTTCCTCCTGGGAGCATTCAAAGCTCAGCTCAAATACCACCTCCCCTCAACTGGTAGTACCCTTCTCCATACCCTCATATTGCCTTGTGTTCACTTTACATAAATTCCACATTTATTTGTTTATTTTGTGCACATGCAGCTTTCCATTCTACTGTACTCCAGATAGAACTGAAGTCCTTGGGAGTAGAAAGAGCTTAATTTTTGCCTTTGTGGTCCCAGAATTAACATATTATGATACAGTATCATATGTCATATGCCACATACCATCTATGTTATAAAACATAATATATTATAATACAATGTATTATGTATTGTATGTATGGAATGGCATATATAAAACATAATATTATATCTATTTATATATACCCATATATATGTATATATGGAAGTATGCCCTTTCATTCTGGGAGTGTAGGTAGCAGTCAGGCAATGATATTAAGCAGGGTTGGCCTTCCCAGGTCAATTTGGCACACAGGGGGCTTAGGATGCCTGCTGGAACCTCAGGTAATGTATTTTTCTTTGTTGTTTTCTGTAAAAATCCAGATAAGGCTGGATTTCCTAGGAGAGAAGATAGTTGTAGCAAGGGAGACTGAGGAGAAAGCAGGGATTTGGTGCTTAAAGTCCCAGTTTCCTATGATTACATGAAAAGACTTAATGTTCTTATAACTCTTTCCCACCAAAATTTAATGTGCTTTGTTTTATTTGTCACCTTATTAGGTTTGCCAGTCAGAAAACTTTCATAAAACTCCTACTATGTGCCAAGCACTCCTGGGCACTAAGGGTATGCATATATAATTTCTATATGGCAGAAACTACCAAAGCTTAGCCTTAGAGACCCCAGTGTTAGGGCAGCACAGTGAGGAAGTAAAGGGTGGTCATTGTGGAATAGTAAATTGATAATGTGGTAAAAGGACATTGAAAGTATTTGGATGGCTGCCATTGGGGATGATACCCCTTGTGTATATTGACAGTGCCCTCAGATGGACTCTCCTATCCAGATAACCTCTTTGTCTCTCTCTCTCTCTCTCTCTCTCTCTCTGTCTCTCTGTCCCTCTCTCTCTCTGTCTCTCTCTCTCTCTCACTGTATGTGTGTGTCTCTCTGTCTCTTTCTTTCTCTCCTCTGTCTCTCTCCTTATCTCTCTCTCTTTTTCTTTCTCTTCAGTTGTGATAAGTAAGTTGTAGCTTGATAAAGAGGGCATTCAGACTGTGCCCAAACAAACAAACAAACAAACAAAAATTTAGTTTCAGCAACAACAGTAACAAGAATTTGATGAACCAAGGACTGAAAATTCAGACTGGGTTGGGTCAGAGCTAGTTACAAGCCCTTGGCACATAGTAGATGTCTAATCAATGTTTTTTATTGATTATGAAAAGAGGGGCTGGCTTTGATGGCCTTGGACATCCATTCCAACTCTCTGTTAATCCTATGAATAGCCCTTTAAGGTATGCAATGAATATATTGTTGTGCCCATTTCAAGGATGAGAAAACTGAGATCCAAAGAGATTAGCAGATTTTCCCATAACCATAAGGTGAATAAAATTTTCAACTAGCATTTGATTCAAATTCATTTAATTTAGGAATTACTTTTAAACCTTCTCTGTGTAAGACACTGTGCTATGTGCTGGGGACATACCATTAAAAATGGAAAAAAAATCAAACCTAGGTCTCTTTTGACCTTAAAGTTCCTGAATTGTCCCCTTCTTTTGCATGATACTAGATTCACAAGATTCTGCCTTTAAATCCTTACTCAATTACTGTTTGTGTGGTTTTGCTGCTTGGGCCTCAGTTCCCTTATTTGTAAAATGAAGGAGTTTGACTATTTCAGGCATTCTTGACTTTTGTGTGTATCATGGAACCCTTTGGGAGTCTGGTGAAGCCTCTAAACCCTCCTCAGAATCATATTTTAAATACATAAAGTACAGAGGATTGCAAAGTCAATTAATTACATTGAAATACAGCAATCAATAAACATTTATTAAGTACCTACTATATGCCAAACACTGGGGTTATAAAAAGAAGCAAAAGACAATCCCTACCCTCAAGGAGTTTACAGTTTAGTGGGGGAGACAATATGCAAAGAAACACAAAGCAAACTATATACAGGATAAAATGGGGGGGGGAATTAGCAGAAACATGGAATTAAAGAGGGTTAGGGAAGGTTTCCTGTAGAAGGTAGGATTTTGGTTGGAATTTAAGAAAAATGGTGACGGGGAGTCAGTAGGTGAAGATGAGGGGGGAAAGTGTTCCGAGTATGGAGCACAGTCAGAAAAAATGCCAATGCTGAAAGAAGGAGGGTCTTGTTCATGGAACAGTCAAAAGGCCAGTGTCACTGCACTGAAGAGTGTGTATTGGGTAGGAAGGTGTAAGAATTTTGCAAAGGTAGGAGTGATCTGTATCAAGAAGGACTTTATGTGGCCCTGGATCCAGATGGCTCCAGGGGAGAAAGTGAGCTTGGTGACTTTGCACAGCCTTCCCTCATTTACATCCAATTCATTTGTATTTCCTGATATTATGGTCATCTTTGAGAATGAAGACAAACACCACCACCAACAAATGCCAAATAGAGCATTTTGTATTTGTTCTGGTGATGAGATGGAGCCACTGGAGTTTATTGAGTAGGAGGTGACATGGTCAGACTGCATTTAGGAAAATCTGTTTGGCAGCTGAATGCAGGATGGATTGGAGTGGGGAGAGACTTGAGGTGGACAGACAGACCCACCAGATGGCAGGTGATGAGGACCTGCATCAGTGGGGTGGCTTTGTCAGAGGAGAGAAGGAGACATATTGGAGAGATACTGCAGAGGTGAAAGTGACAGGTTTTGGCCAGACTGGATTTGTGGGGGGAAAAAGAGCTATCAAAACATTTTAAAAATTTGTGGATCCCGAGTTAAGAATTCCTGGACTAGATGACTTCTGATCTCCCATCTAGGACTAAATCCGTTGTCTTATTTCTCACTAGTGTTAGGTAACCATCCCCATTTTCTTCCTTCTTTTTTTTCATTCTTTGCCATATAGGTGAACCCTAAAGGCCATGGGATGCTTCTCTGTGTCCTGGTATCTGTCTTTTGTGAGCATTCAATTTAGCATCCTCTCACTCACCTTCCTTATGTAACACTTCACTCTACCCACCCACCCAGCCAATTTCCTTTCACTGTATTCTATTTCTGGTATTTGCTGAAAATATGTTGCTGCTAAATACAGAATCAAGCAAAGGTGGGATGGGACATTTTAATGCTTCCATATGTACATGGTGGGTGTGAGCAGGCTGTGGCATGAAGGAAATGTTGAAGAATGGGAGTAAAAGATATTATCTGGAAAATGTACAATGGGAAGAGATGATGGGCTGGTCACATGATGAGGGGAAGGAATGACAAGTAGCCAGCGAGAGTGTTCCACTGAAATCCTTGCAATGTAAGGTGAACAAGAGGACGGCTTCCATCATGTTGGATGGACCCCATGTAGTGAGTTTATGGGAGGAAAGAGACAAAAGTTTGATGGAATGAGGAGGCACAGACAGAATGCATTTGTACTATGGGCAGAATTTTAATTCACTAAGTTCATAGACTTATTTGAGCATGGTGAATTATTTCTCCAGTCTTGTATGGTTTTCAGTACCAGCAGCTCTATATCCATATTACTCCAGTCAAGGCTATTTAGATGACTCTAAAAGCATAGAGTATAAGAAATGTGAGAGACCTTAGAGGACTTAATCAAACCTGGCCTTAAATTGAAACCTATGGTTCCCAGTCACATCTAAACATCTCCAGGGAAGTGGAAACCACTTCCTGAGTAGTCCATTTGACTTTTAATAACACTAATAGATTGGCTGCAACCTTTCATCAAGATACAATTTGCCTCTTTGCAAGTTCTACCCATTCTTCATGACCTTATATCTGGCTGATATTAGGAGAGACTTTTGGGAGAGAATATGTTGGGAGAAAAAATGTTAGGAGAGAAGAGCACATCCATTATTCCTAATTCTCCTTTTTGCGGCCAAGCAAAGTGGGTCTAATCCCTTTTTATCTGTTTCTTGGAGCTATCCTTGTAAATAGCAGTATGGTGTAGTGGTTAGAAGGCTAACTTTGGAATCAAGAAAGATCTGGGTTTTAGTCCTGCCTTTGAACATTGGATGTCAGAGGTATGGAACTTTGGGCAAGTAGTTTAACCTTTCAGTACCCTGGACAGCTCTCTACTAATCTGTGGTTCAATGGGAAGAGCAATGGATTTGGGAACAAATCCTGCCTCTGCTATGTACTACCCATGTGACCTTGGGTCAGCTGCTGAATTTCTCTAGAGCTCAATTTTCTCATTTGTAAAATTAGAGGTTGGACTAAATGGTCCGTAAGTTACCTTCTGATTCTAAATCTATGATTCTTAGACTATTTTGGAGTTAACAGAGCAGTTGACAGTCTGCATTAATAATAGGCATTCCTATGCTGGGATTCCCTCACATCAATGAAATTACAGATCTGGAATCTCAATTAGAATTCAAGGTCCTTGAGGGCAGGGATCATTGTTGCATTTCTTTATATCCCAAATGCTTAATGTGGTACCTGGCACAGAGTAAATAAATGCTTATTAGCTTATTCCACCCTAATCATTCTTCTTTATGAGGCCACTAAAATAACCATTAGGTTGTCAGTAGTGGGAAATCATGACTTGGACTGAGAAGACTCAGTGTCACTATTGAATCAGCCTGTCTGATTTCGGGCAGCTCTTTGAGCCTCAGTTTAGAATCTTTAGGACAGGGGAGATGCCTCCACTGCCTTGCTTGCCAGGTCTTCCTGACTATAATCCTTGCATTCTCTACATTATCTTATGCTGCTTCTCAACTTCCCAGTTTCATGAAACCCCTGAGATACTGTGAAGACCATCCAAGACAGTATGGAATGATATTGAGTAGAGTCATATTGGCTTTTAAATACAGCAGATGTCCAGTAAGATCCATTAGACAGTGTACTTGAGGAGGTCCTTAACTTAAGAAGGGAGAATTTAGTTGGATATAGAGATGAGTAAATGTAGAATAAACTCATTGAGGCACTGGGCTTAGCTGTCAGAGTGAGAGTGAGAAAGAACAGGTTAATGCCCTGCCTCTGCTGTGTGACCCTTGTGTCTCCTCTCAGGGCTCTGGGTTGCTCCCTGACTGGTAGCAGTCTGCTTTTTTAGAGGTAGTTTCTTATCAAAGAGTTCCATCCACCAATAAAACCAGGGGAGAAATGCCAATCACTCAGTCAATGGGGATTTATTGTGCACCTAGCATGTATCTGGAATTGTACTAAGTACTAGGGATATGAAGACAAAAACAAAGAGTAAAGGACAGGCCCAAAGCTCGTGAAGCTTGTACAACATATGTACAACCTGTTCCCTCCATGGAGAAACTCCTGTGCTGCCCCCTCCTGCTCTCCTGTGTTTATTGTGGTTTACTTCTCTGGGATCAGTTTCAGAAAAACCCAAGCTGACATGCTCAGAATCAATCATGAACACATAGACTGAGACCTGAAAGGGACTTCAGAGGCCATTCTATCCAGGGGTCCTAAACCTGGGATCCCTAAACTTGGTTTTTATTTTTTCTTCCTCATTAAGAGATTTTTTTAGCTTTCAACATTAATTTTTATAAGATCCCAAATTCCAAATTTTTCTCCTTTGCTCCCTTCTCCTTTTCTAAGACAGCAAGCAATCTGATATAGGTCATACACGTACAGTCATGTTAAACATGTTTCCACATTAGTCATGTTGTGAAAGAAGAGTCAGAACAAAAGGGAAAAACCACGAGAAAAAAAGTGAAAATAGTTTGTTTCAATCTACATGTAGACTCCGTTGTTCTTTCTAAGATGTGGTTAGCATTTTCCATCCTTTGCACAAGTCCTTTGGAATTGTCTTTGGTTATTGTATTGCTGATAAGAACCAAGTCAAACATAGGTGATCATCACATGATGTTGCTGTTACTGTTTACAATGTTCTCCTGGTTTTTCTCACTTCACTCAGCATCAGTTCATGTAAGTCTTTCTGGATTTTTCTGAAATCCACCTACTCATCATTTCTTAAAGCACAACAGTATTCCATTATATTCATATACTACAACTTGTTAAGCCATTCCCCAAATGACGGGCATCCCCTCATTTTCCAATTTTTTGCCACCACAAAAAGAGCTGCTCTAAATATTTTTATACATGTGAGAACTTTTAAAATAGTATTTCTGTTTCAATGTAATTTGTTTTCTCAGTAATACTCTATAATTTATTTTATGCATTTAAAAGCATTATTTTGAGATAGAATCTATAGGCTTCACCAGCCTGCCAAAGAAATCAATGACACAAAAATGTTGTCTAATCTAATCCAACCCTTTAATTTTACACATGAGGAAACTGAGGTTTCCTGAGATAAAGGGATTTTCCCAAGGTCACACAAGGAGTATCAGAAGTAGGCTTTAAACCCAGGTCCTCCTACTCCATAGACTGAATCTTTCTATTCTACAGTACTACCTAACTTTGCTCCCCATTCTTTGGACATCTGCACAACTTTGCCAGTACTTGCTGTCTTTATCTTTTCCTCACCTGTCTATACTACCTTTAGTTATGGAACCATGAACCCTGATAAAAATAAATTCTGCCATTATTCTTGCAAGGCATGTGTCAATATGCTCCCCTGTGGCCCTATTCACCATTTCTGTAACTTTTCAGACTAATGTTTCCTTCTCTAGCCACCACTTCCTATGTGTGTTTTCTTCCCCATTAGAGAGTAAACTTCTTGATGGTGGAGACCAACTTTACCTTTGGTATTAGCTTCAACAATCTATCCACTGTACCACCAAGCTGCCTCAGCTAGAGCATAAGATTTTAGACTAAAAAGGGGGAGGGGGGAACAGTTGTTCTCAGTTTGTTTTACATCATTTATGTTTCTCTCCAGTTTTGAAAGTATTTAAAGAATATGGAAAAGACAGGTAGGCTACATAGAGTAAGTAGACTTACTATAGGATATTATAATGATAATATAGCATGTAGAAAGAGAGCATATCAGTATAATGGGATATAGGAACTATATATTTATATATCTATTTATGTATTTCTTGATTCTTTAAGACAGCGATTCTCAACCTGTGGGTCATGACCCCTTTGGGGATCGAACAACCCTTTCACACAGGTCACAGGGGTTGCCTAAGACCATTGGAAAACACATATTTCTGATGGTCTTAGGAACCAAGACATCGCTCCTCCGTCTGTCTCCAGGAGGGTCTGCCCAAGGTTGCAGCATTAGGAAGGTTGAGAACCACTGCTTTAAGACATGTAAATAGAACTTAGAGCCGGAATGGTTCACAGAGATTTTCTCATTTCCCCACCACCTACTTCACCTTCATGGGCCTCTTAAATGAATTTTTAGAAACGAGGAAAATGAGAGCCAGAGTTCTAATGACTTGTCCATCGTCACATAGAGCAATCTCTTCCCCTCACCTGCACCTGAATTTACAGATGAGTCTGAAGGAGGTCCAGGAGAAGTGACTTCTTAAAGATGACATGGCTAGTGAATTGACAGTGCCAGCTCTACTTTAGGGGGATATACCAATGAACTTTCATCTTCTGGGTAGATTTTCCTTTTTTAAAATTTGTATTTATTTTTAATTTATGTAATAAATCAAGCATTTCCCATAATATAGCACAATAAAAACATTGCACAGGAAACTGCAAATCTATTATGCAGAACTTGCTATTTCTTTTAAATATGTAGTAAAGCTATCATGTAAATTCCTTTTTTTTCTTTCCTTCCCTGCCCTAGAGATTGTGATGCCATTAAACATGAATACATATGTAAAATCATTCTATATATACTTCAATTAATCAGTTTTTTCTCTGGATGTAGACAGTGTCTTCCTTCATATGTAAATCCTTTGAAGTTAATTTGCATATTTATAATAGTTAAGATAACATATGGGTTCAAAGTTGTTTTTAAACAACCTTGCTGTTATGTATATAACACTCTGCTTATTTTACTCTTCATTATTTTGTACAAGTCTGTCCAGGTCTTTCCAAGATCGTCAAGCTCATCATTTCTTATAGCACACTAGTATTCAGTCATTCCCGCATCGAAAAGTATCCCTGCAACGTCCAGTTCTTTGCCACCACAAAGAGAGCTGCTATAAACATTTTGGAAAATGTAGGTTCTTTCCCTTTTTCCCTAATCATCTTTGGAAATAGGCCAAGGAGTGATATTGCTGGGTCAAAGTGTATAGGCAGTTTAATAATTATTTGGGCATAATTTCAGAGAGCTCTCTGAAATGGTTAGATAAGTTCACAATTCCACCAACAATGAGTTAATGTCCCCATTTTTCCACATCCCCTCCATATTTGTTGCTTTTCCCTTCAATCACTTTAGCCACTCTGATAGTTATAAGACGATATCTTGAGGTTGTTTTAATTTGCATTTCTCTAATCACTAGTGATTTAAAGAATGTTTTATATGACTATAAATTGTTTTGTTTTCTTCATCAGAAAACTGCCTGTTCATATCCTTTGGCAATTTATTGATTAGGAAATGAATCTGGATTGATTTTCAAAAGCAAGAGGTTCTTCCACCTTTGGGAGAAGAGTTAAGGAATAAAACTATCCTGTTCCTCTGCCCCAGAACAATTGAGGACTTTAAAAAAGCCTCCTAGACCTGTATTGTGTTTTGCAAGGGGATATAAACTTTCATCAAGAGCCAAGACCTTAGCTGTACCATTCCTTGGTGACCTTTTCCATTCTAAATATTATTTTCCCTTTTCATCATAAATCTCATTTTCCCTCTCACACAAAAAGAAAACACATGTAATATCATCTCTTGTATCAAGCCAGGTCATCTCCTTGGAAGTTCTGTGCAGGGACTTTTCAGGTTAGGACCAGATTCTCTTTAACCTTTGAAGAGGACATAGGGTCACGTTAGCTACTCTTACAGCATCTGCTATGGATTTTGTCTTTGGGAAGGGGGGATATTTCCCCTATGGAGGTTCCATGTAAATCAGGCTCATAATTCAATATGCCTCATGTTCACTCAGTGGAGTATTGAGCAACTTTTTTTTTAATGTAAGGTAACCATCTATTTCTTGGTTTTTAGTTTCCTATTGTTATCTTTATTTCTTACATGTGTCTTCCACTTTCAGGCCTACAATACCACTGATATTGATATTCCTGAAAAATAACAGATTCCAGAGAATTAAAAACAAAATAAACTTTCTTTGATTAGCTAGATAAATCTCATAATTAATCAAGAACATTTCTTTATGCATCAGTAGTACAAACACATATCATCAAAAAGTGTTCATTTAGCCCCTTCTGGAAGACTTCCAGTGATGTGGAAGGAACTGACCACTCACTTAACTCATCCCTTCTAGTTGTGGACCTCTTTGATGAATTTATTAGTGATCCCTCATCATCTCTTGTCTGAGCCATTGCAGTAGCTTCTTGATGGGTCTGTATTCCTCAAGTTTCACTGTTTGAATCCAACTTCAATTTAGTCACTAAAGTGATTTAAAAAAAAACAAGCAAACAAAAAAACAATGCATGTCCTACTATGTCACTCCCTTGTTCATGTTGTCTCCTCCATTGGATTGTAAGCTCTTAGAGGTCAGAGATTGTCTTTTCCTTTTTTTTTGTAAACCTATTACTTGACACAGTTCCTTGCATGTAGTAGGCACTTCATAAATGTTTATTTATTCTTTGATTGCCAGCTCTGCCAAATATGGATTGGAGGGAGGAGAGACAGGAGAGAGGGAGGCATTGTTTCAGATATTTGGTTCCAAAGATTAAATCAAGTCTAGACCTGAAGGTTGGGTAAAAGTGAGCTATAATTCACCCGCATCTGTTACTTTTGGCTATGCAGGTAAGTGGTTAAAATTTCTCCAGTGGTTTAGGTGGAAGTCTTCATTGTTTGAGTCATTTCAGAACTAGACTAGACAAGACAAAGCCCCAGAGAATATACTCTTGTGCTGACCCCTGGTAGGCAGTGGGGCTGGACCTGATGACCTAACAGGCCTTTTTCCACCTCTGATTCTGGTGAGGGCATGACTCAGAGACAATGACATCATAGATGAGCTCATTCACCCTGAGAAAAGATGTGTCTGCTGAGCAGGGGCAGTGTCCTCATGCTTCCACCCTTCCCACTTGTTTTCCTCTTCCTGAGCATGTGGCACTTTGAATTGGTTTATGCTGTTCTTTGCCCCTTCTACCTTGTCATTGTTTAATAGTTTTACTTTTTATTACCTCTCATCCAAGTCATCTCATATTTTTTCCTCTTCTCTTCATTCATGTCTCTTTCCTTTCTTCTTTGCTCTTTTAAAATTCTCATTTCTTTTTCTTTCTTCTGTTCTCTTTTTTCTTCATTTCTCTTTGTTCTCCTTTCCTTTCTTTTTAAATTCTCTTTTTTCTCTTCTTTGAGTGTGGCTAAGGCTGGTATTTTCATGCCTTCTTGTTGACTTCCTATCTTTCCCTTGTGTCCAGTTCTCAATGGTGTTTCTCATGTAGAGAGGCATATTTGCTGTAAGTACTATATTTTTGAGCAATATTTTAAGTAAATCAGTTACTTCTCTGAATTGGATTAATTCATAATACAGTGAAATCATAGGATATGAGAGCTAGAAGGGACCTTAAAGGTCATCAGCACCAACTGCCTTGTGTTATATACAAAGAAACTGAGGACCACAAAGGAGAAGTTCCTCAGGGAATATAGCTCAGACATATTGCTCATTTCTCTCAAACCAAGAGAAGTGACATAATAGAACATCGCAGCTCTTGGACTTCCAAACCAACTGCAAGCCACTTTCTAATTGTGATGATTTTAATATTAATGTCTCATGGAGCTCAGCCCATGGAAAGAAAGTTAGTAGAAGTAAATACAAGCATATGTCAAAACTTTCCCCAATATTCAAAGGCTTACCTCTGTAAGCTTCATGGGATTTAGGATCTTCCTGCCCATTGATAGACCTCACCTGGAGCCCATTAAGGGAAGCTTGCTTAGGGAAGGCTTGCTTGTGGGAAGGCTTTCATATCTTTTGCTAATTTCTAATTGGCAAATTAATTATTAGGCACTAATTAGGCACTGAGAAAAGATGGTTGTGATGCTTTCTGACTCTGAGAAGTGTATATATACTCTGAGTTGGTTCTTTGTTTTGAGGGCTCACTTATGAGAAAGATCTTGTGATTCCCTGGTGAGATTCTAAGTGGACATATTGTCAGAGCTCCCAAACTGCTCAGATGTAAAGGCTCTCTTGATCCAGGGATGTGTGTAAAATATATAGCTGATTCAGGCAGTCAGAGCCATTGTCTGCTTTATTTCTCAGCTTGTATTTTCTCTGAAGTTCAGAGTGCTGACTTTTTCTCTGAACCAGTGAATGTAATTAAAAATATTGTTGACCCGTTAAATAGCTATCTTTCCTAGTAAAAGAGATCTAAGAACCTGTTCTAGCAGCCATCCCAGGTATGCCAGTGTGGTTGTTGTTACAACCTCCTACAATAGAACCCTATTATCACCCAGAACTCTTATTACATGATTGCAGATAGAACATGGGTCAAATCTTATTCCTCAAATGCTATTTTATGGAGCAAAAACGACTGGCAGATAGGATCATCCTGGAATATGAGGGGGTGCCTCAGCAAAACTGTTTATAAAGGGGTACAAACAGAATTATAGGAATTAACAATGGACACAAGCTTAGTATTTAGAACTAGATGGAACCTTGAAGACTATAGTCTGATTCCCTTTTTCAAAAATAAATAAACTCTGGCCCAGAGAAATAAAATGACTTTTCCAAGGTCAAATAGTAAGAAAAGAGTATCAGACTTTTGGGTTCAATCCAGTAGCCTGAGGCTGATTTCTCTCTCTTTTTTAAAAATTTAATTCTAAAATTAACAAATACCACATATAACAGATTTACATATATGTCCATATATTTGCATATATATTATAGCAAAAGAAAGAGAATTGTACAAGAAACTTCAGGTATCTATTATGTGTATCTTGCTTTTCCTTTTAAATGTATAATAAGATCAACCTGTAGCCTTTAAAGCTTTTTTTTTATTTCCTTTTGGTCTTCCTTCTGTCTTTTTTCTCATCTTTCCTTCCTTCCTTCCTTCCTTCCTTCCTTCCTTCCTTCCTTCCTTCCTTCTTTCCTTCCTTTGTTTGAATGAGTACTTGGTTTCCAGTTCTGCTGAAAAACAAAACAAAACAAAAAATACAAAAACAAAAACTATGCTATAAATATCTGTGTCCATATGTAACCTTTTCTTTTTTCTTCAGTTTAATTGAATATCAGCAGTATAGTCTGGTCATGTAAAATTTAGTGATTTTTTTTTGGACACCATTCCAAACTGTTGTCTGTTGTCCAGAATGTCTGTACAAGTTCACAACACCATCAACAATGCATCAGTGTGCTTATTTGTCTGCTGCTCTCTAATAGTTGCCATTTTCAAGTTTTTTTTCTTCTTTCTAAAGATGAAAAGTATAAATTTACATCTCTCTCTCTCTCTCTCTCTCTCTCTCTCTCTCTCTCTCTCTCTCCCTATATTTGGTTTCTTCCTTTGAAACTGCCTATTCATATCTGTTGACCATTTACCTACTGGAAAATTGTTCTTGTTCTTATAAATTTGAATTGATTTCTTATATAGCTTGGAAATGGGACCTTTAATAAAAAACTTATTACAATTCCCTCTCCCCAGTAACATCTTTTCCTTACATTTTTAGTTAAATTAGTTTTATTTCTAACTAAGAAAACCCAACACTTTAAAATTTTTATATAACCATAATTCTATATTTTATCTTTTGTCCATCCCTAGCCCTTGTCTGATCATGAAATTTTCTTCTATTTATAGATCTAAATAGGTAATTTCTTTTTTGATCCTCTAATTGTTTAGGTTATCTCCCTATATGTCTAAGTAATGTATCCATTTGTATCAGTATATGGTGTGAGCTGTTGGTTTATACCTAATTTCTGCCAGACTACTTTTCAATTTTCACAGAATTTCTCCCCCCAAAAATGTTGAGACCTTACTCTAATATCTGGGGTCATTAGGTTTTCCAAACACTAGACTACTAGGTAGCACGTAGAAGAACTAGGATCTGACTCCAAAGTTCTCAAGTTGTCCTTTTCACAAAGTCCCTTCCAGTTTTGAGTTTCATCCTATTAAAATCACATGCCATAAATTTTCACTTACTTTATTTTCTTATTTTCTTGTGCTTTTGTTTTACTTTTGATTTGTTTCTTCTTCCACAACCATTATGCATATGAAAATGTTTTACATGATAGTGTATGTATAAACTATATCACACCCTACCATTTTCAGAAGAAGGAAGCAGAGGGAGGGAGAAAAATGTGGAACTCAAAATCTTGTAAAAATGAATGCTAAAAACTTTCTTGATTTGTAATTGTGGGGAAAATAAAATACTACTTAAAGCAAGAAAAAAGAAGACCTTATGCCAGGGAATAATGTAATGGTAATAATTCATGTCTTGCCTTGCCTTCCCTTTATAGACATCATATCATTTCATAATCACAATAACCCTTCAAAGAAGATGGTATTTTCCATCTTTTCACTACCAAATTTTGACATATGGGGATATGAAAGTTTAGAGAGGTTAAGTTAGTGTCCATCACTCATGAGTATCAGAGGTGAGATTTGACCTCAGAATGTCAAGACTCTAAACCTAATCCTATATCCATTATTGCATAGATAAAAATACTTGGCTAGTCCCTAGGGTAGTGTACCAATAATGCAATATTCACAACACCCATTGTGGTTATGAATATGATGGTATAGTTATGAATCACAAAATGTAGCAAACTTTCCACATGAAGGGCAGGAACAAGGTCTTTATTCAGAAACCAGCACCCCAAGTCCCAGAACCAGAAAGCCAAAGTTGTTATAGTGGTCATGAAGTTGATACACATGGTTAATGCAGTGAACACCCACATTCCCAAGCCTTCAAAAATAGAACAGGCTGGCTCAAAGAGGGATCCCTTTCAGAC
>CM053593.1:15237492-15242492 GCA_028646575.1 Pseudocheirus occidentalis
AAAAAAAAAAAGAAAATGCTTTGTTCATGAGAAACAGGAGGTGCTGGTAACTCTGAAGACCAAGTGTTAAAAGGGGGAGGAAGGTATAAGGAGATTAGCAGGATAGGAAGGGTCTATTTGTAGGCATTTTAAAAACCAGAGTGTTTTGTATCTTATCCTACAGGCAGTAGGGAGTCATTGGAGTTTATTGAATAAAGGCATGATGGAGGCAGACGTCTACTTTAGGAAAATTACTTTGGCAGCTGTGTGGAGGACAGACTGAAGCAGGGAGGGACTCACATTAAGCATACCAGCTATTGCAATAGTCCAGGTATGTGGCTGTGAGGCTGCCCCAGGGTGGTGGCAGTGTCAGAGGGGAGAAGGGGATGTATGGGAAAGATTTTAAAGTAATAAGGATAAGACACAGAAACTGCTTAGATGGGGGGGGGGAGCGGTGACAGAGTAGGGAGGTGAAGATGATGTCTAGGTTGCAAGCCTGGGCCACCTGGATGGGGGTGGTATCCTTAAAAGTGGTGGAGAATTTAGGGAAAGGGTATGGCTTGTGGAAGAGAAAATGAGTTTCGTTTATGGTATGTTGAGTTTAAGATCTGTGGGACATCCAGATTGAGATGTCCAATATTCAATTAGAAATGTGAGACTGTACAATAAGAGAAAGGTTAAGGTTTTGTCGTTAGAACTGAGAATCATCTGCATGGAGGTGGTCATTTAACTCATGTCAGCTGATGGCATCACCAAGCAAAATAGGCTGGAAGCCCATGACAGAGCCTTGGCTAGCAGGCACGTCCCAGATAAAAATCCAGCAAAGGTGCCTGAAAAGCAGCCATCAGACAGGTAGAAAGAGAACTAGGAGTTAAAAGGATTACAGAAACTGGGGAAAAGGAAATATCCAGGCAAAGAGGGTGACTGACTATGCCAAAGTCTGCAGAGATTGAGGAGAACAAGGATTTGTGATTTAGAGATCATTGTTGACTTTGGAGAGAGTGGTTTCCATTCAGCAGAGAAGACGTCAAAGTAGCCACGCTCCTCAGAACCACCAGCTGGAGCCAAAGAGAAATTCCATCTGTCTGTCTTCTTCCTCCTCATTCCAACATATGCCAACCTGCCATCACTAAATAATGACTTAACCATCAGGCCAGAGGTGGCTCCTCTTTCCTATGGTCAGTGCTCTATTTAGGACTATTGTAGGCTATGACTGCATTGTAGATCGATTGACCTGCTTCCCACATTGTTCTGGTGTTCACATTCTTAAGTTCCAGTTCCATGTTTCCAATTGCATTGTGGCCATTCCTATAAGGGTATTCAGTAATCATTTTATACAAATAACTTTTATTTATACCTATCCATCCCTAGTTGTTTTCCTGAGTTTGAAGACTTCCTCTCCACCTGTCTGTTGGATAGCCCATCGACAATTCAAAATGTCCAAAATAGAAATTATTATCCCCCCTCCAAAAACCCACTTTTCTTCTGGATTTCCCTATTTCTGTTAAGCCTGTCATCATTTTCCCAGTTTCCTAGATTTACAGTTTTGGAGTTACCCTTGATGCTTGCTTCTCCATCACCTCACATATCTGATCAGTCACTAAATATGATCAAGCCTACTTCTGTTATAGACCAGCACTTATTTAGCACCATGGCTGGCACATAGTAGGCACTTAATCATGTTTATTGATTGGCTGATTGATATTCTCATCTGTCTCT
This sequence comes from Pseudocheirus occidentalis, assembly GCA_028646575.1. Taxonomy (NCBI): domain Eukaryota; kingdom Metazoa; phylum Chordata; class Mammalia; order Diprotodontia; family Pseudocheiridae; genus Pseudocheirus; species Pseudocheirus occidentalis. Next base: position 15,239,191 of record CM053593.1, read on the forward strand.
TTCTTTATAATTGCAGATCCAGCATTGTAATCTGAGACTTCTTTATCTCTGAGACCAGTGCACTAGCTTCCTTATTGGTCTGCCTGCATTTGGTCTTTCCCCTTTTCAATCCATTTTTTTTAATGCAGCCACCAACTTGATATACCTAAAGAGCAGTTCTGACTATTTCAGCCCTCTGTTCAAAAAGTTTCAGTTGTCATCTATTTCATTTGGAAGATGAATCCTGAGCCTGAAATTTAAAGTCACCTCCAAGCCTTTTTCTTTGCAACTTAACCTTGTTTCACATTACTCCTATTTGTACTCACTATTCTGATCAGTTTGGCTTGCCAGATGTTTGGCTATGTTTATGTTTCATATCCTGTCCCCATAACCTTTTCCTGCTTTGCCTGGTAGTTTCCTGCGTTTGAGATGCCCTCTTGCCCCAACTCTGCCTCTGCAGATCAGTTGCTTCCTGCCAAAGAAAGCCTTTCCTTATTCCTCCACATTGTAGTGAATTGGAAAGGATTTCTGGGGCCACTCAGTCTAACCCTTCTCCTTTTATGAGGAACCTGAAGTCAGAGAAGGTAAGTAATTTACTCAAGGTCACATTGCTAGTAAGTGTCAGAAACAAAATTTTAACCCTGGTTCTCCTACTACAGATTTAATTTTTTAATTGATTTTTGATTAATTAAGTTAAAAATTGATTTTTAATTTTTCTTCTACTGTACATCTTAAGCTTGTGTATTCCTGGTCCAGCCCCCCCAAATAACTGTGTTTTCCCATTCTGGGCCTGTTCGTTTTGTTCTTTTTTCTCTTCGAATATGTCCTGAATTTATCAGATACTACCTGGTATTACCATACCAAGAGTAGAAGAACAACAACAATTCCCATTTGCAAAGCATTAAAGTTTGCCCCAAGGGTGAGGGAATCCATAGGTTGGAATAATAAGGTAGGAAGGTAGTAGGAGAGATATAGGAGAGATGGATTCCAGGTAGGAAAACCAGGAAGGAAGCCCAAAGTTGGGAAGCCAATGAATCAAAGGGGACAACAGGGAACCTGGGTCATTTAAGGAAGAAGGCAAGTTTCAGTGCAACAAGTACTTCTACAGAGTTTCGGTAGAATGGTGGTTGTAACATCTTTTCCACTCACAATATTGAGTAATGGAGACTTAGCATTGTACATTAAGAGTTGATAGAGATCTTATAGTAGGTCATCTTGTCCAGCAACAGAGAGGTTAATTTGCCCACACCTGCCAAGGTGATGGGCTTGAAGTTAGAAGACCCAGGTTCACACTTTGACTTTTCCATATGTATCCTCTATGACACCAGCCAAGTTGGACCTTGACTTCTTGATTGGAAAAATTAAGGGGTGAAAGGCAGGATGGCATAGTAGATGGGGCATTATACATGGAGTCAGCAATGCTCCACTTCAAAGCCTCAGACATCCAGTAGCTGAGAAAGTAACTTGTCTTGCCTCAGTTTCCTCATCTATTGCATGAAGAGACTGGACTGGATGGCCCTCAATTGATGACCCTATGATCCTTGACACCCCCACCCCCCAGCCACCTCCTTAATAATCTCTTTGCCAGTCACCTTTTCAAGTCTAATGGAAACAGTATATACCCTGTAGGGACTCTGACCCTGTGGCTCAGCTCTCCTCAATGGTGACTGCCTCTATTTTTTTTCTTTGCTTATTTGGAGGGCAATTGGGGTTAAGTGACTTGCCCAAGGTCACACGGCTGGTTTTTGTGTTGTGTCTGAGGCTGGATTTGAACTCAGGTCCTCCTGACTCCAGGGCTGGTGCTCTATTCACTGTGCCACCTAGCTGCTCCATGACTGTCTCTAATATTATTTCTGGAAACTCACAGCCATGCTTTGCTTCAGCCCTTCCTCTCTGATCACCTCCTCCACAGTCACCTTATCAACCACCTCAATGCAACAGGATCTACTCTTTCTTCTCTCCCAGTTCTGGAATCATGGACTATGATCCCATTGTTCCTGGATGGTATAGTCCAATCTCTTTCTCTATGACCCTATTCTCCATCCCTGTGCCGCTCCATGATTCCCTGGTGGGTCCCAATTAGGATGTCAGCTCTTTGAGGGCAGAGATTTTCTTGTTCCTATATTTGTATCCTCAGTTCTTACCACCATGCCTGGTATACAATAGGCACTTAATTAATGCTTTTTCTTCCATCCATGCTGTGACTAAATGTCCTCATAGTTCTCTTCCAGTCTAACTCTGTGATCCAACGATCCTATATGAACTTGATTTATCTTTTCAGTTTTCCTCATTTGTAAATCAATTTGGGCTACATCTCCAAGGCCTGTTCCAACTCTAACCCTGTAGCCCTATGTGGCAAGGTACAGATGACCACTGACACTTATCCAGAGCTGTAATACACAAATTTAGATGTTGTGTTAAGGGACAGACACAAACCTACTCGATATGTTGCACAGATCAGGTGACATTTTCTGTTTGTTACCTTTTTTCTTGTTGGCTTCATGGCCAAACACAGTTGTTTGCATCGTCACTCACATAGGCACACACAAGCACACATACACATGTAATGGAGTTGAGTTCTGCCCAGCAGGTTAAAAGCCAGACTCAACAGGTAACCCTGGCATCCTGCTGAGTCAGCATCTTGACCGCTGAATTGACAGTTTCTCATTTTTTTCGGTTTGCTTGTTTTTATTGTTGCTTTTATCGAACACCCCTCCACTCACACAAAGGTCTGAAGTCGAGTCTCATTAAATACTAGCCTTCGTGTAGAAAGTTGTGTGTGCTCAGGCCCCCAGCTGAAGGGGAGCATTGTTGTCTGTCCTGACTGTTACGTCTAGTAAATAGCTGGTTGTCTTGGTGACGGCAGGGAAGGTGGAGGGTCCTCGATAACCACATGAATTCTTTAAAGAAAACATGATCAGAGCAAATTCCAGCACAGGTTTGGAGAAGAGGAAAGGGGTCAGACAGCTCCTTCCTTTTGTAAACTCGATTCTAAAAGAGGTGCAAATCCTTGGGACTGAAATTGCTCATCTTCTCTAAAAACAAACAACCAAAATCACCACCACAAAATCTGGGAATAAAGGCAATCCATTTGACAGAGTTTGTGCACATAATTTTAGCATCATGGTATAAAGATATTTTTTTCTTTTTGATAACATTTATCAGATGAGTTTCACATGGGCTGGGTGGGAAATATTTGTTATGTCAAAAGCAATAAGCAATTGTTGAACATCATCTGACCTTACATTGAGAGCAAGAAGGCACCTGAAAGGCTGGCTGGTCCAGGCTTCTCATTTTTAAAAAGAAGTTCGTTTTAATTGATA
>CM053593.1:15247492-15270963 GCA_028646575.1 Pseudocheirus occidentalis
TATACTTTTTATCCCCAGTAGCAATAACAAGGCCTGGCATATATCAGGTACTTACAATTGACTTGTCCATTGATTGGATGTCACAACCCTCCTCAACTATTCCAATGGGCTCTAGTTTCCTAGGCTCTGCTAGGCCCGTGATTTACCACATCCAGTAATATTTGACTCCATTATAACTCAAGGTGAAAGAATAATGTCTTCTAGTCAAGCCAACAAACATTTGTTAAATGACTATTTGGAAGGCTCAATGCTAAGTGCCGAGGATTCCAAGGAAAAGACAGTCCACAATCTCAAGGAGCTAACAATCTAATAGCTGAGAAAGCATGCAAATGACAATGTATAAACTTGGAAGCGTCTCAGAGGGAAGACACGTGAAAGGGCATTGGAAAAGGCTTTTTGAAGGAGAGGGATTTTAACTAAGATGTGAAGAAAGCCAGAAAAACCAAACGTGTTTGTCAGCTTAATTTGGGGATTTACTCCCATCAAGTGAATCCAGGAGAATGTAAGCTTGTGGAGGACAAGGCTAGAGGGTTATTTTCAAGACCTTCATAGATGCTTCTTAGAAAGACAAATAAGGCAAACAAATAAGTGGCATTAAATTCACATGGAAAGAAGAAAGGATGGCACGGGAACAGCCCAAGTCCCCACTTGTGTTCTTAGGATATCCGGTGAATAAGATGACAGCTGCCACTATGTTGGGTGTTTTTCCTGGGGTGAACTTATGGGAAGATGTGTACAACAAGACACAGGATGGGCAGGCATGGATGGATTGGGATCTATATCATTGGAGTGAACTTCCAGACAGATGATCTCAGCTTAGCTGTGTTCCAAGAGTCAAGACCCTGGCACACAAGCACAGAGAACTGCCCAGTCCTCAGGATCCCACGCCTCAGTTCCTGGCAGGGCCAGGCAAGGGAGCCTCTCTCCAGCCTACTGGCTAATGGAGCCGTGACCTCATCACCATACCAGACAGAGCAATCAGTCAACTTCACCCAGGTTTGGCTGGGGATCTCATTGTCTTGGCCTGCAGTGGACGTAGTATGTTCCAGTAGATTCCCTTTGACTGATGGACAACTTTAGGTCACTGAAGCAAGCCATGCCTTCTGGCCCTGGTCATGTTTCTCAACTTCATTCCACTAATACCTAGACTGCCCCTGCCATGCTGTCCTCTGAGAGATGAGCTTTCACCTTATCTTACCTGGCCTTGGGCCCCCATCCTTCTCCCAGACACTTCCAAACTATATTGCCATCACTCTGCTCAGTGGCCTCCACCTCCCTTGGCCCTCATCTGGCCTCATCTTTTATGTCTTGTCTGCCCCACAGGAACAGTCTTCCTGGATATTTTTTGCATCCTTAATGAGCAGCATAGTGCCTGACACAGGAAATGTTTAATAAATGCTTTCTTTCTTCCTTCCTTCTTTCCTCTCTCTCTCTCTCCCTTTCTTTCTTGTTCCTTTTTCCCTTCCTTCCTTCTTTGCTTCCTTCTTTCCTTCCTCTCTCTCCCCCTCTTTTCCTCCCTTCCCTTCCTAGAATATCAGAGCTAAAAGAGCCTTCAGTGGCCATCTAGTCAACATAACTAAGAATTCCCCTACACTATCCCACTAGGGCTCCCTTTTTTACTTACTTCCTAGAGACTGTTGGCAAGATACTCTATCGATTCAGCATACAGAGCAGCCTTACAACAACACTTGCTCTTACTAGGACCATACCAGCTGCCATCATCTACCCTTCCTGTCTTAGTGCCTTCTGCCGTGCTGCTGGACCATTCCTACCACCAGACCTCCAGCATTTATCCCTGGAAGAAACTAAGCAACTAAAAATGACATTCCTTAGGAACCTTCAGTTTCCTATCCTATTGACCCTTCTCTGATGCCATCTTTCCACCTCTTAATCTGAGATCCCTCCCTCATCTGAGAATTATAATCAAATAACCACCACTGTTGCCTCCATAGATGGCATGTGAATGGACTGTCTTTCATTCTCTCACCATCTTGTGACTTTTCCAGGACATAACTCCTTTTCATGACCACTGCTGTTCAGAAATATTTTCTTGTCCCCCTGGAAAATAAGATGTTCAAGGGCAGGGACTGTTGAGGCTTTTGTATGTGTATATGTGTATTGGTGCTTGGCACAGGGTAAGTGCTTGGTAAATATGTTTCATTCATTCATTCATTCAAATCCTGTTTCTCATACTTATTGGCCTTGTAACGAAGAGTATACATATATATATATATATATATATATATATATATATATATATATATATATATGTATACTCTGAGTTGGTGTTTTGCTTTGGGGTCTCACTTATGAGAATCTTGTGGTTCTCTGGTCGAGATTCTGAGTGGCTGTATGTTCAGAGCTCCCCAGCTGCTTGGATGTGAAGGATCTATTGATCTAGGAATGTATGTAAAGTATATAGTTGATTAAGGCAGTCAGAGCCCTGTCTGTTGGTCTTTATTTCTCTGCTTGTATTTTCTCTGTATTTTCTCTGCAGTTCAGGGTGCTGACTTTTCCCCTGAACTAGTGACTATGATTAAAAAAGATTGTTGGCCCCTTGAACAACTACATTTCCTAATAAAGCAGATTAAGAACCTGTGCTAGCAGCCACCCTGGGGATGCCAGAGTGGTTGCCACTACATCCGGTCTGTACAGTTGACATAATAACACTTGTAAGTAGCCCCTACCTCACTAGGTTTTGCCAAGACTTGATTGAAGTAATATTTTATTCTCATCTTTGCAGTTTACTGACTATATGACCTTGAGGAGGGATGGGCAAGGAGAAAAAGAAGAAACATTTATTAAAGGACCTACTTTGTGTCAAACACTGTGCTAAGCATTTATATATATATATATATATATACAGTCTCCTTCTGTCTTCACAACCACCTGAGAGGTTGGTGTATTGTGATCCCCACTTTACAGTAAAGGAAACTGAGGCAGCCAGTGGTTAAGTGACTTGTCCAGGGTCACATAGATAGTGAGCATTTGAAACCAGATTTGAACTCAATTCTTCTGAAATCCAGCCCCCACACTCCATCTTTGGTTCCACCTGCTTATGTGGAATTTAAAAAATAAATAAATAAAACTCTCTGTACAAAGTCCCCTTATTTGTAAAACTAAAGGGTTAGAATAGAAAATTTGTGAAAGACCTTTCAGCCCCAAAGTATAATACTATTATTCATAGACACCAAAACTTTATGGTGCTGTTTGATTTTTTGATATTTTTTCAGTACACATTGGTATAGGACCTACTCATTTCAGGGAGAGAGATGCAAAATAAATAGACTTTATTTAGACCTTTTCATATGGGGAAATATGTTGATTAATGAGTTTTAACCTGTGACATGTTATTTCATGTGTATAGATTTTTCCTTCCCATTAAGTCTGTACCACCAACCAAGATCAAGGGCAGGGCCTTTGTCTCAATGGTTCTCAGCGTATTCCAGGCTCCATAGCAAAGCATTCAATACAGTAACTTCTGGACCAAATTCCTGACTCATTTCAAGGATCCTGATGCCTTCTTTAGCCCCTGGGTTTAAGAGATTTCCTTCTTTTTTCATTCTGAGAAAGGCCCTTTTTGTGATTTGTTATGGGGAAAGAGCTAGACCCCCTTTGCTGTAGCAGGAAGTGATTCCAAAGGTAGACTTCCTCCAGTGCCCTATCACTACAAATATATGCCCCACAGGAAGAGTGTTGTTTGTGTGTGTGTGTGAGTTTAAAGGAATATTTATTTAACATCAGTCTCAGGAAGAATTTTTATAACTGGATGAGTTGCATTAAGCATATTATGAGTTTCCTATGGGTGAAATTTCCCATATGTTTGAGCTGCCCCACATGCTTGTAAAAGCCCACTGAAGTTTGGTCCCAATATGATGGGACCCACACATAAGTCTTTAGCATAAGCAACTAGTTTTCACTGATCTACTGAGAAGCATCATGATACCATGCCATTGGGGTTTAATGTATTGGGATTTAGAGGTGCTGAGGACCCCAAAATACCAACATGCACAAATGAATTTGACCCAGGACTTCTTTCAGCCAAAATAAAATGAAGTTTATTAAAGATTAACTATATTGGATAGACTCTTAAGGAGCCTAAGTATTGTGATGCTTAATACAAGTGGGCCAGACTGAGTCTCAGCTAGATAAAATCTGAGCACCTTCATGGAGGCAAGATTGATCAGAATATACAGAAAGACTGTAGGAAGGATCTAGGGGTAGCCAAGTGGTCTAGGTTGACTGAGTCTAGGGAGGGCCTTGATGGGAGTGGCCAGTAGCTGGAGTGACTGGAAATCAGGCACCAGGAACCAAAAGAATAGGATTAAGGGTAGGAAGTAACTCAAGGCTCCCTGGAGATATCAGACCTAGGCTAGATTTAGGGTAATGGAGATTTGAGAATAAGGAAAGGTTGATGACCTCTGGTATTGCCAGATCTAGTGGGAAGATTCAAGGAGAGTTCAAGTGGCTTCTCAGAGCCTATATCCTGTCAGTGGGAAGAGCTAGCAGAGAGATCTCATAACTAAAGAAGTTCTAATTCTGCCTCTGCCATTTGCTGTCTGAAAAATCTGGTCCAGTCACTTTCCATTGTATGGGTCTCTTTTTTTTTTTTTCATTTCTAGAATGAAGGATTGAGACTGGATTCCTTCTAAGGTTCTTTCTTAACCTCAATTCATGGGCATTTTTCAGGACTTGGGAAGAGGAGAATTCTGCATCCAATAGAAATTTGGGAGAGGGCAATACTGTGGAGGGGGGGAAAATCATGACAGTTCATATGTTTCTTGTTTTTTCATTCTGTTCTCTTGTGTGTCTCTGTCCAGGAACCCAAGTGCTATCTCCTGGAGATCCTCTTGGCAAAGGTCTCACCCCAGAGGCTGCTAAGGAACTAGGTCTCCCTGCTGGGATTGCTGTGGCTGCATCTCTGATTGACGCCCATGCTGGAGGACTAGGTATTGTTCTATTTTGCATGTTTTGTGTGTATTCAAGAACAAGCAATCAGTTCAGTCATGGTGTTTGAATCGAGTGGTCTTGATGATGCTTTAGCAAACCACAAGAACTCAGCCTTTGAAATCAAGAGCTTTCTGGCGATGAGGCTTTTGGGGGTAAATGCTTATTAGACTGTGTACAGTTGAAAATCGATTTTAATTCTATTTTGCTAAGACTTAAGCTAGATTTAATATTGCTTTTCCTGGTTTATTCGCCTTGTAAAATTCACCCACCACCTACATCCCAGAAAAAAACTAGCCTGAAGTTCAAGGTTTTGTCTTTTAATTACCTCCACCTTTGTAACCCTAGGGACAGTTAGGTGGTACAGTGGATAGACCACCTAGGAATCCCAAAGACTCATCTTCATAAGTTCAAATATGGCCTCAGACATTTGCTAGCTGTGTGACCCTGGGAAGGCCACTTAACCCTGTTTGCCTCAGTTTCCTCATCTGTAAAATGAGCTGGAGAAGGAAATGGCAAAACACTGCAAGATCTATGCCAAGAAAACCCCCAGTGGGGTCAGGGAAGAGTTGGACAGGAATGAAACTTGACTAAACAGTATTGTGACCCCACCCATCATCTGCTTTTGTGAGAAACTTGATTAACCATAAAAGTCTAATCTTATCAATTTAAACTATTTTGGAAACTCCCATAGGCTGTAAACTCATCCTGTCACCAGAGAATCTTTGCCTTATGACTCCACTTGTCTTGGTTGTGGTTAAGGGAGCTTCAGAAGAGAAGGTCCTGATGATGTAATCTCAATTCTGACTATGTCATTGAAAGTCAATCAGAAAACAGCTATGTTGCTCCAGATTTTGCTTCGTCATCTTGCTAATTATTATAAAAGACCCTGTCATCCCTCACTCAAGGCCTTCAGGTCTCCCTAACTTTGGGGCTGGGGCCCCTTAGCTGCTGCTATGTATATGTGTGTATGTATATGTATATGTGTGAATATATCTCTATTGAGAGTGAAACCTACCTAAAACCTACATTTACATAAATATGGATATGAATAGACATGCATATATATGTATCCCCATATATATATAATGTAGTTATACACACTATATAAGTACAAACCTGATAAATCCAAGGTAATTGGAGGGAGCACAGGCCATTGGGATTATCAGAAAAGGCCTAATGTAAAAGGTGGTCAATGAACTGACTAATGGAGGAAACCAGGCATCTTGAGAGTCAGAGGAGTGGCTGAGGAGGTAGAGCCGAACTAGCATTGGGAGCTCCCCCTGTGAAGGCCCAGACACTGGAAATGGAGGTTGTATGTGAAGGCCAGGTCTGCACTCCAGATACCTGTCTGAAGCATTTTGGGAAGAATTCTGCTTAAAGGCAGGGGACCAAATAAAGCTGTACAGTGCCCTGGCATCCTGGTTGCAGTGGTATGAATTTGGGTTTTTAAATAGATGCTCAGAAAGGCCTTGTGGTTTCCGTTCCCTGGCAATGCTGATGTCTCATGGTGCATGTAAGAACAGAGAAGGAATCTCTACAAATTTTCCAAGTCACATCTCAGGTGACAAGATAATTCAGGACGCTCAGACACTTAAGCTGGGCCCTCTCTGTTTCCTTGCCCTCTGAGTTACTTTCCTCAAGGCTTGAGGCCGTTTTACTTTACTGAGTAAAATGACTTAGCATAATCAGTAAAACCCTTAACCAAGGAGCCAAGATGTGGCCCAGCAGAAGAAATCTGGAAGGTCTGGTGGGCCCTCTCCATGCTCGCATCATTGACCTGGGACGAGTTGTTCAGTAAGCATTAGCCTTGGTTTCCTCATGTGAAAAACGAGGGAGCTGAGTCAGACGATCATATCCAGGTCTGACATCCCATGTCCTAAGATCATTTCCAGTTGTCAGGGACCCCTACCTCTCCCCTGTGCCCTTAACTTATCACTGTCCAGACCAGAAACCATACCGTAGGGCACCTGAGTCATTGACTACCTGTGTGCCTGACCTAGAGCCCTGCTCTTCTGGTCCATAGTTAGCTCACCCTGCCTGACATCCCTCTCCAGCCATCACCCCCACTAACCTGAGCAGACCTCTCACCTCTTCCCTCTCCACGTCTGGATGCAAGTTCAGATCAGTTCTTTACAGAACCCTTGGTACCCCTCATCATTCTTGTGACTTTCCATAGTGCTTGGAATATAGTAAGCACTGAATGGTTTTTTTTTTCTCTCTTCTTTCCTGCCTTGCTTTTTTGTTTTCCTTTCTTCTTCCTTTCTCCTTCTTCCTTCCTTCCTTTCTTTCTTTTTTCTCTTTGGTCACTTCTATTTTTAAGCCAATGAACCTATTAAAATGGTATATGCACAGATGATTTGCCCAAATATTATTTAGAATTGAGAAAAAACAAGTATTAGTTCTTGCTGATGTTTTTTTGTTCTCGATTTGGAAGTGGCAAAAGGCAGGTAGCCGGATCATCTTTATCGGTCTTAGGTAAAACTCATCCTAAAAGGAACTCACTATATTTCCCCCCAAAACTTCCTCTCTTCCCAGTTTTCCTATTTCTGTTATTGAAGGATTTACCCTCCTTTCCTCTCCTTCACCTCCCATATCCAGTCCTTTGCCAAGTCTGACACTTATCTCTTGTCTCAACTCATGCTCCCACTACACTGGTTCATCCCCCATTGCTTTTTACCTGAACATTCACTGCCCAAAGTTTCTGTTCTCTCTTATCCATTCTCTACACAGCTGCAAGATCAATATTTAGGGTGGCTAGATGGCACAGTGAATAGAGTACTGGCCCTGGAGTCAGGAAGGCCTGAGTTCAAATCTGGCTTCAGACACTTGACACACTAGCCATGTGGCTTTGGGCCAGTCACTTAATCCCAATTGCCCTCCAAAAAGCAAAAAAAAAAAAAATTCTGTATTCGTAAGGCATAGTCTAACCATGTACAGAGCCAACCATGTCATTCCCCACCTTACTACAATTTGATGGCTCCTTATTGCCTCTAAGGTGTGTTAATAAATAAATCAACAATTATTTATTCAGTATGGGCTAGATACTGGTCATTGTACTTAGTGCTGGCGATACAGGCATAAATGAAATGGTCTAGACAGCTAAGTGATACATTGGATATAGCACTGGGTCTACAGTTAGGAAGACCTGAATTCAGATCTTATCTCAGAAACTTAGCAGCTGTATGACCCTGGGAAAATCACTTAACCTCAGTTTGCCTCAGTTTCCTTAACTATAAAATTAAGGTAATGATTTCACCAAGCTCAAAGAGTTGTTGTGAGGACAAAATGAGACAATCCCATTGTTCTATGAAGTCTGGACTCAGTCCAAGGGCTGCATTTGAGGACCCAGAGGGTCACAGGTGGCCTTGAGACCGACCGCAGGTTCCCCACTCTGGTCTAGTATATTGAATATGGAGTTAGTATAATGCAAATGAGCTACTGTCACTGTTGTTTTTATGGGACTAGATCGCTCTAGAAATTCCAGCAACTTGGTGTTAGTTTTCTTCTATTTATTATCCTTCCGGTTTTATCTATAAATCGTATGGGCACAGCTTTAGCTGGACTGAAAGCCAAGCTTTCTACAACTACTATTTGCTCTTTTATGAAATGATATTGTTCATAGTCTTAGACCTTTCTCTTTTATAATATTTTGCAAATGACGCTGCATTCTAAACCAGAATTTCCCTTGGCTACCATGCTTCTCTGCTAAGTAAAACTCAGTGTTTCTCAGTTAAATAAATTTCGGAGCGCTTTTGGCCTGTTCATTGAAGTGATTGTTTTTATGTCAGTTAAGTTTATCTAGGAAATAGTTACAAGGTTTTAAAAAAAACTTTTGTTAATTTTCTGTTTTCATGATGAATTTTTTCTGTTTGTTTTTAAGGTTACTATGAAAGTGATATAATTAATTGTACAGAGTTCCTCTTTTTCTAGATGTGGTTAGTATGACTTGAAGACAGAGATTCAAAAAGTATTTAAACTGGTTCTTATGAATCATAGGTTTAAAGTCTTAAAACTTTAGACCATAGATTATCTGAGCTAGAAGTGCCTCTAAAACATAGAATGTCAAAGTTGGGAGATACTTCAGAACAAAGAATGTCAGAGCTGGAAGGTCTTGGTCATGGAATGGAAGGAGCCCTAGAACATAGAACATGAATATTAAGGGACCTTAGAAGATTCACTGTTATCACTAGAAGGAACCTTTTACAAGATCATTAGCTCTAACCTTGTTTCACAGCTGACAAAACCCACATTCAGAGGAATTCATTTAAGCTCAGACAGAGATAGAATTGGAATCAGAATAATCTCCAGATTTTTAATTACAATCTAGAATCATAAGCTGGTATTTCCCTCAGGCATTCCCTAACCGATTCCCTATCAGGTAGCTGGGCATTGTTGCAAGGCTGGGGGGCATGCCTAGCCTTCAGAGATTAACATGATGGCAGACAGCCACATCACAAGCAAACCTTTGCCATCACAGTCTTCTAGAGCTAGATATACTTTGTAAAGTTAGTGTCAGACATATCTCCACCACCCCCATTCCTAGGTTCCTCAAAATATCTTAAAATAATGCATGTCATATAATCATGACATTTATATCTGTGTCCCTATGGATCACGAATTCTAAGTCTCAAAGTGGCCCTAGAAATCAACTCTCCCATTTTACATATGAAGAAACTGAGACCGAGAAAGATGGGATGACTTCCCAAGTCCATATTGTTTGCAAATGGCAGATCAGAGAATTAAACCTATGTTGATTGACCCCAAATACAATATTATTTCTACACTAATATTACTGTCCAACTTCCCACTCCCTGCTTCCACACGATGTAAATAACATCTTCCCCAGAAGGTCCTTCCCCAAGCAGTTGGTATGATTTCATCCACACATGTTTTGCTGTTGAATTAAGTAATTACTACTCTCAGTGTCCATGAAGGAAAGTCTATAATGAGAAGATCACATCTCAGTCAACCAATCCATTAAAAAAAAGCTATTTATTCATTTCCTAGACACCATGCTAGGCACTTCTGGAGATATGAAAACCAAAAGGAAAGATTTTATGCCCTCAAGAAGTTTACATAGCATCAGTGGAGACAAAATATGCCTGTGTCTATGGGTGCACACACACACACATGCACACACACATAATACTATTTATTATATATGCTGTAATGCTATTATAATGCATACATTGCATGTATACACACATGTACGTGTATATATGCTATACCATATATACAAGATAAACTCAAGGTTACTAGGGGAGGCACCAGCAGCCGGTGGGATCCATAACATCATGATGGTCTGCCATGTTCAAGCAAGGAACAAAACCTCTTTAGTAATCAGACATGCCAAACGAAGGCTTGCTTTGCTGTTTTGCTGCTGGTTAGTTATTGAGTCTAGCCACAGGTAGACAGGAAATGGCCAGACCAGTAGAAGGAGCTTTGTCTGGGCTCTGGGAAAATGGGGTACCTCTGATCTTGTCTCTTGCAGCCCAAGAGCTTATGAAACCAATGTGAATGTGGTTCCACATTTGTTCTTGCTTCCTGTTACCCAGATATCTGGAAAGACAATAACATTTTAAACTTACCCTGTACCTTTTCCAAAGGAGCCATGGCAGTATATGCCCTGTGGAGTGAAGACATTGATGGTTTCTTCTGTAAATGCTTGCTGAGTGAGTGAGTGAGTGAAGGAATGACTACTAAGGAAGAGATGACTGCCGCTTCATTCTCCCCACCCTCAGCAGAGAAACCTGGATGAAGCAAGAAAATGGTATTTTTCACTGAGTCATGTCTGGATCTGAAAATGGCTCTACCACGAAGACCCAAGGTCTGCATCCTCCCTGCTTCCTCTGCATGACAAGCTTTCAGCCAAGATCTAACCTCACACTGAGGTTCAGCGTGTGCGTGTGTTTGATTCCAGATTCCTCCTTTTTTGCCAAAATGCCAAACTGGCTGCAACAGGGATGCTGAGGCAGCTCTGTCTGCTCCTAGATGAGGACTGGTTTTAGACAAGATTTTTTTTTTTTTTGGATAATGAAGAAATAGTCGTAGCTGGCCTGGCAAGGAGCCAGAGAACTGAATCCCCCAGGGAAAGATGACTTTGTTCTAGTGGCTGGTCAAGAACATCAACTTCCTTTGTTCCACTCTTTTCAAAAGGAGGGCAGACTATGAGAAACTAAATTTTGAGCAAAATACATATGATACATTTTGATAGATAGATATGTTGCAGATTTATATCAGTCATGTCTGACTTTCCACGATCCCATATGTATTTTTCTTGGCAGAAATACTGGAGCTGTTTACCATTTCCTTCTCCAGTTCATTTAATGGATAAGGAAATTCAGACAAACATGGTTAAGTGACTTGCCCAGGGTCACATAGCTAGTAAGTGTCTGAGGTCAGATTTGAACTCAGATCCTCCTGACTTCAGGGCCAGCACTCTATCCACTACACTATATACATGTATAATATGTGTGCATATATGTATATTATTGTATATATGCATGTACATATGTGTGTATTTGTGTGTATACATACATATATACATGCATGCATACATGCATACATACACACATATGTCCCAACCTACTTGAATTAGAGATTAATGTATGTATGTATACATGTAAGATGTATGCTTATCTACTACTTTATGAAGCAGTTTGATGTCATTCATGATGGTATGTCATGTTCACAACTAATCAGTGACAAAGTTGGGGCAAATATTCTCATTTTCCACATCTAACCATGAGTGGGTCTGGGCACTGGTGCATCCCTGGGTTGCTCTGTTAGAGTAACTCAGCCAAAAAAGCATTTGCAATTAAAGTCCTCAACTAGAGCAGTGCGCCTTGGGTGGAAGTCCTCACTCCCGTCTTCCAGAGGTTAGTCTTTTTGCTTTGGAGCTGTCGTACCAGAATTAGTAAGGAGAGACCGGCCGCTCTACTGTGGAGCTTTTCTTGGATATTCAGAAAGTCAGCTGGCTTTTGTTTCTTTTTATATCTCTAAGATTTAGCCCAGATCCCATCACATAGTATGTATATAATAAATGTTCGCTGATTGACTAATTTTCCAAAGATTACAGAGTCAGTTTATTTCCTGAAAGAAGAGGGAACTAGACTGTTTCCCCACTTCTAGGTCCACCCTTTTCCACTGGACATCCCTGCTTTCCTCCTTTAACTTATCTACAGGGCTCACCTTAGCAGGGTTGGCATAGCCGGCTCCTGACATCCCTCCAGTTCTAAAGTTCCATGATTACATTTCTTTGTGACTGTGTATTTTCTGAAAACTGCTGGTGTAAAGCCTAGTTATACTAACTAGATAGGGTACAATACAGTATTTCCTAAAGTCCAAGAGGTTCCCTCCTCTTCAGCTTTAGAGAGATTAGATTAAAAAGTTCTAGGTTAATCAGCCATGACTTCAAAGGTCCAGATAGGAAAATTCCTATCATTTAGACAGGGATTTGGGTCCTTTGTCTTATTTTGCATTCATATCTGTTACTAGTTAATTCCTGATTAAATGGTTGAAGCAAAATTTAGCTTACTAGAAAATATTGGGTAAGGAAACAAGAGTTTATACACTGGTGGTGCCTCGAGATTGAAACTCCCCAGTTGGGGAAGTTACTGAAAGAGCTTACTTTCCTTGGGACTTTCCCCTAGCTTGTACCTTCTGCTCTGAGATGCCTGTAGAACTGCTGGTTCTTTTCCAAATCTCTTTTCTTTGCTACAGCTCAGTTCTACCTTTGATCCTCAGAGATCTACTCTAAATGGCTTGCTTGCTCCAGTCTTTCTCATGTCAGACACTCAGTCTCTCCTTGGTCCTAAGATTGTATCTTCCTTTTTTGCAGTCTCTTTAGGGCAAAGCCCAGGCTCTTATCCAAGGGCTTTGATTGATTCAAGGAGGTGTACAGGTCCTAGCCACACTTAGTTTTTGTTGTTTAAACCAATCAAGAGAAATTCTTACCTAATAAAGGTCATTTCTTTTAAGCATATGAGAAAATCAATAGTATTTCATGCTTATTATGAAGTAACTTTGTGCCAAAGAGGAAGTGTTTGGAGACAGTAAATTTTAAGGTCAGACTCAAACTCAGGCTATTAACTCCTGTCCCATATTCCTTTCAGGGTGCCAGATTGTGAGAGCCTCTGGTTGCCTGTCATGCTTTAAAGAAACAGCATCCCTTGACAACAAATAGCCTGTAACATCATTGTGGGGTAGAGGAAACCCTCTGTAGCACAAGGGATACCTCTGAACCAGACTGAGCAATAATCCTGAACTGTTTGAGAAATCAGGAGACCAAACAAGAGCTCTATCCAAGGAGAGGAGATAAAAGAAGAGGCCTCGCCAGAAGGGCCACAGTGCAGGAAAGGGAGGGGTGGTCAGAAATGCTGACAAAGCCTTGAAGTGAGAACCAGGGAGGGATGTGGAAGGAGGAGGGTGGTGTCAATGTCTGAGCAGATAGGGCAGGGAGAGCTCCCATAGTGTCTGGCTTGGGATCAGAAGAAAATGAGGGAAAGAATCTGTTCATGTGCTTTAGAGTTTATTGTTGTGAGTACAGGTGGAGTAGAATGCAAACCACCACTGCTTGGACAGTGGACAGCTGCCGGCATAGTGGCAGCAGCACATGTGGCTTCCTGTAGATCTGAGGGAGAAAAACCCATCCGGCCTGCTTTTTCCCAGGCCCCGAGAATCTCTTGGATACACTTGCTGTTTGGGCTGCTTCTCTGGGCTATAAGGAGCTGGACGCAAGTCTTGGCTGGGACGGCTGGTCTTTGCTGAATGGGCAGGCAGCCAGGCTGAAGCTGAAACCTTGGGGGCTGCCTACCTCCTCTGCCTGGGAGGCTGAGAAGCAGGAGCTGGGGGTCTCTGAGTGTTTCAGTGAAGGAGGCTTTTGCTTTTAGCCCTGAGAAAGCATGGAACACAATTCAATTCAATCCTATAAACCGAACTCTTCCTGCCTGTGCATCAACTATGTTCCTGGCTCTGTGCTGTGTGCTGAGACAAAATGAGGAGCACAAAACAGCCCTGCCCTCAAGATGCTTACAGTCTGCCTGACAGACAAATTAGATGCAGGGAAACTTCAGGACTCTGTGGGATTATAGGAACCAAGTTTTGCTTTGAGCAAGAGAAGAGCCAACATATCTTTGCAGATGGGAATGGGGTCCAGGGGGAATTTATTTGAAACATAACTTTGAGACTCGGTTTAAGCTAGTGTGGCTTGTCCCCTTTACTGTTAAATCTTATGAAAGAAGGTTGGATGAGCATGAAATGGGGGTGGGAGGACATCCTAGAAAAGAAGGTGAAGCAAAAATAGAGGATGTGATGTTTTTATAAGATTGTTCTTATTTATAAAACAAAACCATATCAGTGAGGGAGCAAAGGAGTGAGGAAGTCAGAACGCAGATGTGAATCATAAGGAAAGCTCTCATTCAGAACCTTCTGCACTTTACAAAGTGCCTTTCTCGCATGGGGTGACTTCTCACAGAAGGCAGACATCAAAATGTGGAAGGTCAGGACTGGGAGGGGCCTTAGACCAGGGGATGTCAGGGCTGGGAGAGAGCTTAGAACAGGGAATATCTGAATTTGAGGGGAACCCATAATCTTACAGAGGAAGAGACTGAGGTAATAGAGATTCTACCATGTTCCAAGGCCCACGGTTCACTTATGTGGAGAGTCTCCTGATTATTAACTAGTCCAATGAGCTTCCCAATGTTCTGGCTGTCTCCATAAGGAGCAGTCAGAGGCATTCCTGCTTCCTCACTACTCTGCTCTCCTCTCTTTGCCCTATTCAGAGACCATTGCACCTACAAGACTCGAGTGTGGAATAATGAGCCTCGACTGGACAATCCCCAGGGTCCCTAGGAAAACAGGCTCTTCATTCGTGGTCTAAAAGCCTGGGCAGCAATGAATGTGGCGTGTGGGCCCACTCCCTTTGGAGAGCCTTCTGCCGCTTCCTCTAGACTGTATATTAATATTAATGCTGTACCACTAGTAATGTGTGTTTATATAACACTCTGGTTTACAAAGTACTTTCCTGGCAATAACCCCTGAGGGAGTTTCTTCATTTGTAGAGTGGGTGCAGTCATGCTTAACTTTCCTGAAGTGCCACGCGTCACACGCAGAATACGGAGCAGAAATAGGCCTCAGATTCAGGCCCTTTGACCTCAGATCTAGGCATTTCCCCACTCAACAACCAAACTGTCAAACAGGCAACGTCACGTTAGAGATCTGAATTTGGAGTCCGAGAGCATGTGTTCCAATCCAAACTTTGTGTGTGACTTCATATCTCCCTGGGCCTCACCTTCCTCATCCATGAAATGAAAGAGCTGGCCTGGATCTCCCTTGGGAAGTCGCTCCAAGTTCTAAATCTGTAACCCCATGACCCGTGAGCATGTGAATGGCATTCTCTCTATTTTACTGAAGGAGAAACCAAGGCTCGATTTGTGGTCCAATGAGGCAGTACCTGGAGCCAGAGCCCAGGTCTCCTAATTCCCCAGGTTAATGCCCTTGTCTCTGGACTTTGCTATAGACCAGAAGCTCAATGATTTGTAGGCTGATGAGGCAAGATCTTTGGAGGGTAGAGACTGTCCCTTTTGTCTTTGTGTCTCCAGACCCAAGCATAGTGCCAGGCACATTTAATAAATCTTTTTAAATCCAATCTCAGACCTGGTCTTCAGTATATCCTGAGTCACCCAAACTGGGGGGCCAAGATACATCAGAGAAATGTTTATAGAAATAGCATCTCCTCAGTGCGCTCTTGACCTGAAGTAGACCCCTTCTCATAGCACCTCAGGGCCGCTCCCAATGAGTGTCCATTCATCCCTATGATACTAGACCTTGTAGGGAGATTTTTCCTTTTTCCCTTTCCTTTTGTTTTCCCTAGAGGAAGGGGATCTAGAGGCTTCTGGGTTTTCATTCCATCACATGTGTTCATATGGATTTGAGCAAACAAGTTATCATTTCCCCTTCTTGGGCTTGAGAAAAGTGGAATCTGAGGGGCCCATGAAGATTGCCCTCCTAACCCCCCCGAGTATGAAGAATTGACTATTTTACATCCCATGTGTCCTTTGTTTTTAATGGAACCGAGCTCCACACATGGCGTCTCAAATCCATATAAGACCTTCATTGCTAATGTTTGCTTTGGGACTCCAGGCTTCACAGCTGTTGATGGGAAAATACACTTGGCTCATGATCCAGTCCCCTGGTGGTTTCACATCTGAACTCTTGGCCAGCTACATTCTGGTCATTTCTTCAGTGGGCCTGGTTGTTGTTGGGCTGGCTCCCTCCTCCCCCCCTTACTAAACTTTCCTAAAAGTCACTGTGCAAAGGACAGAATAACAATTCAGCAGTATCATTTTCCAAAAGTCATTTTGACAGCCTGGGGGATGCAGAGGCCACCTTTCTGTACCTCTGTTTGCAAGCCTGAAGCCAATTACAGTCCAAGATGTGAACTGTTCTTGGAACATGAGAGAATCTCATTAGTCTCCAGTTACATAGCCAACACCCCCCAGCCCCAAATCATCTAACTATGTTCCTTATCTCTGGTTTCTGGTATGGATTTGATGTCAGAATCTGATTCTCTGGAGAAAAAGAAGATAAGTGGATTTTATTTTATGTTTGTATCAAGACAAGATAGCTCTGTGATTTATAAAAAAAATGGATAATGAGAATTAAGAAATGCCAGGGTAAGTTTAAGTATGCCTTAAGGGACAGGGGGACAAAAATGTTCCCAAATTTACACTGTAAAAATTATGACTCTCATAGATTTAGACTTGATTGTGGGCAGAGTTATTGAAGGCTAGTGAAGCCCAGGACCAAAATACCAGTCCCTAGGTTTGGATGTGGAAAAGTAGATTAAAGTTGGGAAGCTTTGGGTTAAAATTCTACCTCTAGTCCTACCAGCTCTGAGATTCTTGGTGATTCCCTTAAGCTCCTTGGTCCTCAGTTTCTTCCTCTGTTCAATGAGGGGTTGGATTCCATGGCTTTTGTGGTCTCTTCCAGATCTCAGTCCGGGAAATGTGTCATACTCTTCCTTGGGTGGGGGTCAAAGGATCATAAGTATAGGGCTGGATAGGGCATCGCTGATCACTGAGCCCAGCTTCCTCATCTCCTAGATGAAGAAACTGGAGCCCACAAGGCTTCAGTGATTTACCTTGGGCCAGATAATAAGTGCTAATGGTCCTGAGCCTCAAGCATCAAGGTGATTTCCACTCTAGCTTCCCTACCTGAGTAGGTGCAGTAAGTAGATAAGGAAGACCTCAGGCAGGGATTGTGATGTGTGAGCTCCCCTGGGCAGTGGAAAGGATGCCTCAATTAGAAGTAGAATGGATGCACTCCAAAAGGTCAGTTACTGCAAAGTCCTCAGTCTGCCAAGATCCAAGGGACTGCTGAGAGTCCATCTCCAACCCTGAGAAATCTGCTAGACACCGGATACAAAATCCAAGGATTGTCCAGTTGGGGAGTTGGTCCCATTGGAGCTGCTTCCCCAAAGCTTTGGTCTTTAAGCATGCATGAGCCACCCTCACAGACCATTGATGCCCTCAGTGGTCCCTGGTTGGATCAGGCATCACCTTCTCATTCCACCACTTCCAGCCAAGCTTCAGACCCATCCTCCAATGATCTCAGGCAAGTCATCACCTCTTCGGGGCTTAGTTTCCACGTTATAATCAACCACTAAGCACATAATAGTGAGCAGACTTTCATGGTGTACTAAACCTGGGTTCAAATGCCAATCATAGTACTTGATACCAATCTGGCTTTTGGTTTGTCACTTAAACTTTCATGGACTCATTTTCCTCATGTATAAGATGAGGGGCTAGTCTTATGTGATAGTCAGAATTATTTTCCATTTCAGTCTGTTAGATGGTGCATTCTTTGAAGCAGGTACCCACTGCTTTTCCATGTGTCCCCAGGGCATAACACCATTGTTGGAACACAGTAGGCACTTTGTAAACCCTCAAGGTTGTAATGATGATAATTACAAATCTTGAAAGAATTTTTATGAGTCACATGTTTTCTTTGTTTCTCCCCCTTCTCCCCCAAGGAAGTACCTCATAAGGATAGGTTTTAAACCCAATTATCTTCCATATGAAAGAGTTAAAGGTTAAAACCTTTATTTAATAATAATAATAATAATAATTAGCATGTGAAAGGTTGTCAGATCTATACCTTTATTCTTCACTGGCTGATTTGAAGTTTATGGTTATAAATGACTCAGCCTTGTGGCTTCCCAAGTCGAAAGCCTAGACAGGAGACCTCTCTTTAGTTTAAATGACATGGACAGCACAGCCACACATAGGCTAGATTGAGGCCTTCCACAGCTTCACACCATGAACAACACAAACATCTCCATTTCAAGTGGAAAATGGATCATTCACAAAGGAACTCAGAGACAGAATGTCTGGCGAGGCCCTGCCAACCAGGCCCAGTGTGACATTCCTCATCTATTAATCAATCAGTCAATTAGTAAGCATTTTATTATGCATTCATAATGAGTCAGGCGCTGGGCTAGGCACTGAGGGTACAAAAAAACCAAGAATGAAACTGCGCCTACTCTCAAGGCACTGTTATATGCCAACAGGGGAGACTGTGCCCAAGAACAGATATGGGGGGAATACATGAAGAGCCCATGAAGTGTAATCCATAGGTGAGTCTGTAGACATGAGCCTGAAGTGAGGGCTCTTCATCTCCGTTGGGTGTCATGGGCCCCTCCGGTGGTCTGGCAGGGCCCATGGAACTCTTGCCAGGATGTTTCTAAACTGGACTGGGAGCTCCTTCAGAACAGGGACTGCTTGTATCTCCAGAGCTTAGCACAATGCCTGAGACACAGTAGGTACTTCTTACTGTTGTTCAGTCATGTCTGACTCTCTGTGGCCCCATCGGGGCTTTTCTTGGCAGAGACACTGGAGGGTTTGCCATTTCCTTCTCCAGCCCATTTTACAGATGGGGAAACTGAGGCACACAGGCTGAGGTGACTTGCCCAGGGTCACACAATAAGTGTCAGTGAGGACAGACTTGAACTCAGGAAGAGAAATCTTACTGAATCCAAGCCCAGTGTTCTATCCACTGTGCCACCTGGCTGCCTCAGGAGATGCTTCATAAATGCTAATTGGCTGACAATGCATGGGGTAAAATACTTAAAATAACAAAGGAAACCAGTCATATTGAAATGGTCATAAGACATAAATAAGCAAATGAATAAAGTGTATAAACTCCAGGTTAAGAGGCCCTGGTCTATAGAATCAGAATCTTTCGCTTAGAAATTAGCTCAGTGACCATCCTGTCCAACCCATATCCTAACAAGAAACTCCTTTGGTACAGTCCTGACAAACGAATGTCTAACTCTGCCTCAAAAATGCCCAGTGAGGCACAGCCGGCTCCATCTTTGAGGCATGAAATCCCACTTTGGGGCGCCTCTAATTCTTAGCAATTTTTTCCTGACATTCTTGCTAAATCTACCTCTTGACAGCCTCCTCTCTTTGCTCCAGGTCCTGTCCTGTGGGGCCAAATGGAGTAAAACTTATCCTACCCGACCCCCAGTCTTTTCTTCTCCAAGCCAAATACCTCTAGTTCTCTCAATGTTCTTCATAATGATTCAGCATCAAGAAATGGATTAAATTCTGTTCACTGGGATTTGTGTAGTTAGAACGACTCTGTTGATCCCTAAGTATAGGGACGGTGTGGTCCAAGAACCCCTCCGGCTCAGTTCTGAGAGGTGGATCTCCCTGCTAGCTGCATGGTAGGAACATTTCCAGGTAACGGAGGTTGTAAGCCACTTGGGAGGTTGGTGGGGAGGCAGAGGGACTGATAGCTCCACCCATGAATCCTAGATCTTTGAGGTACTGAAGGATGTTTTGCCATAAAAGGCCAAGGGAAGGAGATGTACAATGTGCTTTGTAGCAGTCACCATCAAAAAGAATAATTTTTTTAAAAGTACTTTTAATGTTTGAAGGGTAAATAAGCTTTAGGTCTCTGGAAAAACCCATTAATTTGGAATATCGTCTCCCCAAAGATGCTGTACAAATTGGTGCTACTATCTATGTATGTGGTGTGGTTTCTCTGTATAACCAATGACTCAAGATCTCTTTTTGGTTTTCATCATTTGGGCCATAGACTTGTGAGGGAGAAATGGGGAGGGGAGAGAAAAGGAAATGGTGGAAGAGAACAGGGAGGGAGAGAGAAAAGGAGAGAGAGAGGAAAAAGCAGAGGGAGAAGAGAGAGGAAAAGAGAATGAGGAGAGGACAGAAGGAGGGAGACAGAAAGAGGTAGGGAAAATGGAAATGGAGGGAAAGGGAAAGGGGAATGGGGAAGGGGAAGAGAAGAGATAGGGGAGAACAGAGAGGGAGGAAGAGAGGGAGAGAAAGGGAAAGGGAGGGAAAGGAAGAAGGGAAAAGAGGGAGGAGAAGAGAGAGATAGAGAGGGAAGGGAAGAGAAAGGGAAAGGGAAGAGGGGGAGGAGAAAGGAAAAAAAGAAAGAGGAAAGAGAGAAAAAAGGAGAGGGAGGAGCCAGAGTCAGAGTGAGAGACAGGGAAACAGACAGAGAGACAGATAGAGACAAACAGACAAAATGACAGAAGGTCACCAGTAACTAAGCCAGAAGTTGGCAGACACCAGGTCAGCACATCTAATGGTGATGATGAAATGGCCATTTCTGGAGCTTGGCAAATTTGTTGGTTTTTTTATATATTTTTTTTTATTTTTAGGCATATTAAGTAGATAAATGAAAAGGGGAGGAGCCTAGCCTGGCGATCGCCAGCAATTCACATCTACTCTTCTAAGTCTTCTTCGTTCAGTGGCACCACAGACCCGGCTCACTCAGCAATGCTGTCTTTCTCACCTCATGATCATGCCTACAGCGCTATGGCCGCCAAAAATAATGCCAGGCACTGACAGCATTCTTTCCTCACAAAACGAATACATAGATGGAATGAATAAATAAATAGAATAAATAAGTGAAGTAAATGATAAGAGCAAGAAAACTAGCAAAGGTGAGCATTGTTGTACAAGTCTTACAGATGAGGAAAAGAAGGCCCGGAGAACTGAGGAGCCTTGTCCAGCTTTCACAGGAAGCCAGTGGCAGGGAAGGAGCTTAGAATTAAGGAAACTGAGAGGTGGGAGCAGGAGGACATGGGAGCCTATTTGACCGAGCTTCTGAGAACTGATTGTTAAATTTTCAGTGTGAGCACTTACAAAACTCAGCAAATGCTACAGGGCTCGCTTTATTGTTTTGTTGGTCTCCTAGAGTTTAGAAAGTAATGAAGAAAATGTTATGACATTAGAGATGAACCTTAAAAGTGTGACAGGGATACATTTTTTTTTCTCCTGAAAAGCTGGTTGTAAAACTTTTCAAAGCTCCTTACTGGATGAAAAAGACCACAGAATGCAGGGTGTTAGAGCTAGAGATTTAGAATGGAGAATATCAGAACTTGGAAGCAACCTCAGAACAGAAAACGTTAAAGCTATGACAGACCTTAGAATAAAGAATGTTATAGCTAAAAGGGATTTTAGAATGTTGAATGTTAAACCTGGGAGAAACTTTACACTATAAAAAGGATTTTGGAAGAGAGAGGGTCAGGGTGGAGAACAGGGCCTCCCGGAATCATAGAATCATAGAATTGGGGAATTGCAAAGACCCTTGGCAATGATCCTGCATTTCATACAGGAAAGGAATATCCCTTATAATATGCTCTTCAAGTGGTCAAATTTTGAACACAGACTGTTAGGATGCAAGCTCTCGGGCTGGGAGAAATCACTTGGCCCTCACCCCCAGTTTTTCAGACAAGTCTTAGGTTTGCTGATTTATTCATGATCTATTATTACTATTACTGGACATTAATGGTATCGATAGATATTATTAATTATGGCATATATAATAGCCTTGATAGATTGCTTCAAGGTTCACAAGGCACTCTGCAAATGTCATCTCACTTTTTATTGCTATAACAACCCTGAGAAGCAGGTGCTATTATCTCAATTTTACAGATGAGGAAACTGAGACACAAAATAAATGGCCTATTCAGGTGCAGCAGCTAGTAAGTTTCTGCTGCAAATCTTCCTTGACTCCAGTTCCAGTACTCTATTCACTAAACCGCTGGGCTCTCTTTAGAAGTCATAGAGTGTAGCCCCCTCACTTACTGATAAAAATGAAGCCCAGAGATAGTAGGCTACTTGCCTAAGGCATCACAACTGCTAAGCCTCGGAGGCAGGATTTGAACCCTGTTTTTACTGACTCCCGAGTTCTACTAAGTTCTCTTGTCCCTTTCTAAGATTCTAACCTCCAAGGCAAACCGAAGCAAAACAGAGTTAATCCTCTGCAGTGTAACAGCCCTGAAATGTCTGATGGAGATTTTATATATTATTAATGATGAAGCTGGAGGGTGAGATTGGAGAAACAAAGGAAGAGAGGTTGGGGCTAGAAGGAGACATCCCGGACAGGGTTATTTTCTGAGGCAGCCTGATACAGGACTGGCCATCATGGAAATCAGTGATGAGGCAAGATGGAGACAGAGGAAGAGCTTTGCCCACAGTGACTGAGGCTGGGGGAAGCCCATAGACCTTGCTAGAGTCTAGTGAACTCGAGCTAGCTCCCATACCTGGACAAAAGGCAGTACAGGGAAAATGTCTCCTGTTTTCATCACTTTGCTCTGGGGAGTCAGAGAAGAAAAGTGGGTCCTGCTCTCCACTCTTGGCAGGTGACTAGAGCTGACGTGCATTTTCAGCTGGCATCTCCCATCATGAGAGTGCATTGCTGATTGTGCTCTTAATTCTTCCAGTGGAAATCTCATCTTCTGTTTTAGCTTATTAATATTTGCTTACTGTATGCCTTTGGATCCCTTTCATTGTTTGTACCATGACCAGAGGACTCCTTTTCAGTCACACTAGTCCTTATTTTTATACCTTCCCAACTATTCTGTATCACTGAGACCTTTGGGTTCTGGGACCTGACCCTCAGAATCCTGCTCCAGAATCAGGTTTCCTTCACTTTTAAACTCTTGAGTCTCATTGCTGGTTGAGAGCTGGAGACAGTAAGGCTACATTAATTAGCCCAGTGGTTTTAGGAAACAAAATAGGTCTTTCCTCTTGAAATCACAGACCCACAAAAACTTGGCTTGACTTTGAAGGTGCATATGAGTTCTAGACTTTGAAGGGCCTGTTAATGCTTAATAATAATTCAATAAAAATAATTTAACCACAATAATAATAACTATCATTTATATGGTGCTTTAAAGCTCACAACACATTACACATACATCATGGCAAGCAACTAGTGAGAACCTCTGAAACCACTTTTGATGGGGTTGAAAACAGAACCAGGATAGAAATGTTGCTGGACTTGGCATTGTTCAGTTTATTATTGAAGGCAGAAGTTAAGGAGGGCCAGAAATCCCATGTGTTCACATTTTCTTTTTCCCTAAAATACCACATCCATGTGTCTACTCTGTACCAGACTGATAATCTCTCCCTCACATTCCTGGAAGATGTGTCCCTCTTTCTCAGTTTCCTGCCTTGGGGTATAAGGCCCTTACTTGAGGG
>CM053593.1:15271463-15282029 GCA_028646575.1 Pseudocheirus occidentalis
CTCCTTCCTCGGTCTCTAAAAGTACTTTGCGCTAAGTATTTTAATAAGCTTCCAGAAAACGGAATTCAAATTTAGGAAGCCCTTTCCAGAAGTCAGACAAGTACTGGAACTCTTCCTCTTAGTGCAGTGGTTCTCAACCTTCCCGATGCCATGACACTTTAATACAGTTGCTCATGTTGTGGTGACCCCCAACCATAAAATTATTTTCATTGCTACTTCATAACTGTAATTTTGCTACTGTTATGAATCTAATATGCAGGATGTATTTTCACTGTTACAAACTGAACATAACCCACAGGTTGAGAACTGCTGCCTTAGTGTTAGAGGGTTTGGAGTTAAACATGACTTAACAAAGACAGCCAGTCAACAGACTGCCTGAGCCCCTTTCCCCTCCAGCTGGAAAATGAAGGCTTGGATTTTTCACAACTCTCAGGTCAACCCTTCTAGGGTAGTCTCACATTTCCCCAGAAAACAGAGTCCTGAATTCAGGGGATATATATGGGGATTAACTCATAAGGCATCAGGGGCCACAAGGTATTTGCCTCTGATTCTTCCCATCAGGAAAGACTCTGAGATACTATTGTAGATATGGGATCATTCCTTTTCCATGTAAGAATGCCAATCTGAGCATTATGCTATCAGGGGAAACTTTATTGTTCCAGACTTATGATTTCATAGGTGAAAGAAGCTTCTATCAAGGAAACTCCTTCTACCATATACCCAGGGCAGTAAATGATCTGCAGCCTATGGCCTTATGGAAAGACACCTAAGCACAAAGGGGTTAAATGATTTACCCAGGGTCACACAGCCAGTATGTGTCAGGAGCAATCTTCCTGCTTCTCTATCTCCTATGCCCAGAGAAATTGAACAAACTAAAGTATAAATGTAAAGCCATGCACTTAGTTAAAAAAAATAAATCAACCTTGTGAGTACCAAGTTAGAAGGATTGGCTAGACATCAGGTCATCTGAAAATAAGTGGGATGTATAATCTACCACATGCTCCATAGATAGCAAAGGTATTCTATGAAAGCCAAAAGAATGGAAGAAGAGAAGGAGGAGGAGGAAGAAGAGAAGAAAGAGGAAGAAGAAGAAAGAGGAAGAATATGATGGTGATGAAGAAGAAAAAAGAAAAGAAGAAAAAAGAAGAAGAAGAAGAAGAAGAAGAAAAAGGAAGAGGAGGAGAGTCTTCATTTTACAGATGAAGAAAGTGAGGCAGAGGTTAAGTGACTTGCCCAGGGTGAAACAGCTAGTAAGTGTGGCCAAATTTGAACTTAGGTCTTCCTGACTCCAGGTCTGGTACACTATCTTCTATACCACCAGCTACCATGGATGAGAGATTGTCTGTTCTCTATCCTGGTTTGAGCACATCTGGAGTGTCATATGCATCAACGAGCATTTATTAAGTGACTGCTGTGTACCTGGCTCTGTGCTAAACCATGGGCAAGCAAACATAGGCATCCTCCTCAAGGAACTCAAAGTCTAATGAGGAAAACGTATCAATACAGAGGTCATGTCCAATACATGGAGAGTCCACTGTGAGGGGTGGAGCCCAAAAAGCTGGGGGCTAGGGCAGGTGTCCTGCAGTTCAGTCTTGGAGGAAGTTGGGGAAATTGAGGCAAGGAGGGAGAGCACGGCAGCTGTGATGCACAAATAGCATAAAGACATGAAGACTGGATGAGGAGTGTCAGGAGCAAGGAAGAGCAAGTTCTGGGTGCCATCTTTTAGGAAGGTAATTAAAGATCAGAAAGCATTTGGAATTGACGAATCATGATGATTTTTGTTGTTATTCAGTCATGTCTTACTCTCTCTGACCCCATTTGGGGTTTTCTTGGCAGAGAAATGGGAGACGTTTCCCATTCCCTTCTCCAGCTCATTTTACAGATAAGGAAACTGAGGCAGACAGGACAAAGTGACTTACCCAGGGTCACATAGCTAGTAAGTGTCGGAGGCCAGAATTGAACTCATGAAGATGAGTCTTCCTGACTACAGACCCAGTGCTCTGTGCATGATGGTGCCACCTGGCTGCCTACCCATGATCATGAAAGTCCTCAAAATCTACATCACTATGAGGATAGGCTCATACTGGAAGGAAATGGGGATGTTTTTACCCTAGAGAAGAGAGGACAAGGCAGGACATCAAAGTTGTATTCAAATATTTGAAAGATTTTCATGCAGAAGAGGAGTTAAGCTCCTCCTGTTTCATCCCCAAAGGCAGAACTAGGCACGATAGATGGAAGTAACAGACACATTTAGACTTGCTGGGGGAGTGGGGGGGTGGGAAGGGAGTGCCATATAATTTGAGCTGTATAAAGGTGGGATGAGCTGCTTCAGAGAATTGTGGCTTCTCCTTCACTGGATATCTTGCCTCCAGACAATCATCTAATCTGCCTGTGCCACAGTTTCATCACCAAAATGAGGAACTGAACATTGTCTTCTTTAATTTCACTTCCATATCCAAATGTAGGAGCCTGTGAGCAAATGACCACTTGCCAAGTATGTTGTAGAGACACTTGGTCAGTCACAAATCGGACAAGATGTCCAATGAGGACTCTTGAAACTCTGGGCTTCTTTGATCGGCAGGTGGTCACTTTTGATTTTGTCCATGGAAATTATCTCAGCCTCACTTTCATGTACCATTCAAAACCAGCGTTTCATGGTCTCTGGGTTGTATCTTCCTGATAATTGCTTAGATTTATTTGAGAACA
The DNA here is from genome assembly GCA_028646575.1 of Pseudocheirus occidentalis. Lineage (NCBI taxonomy): Eukaryota > Metazoa > Chordata > Mammalia > Diprotodontia > Pseudocheiridae > Pseudocheirus > Pseudocheirus occidentalis. The sequence continues at coordinate 15,274,170 of CM053593.1, forward strand.
AAAATGGACATTTTATGACTTCTCCACCCCCCCCAAAATAATACAGAAATAAAGCTACCAGATAAGTGATGCCCTCCAAATAATGACACGAACAGTGACAGTAATGCATTCTGGAGTCCAACAGACTCAGCCTTTGTACTCACCATCATTTTGCTTTGTTCATGACATTGTTTCTCCCATGTTATCAGATGAAATCATGTTTATAAAAAGTTTAGCATGGGCACGTAGTAGATCCTTAATGAATTCTTCTTATTTCCCCTTCCCACCCCTACTACTGAAGTGAAGTGAGTGGGGTTTGCGTCATTACTTGGAAGTTGAGTTTGAACTCAAATTTCCCAAAGTAGAATTCCACATATGGCTAATTTACAGACTCTGCAAGTTATCTTTCAGCCTTAACAAGCAACTTTGCTTTGAGATTCATTCACTGGCTACTTTCAAAGGCATTTTGGAACTTCACTTTTGTGAATTCTAATGAATGTTTATTTTAGAACTTGAGGACTGGAATACCATTTGCTGGGACTGGGGGGAGTGGGCATTAACATCTTTTCAGCTGCTTTTCTCCCACCTACTTGCTAATCTCATCATGTTGGTAACCCTTGGGGTGCTTTAGTGGATGTTTTAACAGTAAACCCTTAGAGGGAAGTCTGGCTGCTATTGCTACATACTCAGGATTCTTGCCCATCAAAGAGGCAGTGGGACAAAAGGGGGTTTGGTTTTCCTGGGCTCTGGGATCTTTGCCATTTCCCTAGGGATCTGAGGGTGGGAGATGTATCAAGAGACTTGCAAACTTCAACCAGTGAAGTTCTATTGTAGCCCTGCTCTGGCCTGTTGAGAGTTTTAGTGAAATGGTCCTGGGAGCAAAGGATGCAAAATTCTGAGCTAAGAGAGATAGAGGTCAGCAACCCCATTCGTTTTACAGATGAAGAAACTGACACCCAGAGAGAGGAAATTACTTGTCCAAGGTCACTTAAGAAATAAATGTCAGAGGAAACTAGAAAGTCAGCCCCAGCCTCTTGCAAATCTGCTTTTATTTCCCTTGAACCACATGGCTTCTTATGTGGGAGTATGTGAGGAGCTAGGAGCAGTCTAGGGTTAACAACAACCGAAATAACTAACATTTATGTACTACTTACTGGGTGCCAGGCAGGGTGCTAAATGCTGTACAATTCTAACCTAATTTGATTATCTCAATAGCTCTGAGAGATGGGTGCTATTTCTTAGTGTTACAATTTGCATATGAGGAAACCTAGGCAAAGAGATTAAAGTGACTTTTCGAAGGTCACACAGATAGTAAGTTTTTGAGACAGGATTTGAACTCAGAACTTCCTGATTTTAGGTTCAGTGCTCTATCCACTTTGCCGCCTAGCTGCCCCAAATGTCACTAGCCAATATCTAAGTAGAGTACAGGAACTGGGGTGTTCCTCACAGGAAGAGTGGGGCAGGTGACCATTTAAATATGATGTATTCTCATTGTAATTAATTTTTTTTAAGTGATTGACATGTGAAATGTAGGTGGACATTCCAGTGTTATCTATTCACACTCAGGCTTGGTTTTCAAAGACTTAGGAATCATGTAATGATAATCTAGGCTAGAGGCTTTAGGATCCTTAAGGTGTGTCCACAGGAAAACATGGAAACCCCAAAAGATCATGCTGTTTTTGTTGCATTTTGAGAGGAAAAGTCAATAAAGAAAGAATTGATGGAAATCTTCCCTGGTCACACAACATCTAGGGTATTGTGCTCTGTTCTGGACCCTGCATAGACAGGCTCTGAGGTCCCTCATAGCTCTAGACCCATGATCTTAGGAAGAACCCAAATATGCCAGAGTAAATAGAAATATGGTAAACTACCATGCTGGCTGCCCCATGGGAAAAGAGACTAGACTTGTTCTTGTTGGCCCAAGATAGGCAAACATGGACCATTGGGTAGAAGTTGCAAAGAGGCAGATTTAGCCTTGATTGGGGGAAAAGAAAAGCAGATTTCCTAAGGATTCACTATCTCTAAGTGGAATGGGCTGCTTTGAGTGATAGTTCTCTTACCTTCAAGCAGCAACTGAATAACCAATTGTGGGGTATATTGTTTATTCAGCTAGAGGAGATTCTTGTCAAGGTATTCACTGAACTGACCAACCTCTGGAATTCTGTGATTACGGACTGAGCACAGCCTGCCTTGGATATTACGACCAGACCAAAGTATTTTTTTTTCAATCCTAAATTATGCCAGGCAGAGTCAGCGTCATTTACAAAGCCTGCATTCTTTTGGAAAATGTGGTATAGAATATAGACAGCAAATAATAGAAACAAAATCCTTCTTTATTGCTCACTTGTTTTCTCTATGCTACATTTGGCACTTAATCACACAATGGTTTCTACTGTGTTTCCCTTGTCTCTTGTGTTGAGGCTTCATCTCCCCAACCACACTGTAAGCTCCTTGAGGGCATAGGCTGCATCATCTACTGCTTGTATCCTTCTTCATTCTAGTCCCTTCTAGGTTGCCTCCAATTTGCCCTTTATAGAATTTGTTTGTACATGGTTTACATGTCATGTCCCTCATTGGATTGTAAACTCTTTGAGGGCAGAGACTGTCTTTTGCCTTTCATTGTATCTCCAGCACTGGCACCTAATGGGGACTTACTAAATGTCTACCAATCGACTTTCTACCCCCTAGAACAGAGGTGTCAAATACGCTGACAGCAACACTCCCTAATGTAGCCCAAATCCGTTCAAGTTATAGTTGTAAATTATTTAACAAAATAGTGAAGATACAATAAAACACAGACAATATTACATTTTAAAGCTAAGTTAATATGTAGCCCATAGAGATTTTTGTGTATGCATCAGTGGACCCAATTTCTATTTGAGTGTGACACCACTGACCTAGAACCAAAGGCCGTGAGGGCAGGTCCAGAACTTATTTTATCCCTGTATTAGCCCCAGCCTCTGCCTTCCTGTCCCACAAACATTCCATGCTCAATAAGTGCTTGCTGTTTTAGTCACTGTTCAACAAGTGTTCATGGAAAACAATAGAATTCAATACTTAATTTTTCATAGTTTTAACGAGCAAAGGCTAGAAAGAACTATATAGGCATGATCCCTTACACCTCTAGAGGCTGAAAATCAATTCAGGTTTTGGTGAAACAACTGGTCAGTTTAATGAAATCATTTGCTAATATGTGCCAAGTGCTGTGGTAACCACTAAAGGCAGAAACTGTGAGGAAAAAAAATAGTCCCTTCTCTCGAGGACATCACATTCTAATAGAAGAGACCATACAGACAGAAGGATTCAGTTCTGGGGTGGAGAAAAAGTTCAGTGGTACTGAGCATATGGCAAATGAGAAAAGGAAAATGTCATCTTCATTAATAGAACAATTGTTGGTCTCAAGAACTTTAATGGTAAGTTCTTTCTTTTTGAGGGAACCGAGGTGGTACAGTCAGTAAAGCGCTGGGCCTAGAATCATGAGCTCAAATCTAGACTCGAACACTTACTAGCTGTGTGACCCTGAGCACATCACTTTACCCTATTTGCCTCAGTTTCCTCATCTGTAAAATGAGCTGGAGAAGGAAATGGCCAACCACTCCAGTGTCTTTGCTAAGAAAAGCCCAAATGGGGTCATGGAGAGTTGGACATAATTGGATCCAAAGTAACTGATCCTGCTGAGGAGGCAAAGTTTATAGCAACTGAAACAGGTAGTTGCTGGGCAGGGTCTCCATGTGAAGTATTCCCTTCATTAGTAACTTATGATTGAAGTGGGATCTTTGTTGACATAGTATAAGATTAAGTTCTTACCCCAAGAAATGTCACAGAATCTTGGAAAGCAATTCTGCAAATACAGTGATCATGAAATCTCAAAATTGGAAAGACCCTAGCCATCTTCTTCAATCTAAGGGCAATGTTAACAACTTTTCTAGCAGACAACTCTTTCAGACCTTGAAGAGAATTATCACCTCTCCTCTGAACCTGTGCCTATCCAAGCTAAACAGCCTCAATTCCTTCAGCGAATGGTATCAATATGATTTGTTCTGCTCTGGATAGCTTTTAGATTTGAATGCCACCAATCCATCAATCAGCGTTTATTAAGCACCTATAATTTTCTCCTCTCCTCCCCCCCCCCCCAGTACACAAAAAAATGAAATAGCCCCTGGCCTCAAGGAGAATTAAATACTCCTGATATACTTTAGCAGTATCTGGAGAGCCAAGTCTCAGAAACTCAAGAGTTGGGGCCATCTAGTCCAACCCAAAGGTAAAGGTGAGTTGCTGTCTCATGACCAATGGTCATACAATCTCTTTTTGAAGACCTCAAGAGAGGGGAAACCTATTCCTTTTGGAGCAACCCTTCCCAAATTTCATTTTGTAGAAATTTCTGAAATAGTTGACATCAGAACATATTGGCTTGTAAGAGCCCAAGGATATTTGGGATGAATTTCTTACCTTCATACCTAAGACTTGAACCTGACTCTTTTCCTCCTCATGCGAATCAGTCAGTTGAGGAAGGGGGTTGGAGGTAGGAGGAGAGAGTCATTTGGGTTGAGGGCACCAAGGTATTCTAAGTAGGGAAATATGATGTTTAGGTTATGTTATTCTCCCAGGGTTCTGTTGGTCAGCATTGTTTCTAAGGAGAAACAAAAACAAGTTAGTCTTGAGCAGAGCTTTTCTCAAGATGGAAAATACCCTCCTTCCTTCTGCTTTTGAGCTGGTTCTTCTATAGCTATGGTTATTGGGGCTGGGGACAAAGAGAAGACAGAATGTAACTGAATTGAGGCCTTTGGACTCTGAATTCTAACCTAACTCCAACCTCCTGGCCCTGATCAAGCCCCCAGTCCATTAAAGGTCTTGTCACTGTTTATCGAATTATTCACTTTTCCCTTGGCTTTCTGTGATGAATAAGTAATATGTTCTCTATTGTCTAGCCCTTGGAAAATGTGAAGGGTTAACGCAATTCTGAAGATGGGTTTGGTGGTTGAGCCGTTCTCTTTCAGGGGTTCATGAAATAAGGAGAAGTTGTGACCCACTGATGGTTATAAATTGTTTGCACTCAAAGAGGACACTACTTTGTCTTGCTTTTTTTTCTTTTTTCCTCCTTGCCAATAGTTGAATCTTGTGTCTTTCTGAACAAGGGCATCTGTGTGTCCCATGGCCCCTTGTTCAGCTAGAGGCTCTGAGCTCCCTGTGTGGTTGCACAGAAATCCAGACATGGTCCAAAGCCCTGAGTCAGATGGGTCAAATGGACACTAGCTATTGAAGTGCTGGGCATTTTAACAAGTATTTGGAGTAATTCTGTCAGGCTGTGAGTCATGGAGCCCTACTGTCTCCAAAGAATTAAAAACCACCACCCAGAGGCCAATGGAGAGTTGTGCAGTGGAGAGGAGCAGGCTGTAACACTCTACACAAAAGGAATTGTCAAGATGTTCTGAAATTCAAGATCGTAGAATCATGTACTTGGAGCTATGAGGGCTTGTTGGGGCTATCAAACACTCTCATCCTGTTTTACAGATGAGGAAAATGATGAACAGAGAATTGAAGTGATTTCTCCAAGGTCACAAGGGTAATAAATGGCAGACTGAATTTTTTTCCATGTTTTCTCCCTAAAAAATCTGTTCTGAGACTCCAAATTCAATGCTTTTCCCCACTCCACTATACTGACCCTTCGTCTCATCAAAGCTGTGTATAACTAGAGAAGAAACAAAAAATGTAGCCTTAATGGCCCCTTCCAGCTCTAAACTGATGACCCTATGATTGATTTGACAAGAAGGTTAATTGATGAATGGTCTGTGTGCTCATGCTGATGTCAAGAGAAAGCCAGAAAAGTCTGCAGAGCATTCAGGGGACCCCCGTGACAACTTAATGAAAGGAGATAGACCAGAGTCTTACAGGATTGGCTTCAATCCATAGCACTGGAGGGGACATCCAAATATGTGGCATCGTTAAGTCATTTTGCCTATTTAAGTATATATGATTGTCTCTTTGGCTCATTGCTGCACCCAGAGCTTGCTCTGGAAAATCTCTTACTCTAACTCACCAAATTAACCACCTTAATCAACTTCCCTTACATATAAATTAATTAAATCAATAGAATCTATTGGTTTCAGAATCAGTGGTTCTCAACCTTCCTGATGCCATGACCCTTTAATACTTGTATATGGACGTATCTGCATGTGGGTGGACCCGCCTGGAGACAGATAGAGGAGTGGTGTCTTGGTTCCTAAGACCACTGGAACTATGTGTTTTCTAATGGTCTTAGGTAACCCTGTTCGACCCCCAAAGGGGTTGCTACCCACAGATTGAGAACTGCTGCTGAATAGATGGTCTCTCATCATTCCTGTGGTCCTAGCATAAGAATGGTCATAGGCTGAGGCCTGAAGGGCACTTTGAGCCCGGTCACTATAGAGAAGTTAAGTGACTGGCCCAGGGTCACACAGCCAATAAATATTTAAGGAAGTTTGAGCCCAGACCTTCCTGACTCCAACCTAGTGCCTTATTCAGTAGATCAGGATGGCAAGAAGAGTCAAAATCTTCCTCTCCAGAACTCTCTAAAATAACTGAGTGTGTAGAGGTAGGAGAAGGGAAGGTATTAATTCATGACTATAGAATAAGCATTGTTGATTACCTACTATGTGCAAGGCACTGTGGGTGCTACATGCTGAGAATATGAAATCAGACTAAACAGTCCCTGTGTTTTAGGAGATTATATTATATTGAACTTGGAGAGGGGACATGACCTCTGTCTCCAAATATCTGATGGAATTCAATCGGATTTGCTGGGAACCAGAGGGGAGAACTGGGAACAATGTGGAGGGGTGGGGGGGATGGTTCAAGGAAGCAGATTGGAGTTCACTGTAAAGAAACCTTCCTGACCTCAGGGATGGCCAAAGTAGAACAGACAGGCTACCTGGGGTGGGGGGTAAAAAGGCACCTCTCTTCGGAGGTCTTCAAGATACTTTGACTCATTGTGAAACCTTTGTTCAATACAATTACATTCAATCCAATAAGAATCTATTAACGACCTGCTATGTACAAGGCACTGTGCTAACTCTGAGGATACCAATGAAAACTCTTTTATACAGGGCTGAATCATCTGGACTTTTGTTTACAGAAATGGCAGTATACGAGAGTGACGCAAGCCTAGCACTCTTTCTTCAGCATTTAGAAAGAGGGAAAGAATCTCTTACCTTCTAGGAGAAGCCCAGAAGAAGAATCCCTCAGTGATTCTCAACCTTCCTAATCCGCAACCCTTTAATACCGTTCCTTATGTTGTGGTGATCCCCAACCATAACATTATTTTCGTTGCTACTTCACAACTGTAATTTTGCTACTGTTCTGAATCATAATGTAAATATCTGATCTGCAGGATGTATTTTTGTTGTTACAAATTGAACAGAACCCACAGGTTGAGAACCACTGGTCTAGGAGATAGAATGTATGGATAGACAAGTAAATGCAAAGTGTGTATAGAAGAGGACAAGAATTGAAAGGAAGACAGTAATAAGAAGGGGATCCAGAAACATATTGAAGGCGCCCCCAGACCTGCCTGTGAATGCAGAGTGGACAGAGGAAGTAAGAGGGGCCAGGGACGGATGGAGGAGAAACTGCCTGTGCAAAGGCTTAGAAGGAAGAGGTGGAAGGCTGGAGGGCAGGTGAGCCACCGGTCTGTGCGACTGCAGTGAGATCATGTGAAAAGGCAGTGATGTTTAGAAAGACTGCAAAGCCCAGAAGGACCTTGCATTGGGCCAATGGCAACTGAAAGAATGGTGTTTGATCCTTGAAGCAATAGCCACAGGACAGGAGGGGCCATAGATTTCTTCACTGGGTTGCAGTGAGAGGAAGTGACAGGTTGAGATCTATATTTTAGGATTATCCATTGAG
>CM053593.1:15290837-15304863 GCA_028646575.1 Pseudocheirus occidentalis
TCTCTCTCTCTCTCTCTCTCTCTCTCTCTCTCTCACACACACACACACAAACACATAAACACACACACACAAACACATAAACACACACACACACACCACCTCCACCAACTCAACAAAGTATTAAACATCAGAGACTGAATTTGACCCTAAATCCAAGGAGCATTGGACCTAAAGTCAGGAAAATGTGAATTCAGATTCAGCTTTGGATATTTACTAGCTGTGTCACCCTGGGCAGATCATGTAAATTCTGCCTGCCTCAGTTTCCTCATCTGTAAAATGTGTATAATAGCAACTACATCCTGGAGTTGTGGGGATCTAATGAAATATATACAAAGAAGAAAGCGCAGTGCCTGGCATAATGTAGGAGCTTAATAACTGCTTCTTTCTTTTCCTCCTTCTTTCCTTCCTTCCTGATTCCCTCTTTTTCTTCCTTCCTCCTTCACTTCTTCCCTTTCTTCCTTCCTCAGGGTCACACAGCCAATAAGTATTGGAGGTTGGATTAGAACTCAGTTGTTCCTGATTCCAGGTCCAGGGCTCTGTGCACTCTGCCACTTAAATGTGTGCATTGTGTTTTCCTTGGTATAATGAAGGTTCCTTGATAGCAGGGAACATTTCATTCTTATATTTTTATTCCTAGCATCTAGTATGGAGGAAATGCTTAATAAATGCTTTTGGATTTACCCGCAGCCAGGCCTGCACGTGGGAAGTCTTTCTCAACATTTTTCATCTCTAAAAGGAATATTCAGTGTCTGTGTGTATGTGTGATATCTGTGTATTGCTGCTTTTAAAATATATACATTCAAATATATATATATACACATACACACAATATACATATACATGCATACACACATATGTTGAAGGAATTTTGTTTTGTTTTCTCACAGGATTGATTGGAGCAGATGTGAAAGGATATAACCTGCCCTGTGAAAAGCAGCCAATTACCTCTCGTCTGGCTGTGATCTGTGGAACATCTTCTTGTCACATGGGGGTAAGTGAGAACCCAAGAACTCACAGCTGTGTTTCGTTCTCTCTCTCTCTCTCTCTCTCTCTCTCTCTCTCTCTCTCACACACACACACACACACACACACACACACACACACACACACGCTGGACAAGATCTTTGGCCCTTCATCTTACCCTTTGTCTTTTCTCCCTTCTCTAACCTTTGATCTGAAACCAGAGGTCTCCTCCTTTCTTGCCTGTTCTGGATGCCCCTATTCAGGTTGGTCTGATCTTTTCACAAAGGCTCATTTCTGGGTTGAAAAGTCAGCTCTCCAAAGAAGTAAGGTCAGTGTCTGCAATGACATCACAGTGACCAGAGAACACAGGGATGAAATTGGATCTGCAGATGCCAGCGCCCTTCTATCCTGCCCTTGACCTCAAAGACACTAATGTGTTCCTGGACAGCTCCTTCACCAAAGCGCCTGTTTGCCTTGGCTGGGTGCCTCACTCTCTGTGTTCCCTCAATCAATATAAATCTCTCGTCCTCAGAGCGGGGCCTAATGATCTGTAGAATTATGTTCTATATCAGGACTTCAAAAGAACACTGATAAGCAATTTTCGCTTTGTTAATTTTTCTCTATGAATTACTGAAAAGGCTTTCTCCCAGATTGCAGTTAAAATTTAGTGCCTGCCCTAAAATTTATATCTTCTTTAAATGCATGGGTCTGAAAGCATTCCATTTTGATAAGTACCCATTTCTACTGTATTTTTATTTAAAAGTCATTACTCCGTTAAATTGAGACTAACGACTCCCTGTATTTTCCCCAGATGAGGACAAAGGGGTAAGGGTTGGGGGGAGAGGGGAGGCAAAGCTTAGAGGAAGAAGAAGGGAGGAAGGAGAAGAATGCAAAGCAAGGAAGACAACGGGCATAGAATTGAAGTGAGCTACTGTCTGGGGCAGGAGTTCTTAATCTGGGCTTTAAAGGTGCTGAGATAAGGTGGGGGGAGGAGGATTACATCTTCATTTTTACAAACCTGTAACTGAAATTGAGCATTTCCTTCCATTATCTAATTGCAATAAAAGCTAGCATTTATATTTTTTGTATTATAAAGTTAGCAAAAAAGGGGGATACTTGTAACCAAGTATATACAATACTTGTAATACTTACAAGTATTATTTCATTAGATCCTTACAACAACCCTCAGAAGTAGATGATGTTATTATTCCCATTTTATAGATGGGGACACTGAGGTTAATAGAGCTTAAATGACTCAACCAAGAATATACTTCTAATAGGTACCCAAGGCTGAACTTGAACTCAGGTCTTCCTGATTCCAAGTCAAAAACTCTAGCCACTATGCAACCTAGAGTTATTATGAGAAGGAAGTCTGTGGGCTTCACCAGACTTCTAACGGGGTCCATGATACACACAAATATGGTCAAGAATCACTGGTTTAGGAGAAGGATCATTAACCTTGAAGGCAATGGGCAGCAACACAAAGATGTCCTCCATAACCTTAAGAAATAGGAGGCCTTTATCATTGATCATTCAGGTAGGTTACACATTGTCCTAACTCTAGGAGCAGAGGATTAAAAGTCTATATCCCTTTAATTAGAAATCATAATTTCTTAGGACATAATTTCTCAACTCATCAACTGTCTGTCTGTTGTTAAATGACCTCCATATCTATGGAGAGGTTCTATCACCCAGTTAGATACTGAAGGAGGATTTCTGGAACAAACTCTAATTCTCTTTTCTGTCTAAAAGTATTAGGGAAATAATGGGACAAAGATGATGAGATCAAGTCCTGTGAAGCTCAGTTGAAAGAACTGGGGCCATTTCATTTGGGGAAGAGAAGGGTGGGAGTCAGTGGGTGGACCCCATGAGAGATGTCTTCAGCTGAAGGATAACTAAACCCAGAATACAAAACAAGAAATTATTATGTTTATCAAGGGAATTGGACTTTTTCTTTTCTGCTTAGCCCCAGAATAAAAAACAAGAAGCTCCTCTTGAAAGTTGCCAAGAGCTTTTCATAGTAAGGGGGGAAGGAAGGGGAACAACTTCCTACTCATTTACTATCAAAAGAAAAATGAAATGGGTTACTTTGGCCCCTAGAGTCTTCTTCCTCCTTAGGGGTCTTCAGGGTAAGACTGAGGGACTACTTGTCAGGTTTCATATTGAGAAGGGTTTGGGGGGTTTTGTTTTTCTTATATATATATATAAAATATATATACATATATATATAAAATATGTACACACACACATATAAATTGGTCTCTAATATCCCTTCCATCACTGAAATGCTATGATTCTTCAGCCTTCAATAACTAGCTTCATAACCCTGAGCAAGCAATGGTGGGACCACGAGGAGGTATTGTAGTACAATGGAAAGATCACTAACTGTGCAGTCAGAGAATCTGAGTTTGTATCCCACTGATCCATGGTTCTCTGTTTGACCACAGACAAGGTATGGAACCTTCTTAACTTCAGTGAGGGCACAGGACTAGATGGACCCTGAGGTCCCTGCTAGCTCTAGATTTATATATCTCAGTTTCCCTGGTACAGAATAGGTGATAATAAATCTTTTATTACTTAACCAATATGGTGCCTGAGAGAATTTTTTTAAAAAATGAATATGTGCAGGTCCCTAAATAAACATGAGTAATCGTTCCCAAGTCTTTAAGAGCTTTCAAATATTTCAATGTAACATCCTACCTTCCATGGTCAGAAGCCAGCTTTCAAGGAATTTTCCCAGAATAATTTGACATACATTTCATCCTGGCCTTAAAGAAAGTGGCCCCAATGGATAGAGCATTGGTCCTGCCATCAAGAACACTTGAGTTCATGTCTAGCCCCAGATACTCACTAACTGTGTAGCTCTAGGGAAGGCGCATAACTGCTGTTTACTCGTTTGCCTTATCTGTAAAATAAAGGTAATGCTAGCACCTGTCTCTTATAGCTGTTGTGGGAATAAAACAAGATAGCATTTGTATTGTGTTTTGCAAATCTTGGCACACTATACATAGTTTTGCTAGATGCCAGCAGTGGTGAAAATGATAGAGTATCCACTCATCCACTCTAGCATGAGTGATGGTAAAAAGAAGCAGGAATCAAGACTTCCAGATTAGAAGAGTAGACATGTAAGCAGAAGGAAAGCTGGGTGAAACTAGGTCCCAACACAGTCTCCTCTGATGCTTTAGTATAGTATGTAAGTGACTCTGGGTTCTGAAAAATAAGAGCTGGGGAGTTCCTATCAAGCTAAAAGACTTCTGAGTGTGGGCCTGGACTCCTCAACTGTCTCTCTGTCTGTTGTTAAATGACCTCCATATCTAGGGAGAGGTTCTATCACCCAGTTAGATACAGAAGGATGAAATTATTAAACCACAATAAATGTTGATGGATGTCTGCTCATCCATAGAAGGATAATAACCTATGTTGGTGTTGGGAGGGTCCACACTGGCAAAATCACATACATCTTCGAATATTCAAAGAAAAGATTCCAGTTTTTGGGTAAAATAAAGGGACAAAGAGACTAGATGTATTTTGAATGGAAAGTAATTCCAGTCACTGGAAAGTGCCAGTCACTGTCCTAAACACTGGTGGTGCCAAGAAAGACAGAAACAGTACCTGCCCTCAAAAAACTCCTGTTCTAATGGAAAACACGGGCATGTTGGGCAATGTGCATTCTATATTCTCTACATACTCTTCCCAAGTTCCTTGAGCATTTCGTTACCTTCAAAGTATTGTAGACTTGGGAGCTATCGTCTGTGTCTCCACGGAAGCCTTTGAATGTCACATCTTCTCATGAAAGTGACTGTGGGTTTTTAAAGGCTATTCTAGCAGAACATAAGCTATGTATCTATTTGCGCATATGTGGACTGGTTGAAAAAACAGGGATTGTTTGATGGGAAAAGGGCAGAATCTGGCAGAACACCACAACTGGAAAGGCTTTTTAGTCTGGTAATGTACTATTTACCTCTTATTTGAGAACCAGCCTGTGCTCAGAGAGACTTATCACCAATTCAATTCAACAAGAATATAAATGGATGGATGGACAGATAGGTAGATAGCTAGATTAATTAATTGTTGATTGAAGTCATTATTGAAGGTGATATAAAACCTCTGTTGGCTTTGTATTGACAATATGTCGTCTAGGTATCTGGAAGGGTGGCAGGTGATGAAGCCATTTCTCTACTTGATCCTTTTGGTTTCTGTCACTTGTATATACATTTCAGGCAAAAAGGGACTGGGCCATTCTTTCCTCACAGATGGCAATAAAGCCAGTTGATGTGCCTTCCCTGAACTTGTCCATGTCTTTCTGTTTGTTTTCCTGGCTCAGTGGAATGTGTCCAAGCTCGGTATGCCCTGTTCTCCACTAGTCTGTTAGGAATCCCTTCTCCAGGGGCATTTCTTTCCCAGTCAGCAATGCTCAGAACCTTTTAGCCGTAGCTGATTGTGTTGTGTTAGGCTGAATATCATTAAGTAAAACAGACATGTTTTACCAATCTGTTAACAAAGAAAAGGGGGTGGAGTGGGATTTCATGAGAACTGGAAAGTATATTCATTTTAAGGAAAATTTCCAGCTCTGTGCAAAAAGAATGCAAATATGTCAAAATGACTTCAACAAATTGAGAATGTGGTTATTAACAGTAATTCTGAAGAGATAGACACATAAACATTTTTGCAGAGATTAAAATTTGATTTTCAGTGAATAACTTTTGTAGGACTTTGTGAGAGAGAGAAGGGGGGGACAAAAAGACAAGAGACAGACAGGATAGATAGAGACCAAGATACAAAGAGACACAAAGGAAGAGATGAAGAAAGAGGTAGCATCTAATGGGGAAAAAAAACTTGAGAAAGGGGATAATTTAGTCTTTTAAACCTGGGGTAGAAGAAAAGGAAAGGGAGGGGAAGAGGGAGAGAGATGAGGGGGAGAGAGAGAGAGGGAGAGAGAGATGAGGGGGAGAGAGAGATGAGGGGGAGAGAAAGTGGGGGGAGAGAGATGAGGGAGAGAGGGGGGAGGGAGGGAGAAAGAACGCAGAGAGACAGAGATATAGACTCAAGTCTGTTGGGACAGATAAGAAAGCACAAAGTTGCCTTTTGTTGTTGCCTCATTGTTCAGTCACATCCAAATCTCCATGACCCCGTCTGGGATTTTCTTGGCAGACACTGGAGGGGTTTGCTATTTCCTTCTCCAGCTTGTTTGACAGATGAGGAAGCTGAGACCCATAGAGTTAAGTGACTTGTCCAGGGTCACACAGCCAAATTTGAACTTGCATCTTCCTGACTCCAGACATGAAGTTCTGCCCACTTCACGGCCTGGCTGCTTGTAGGCAGGAGACTGAACTAGACGCATTCCTGCCTGTTCCTTCCTGCTCACATTCCCATCACTTCCAGTCTAAGGAGGTTTCTGGACGTCACCTTCACTCTTGTCAGAATCCATGCAGCCTCCTCCTTCCTAGATATTCTCTATTTCAGTTTCAGGGTTATTCCAGAGAGCTTCTAGGGATGCTTTTTCTTTTTAATGGACAGTTTTAAACTGGGAAGACCCAAACCTGTTAACTACAGAAAGCACACTTTTTGTTGTTAGCTCTTCCTGGTACCTGTTGTTCTGACTGGAGTTAAATTGGAGAAGTAGGCCTGAGGACCTGAGATCGAATCCCACCACTAGGGCTTAATAACTGAGCCATCTTAGAAAAGTCACAACTTGCGGGCGCCTCAGTTCCTCCATCACAAGTGGATGGGTCTAGGCTGAGATTCCTTCCAATTCTAGAACTATGAACTTATCCTTTTTCTCTTCAAAATACTGGGAACATGTCAGAGTATTCATTGATAAGCAGAATATCAGGAAACTTTTAATCTTCCTTATCAACCCTTTGTTTCCATCATTTTCTCAGGGCAGGGAGGTGGCCCAGTGGATAGAGCTCGAGGCATTGGGTCGGGAAGAACTGAGTTCAAATCTGGCATTGGACTAACTGCGTGACCCTGGATGAGTCACTTAAAACCCTGTTGGCCTTAATTTCCTCTTCGTCTGTAAAATAGAGAGCAATAGCACCTCCCTCGCCAGGTTGTTGTGAGGATCCAGTGAGATAATAATTATAAAACAATTACCAGCAGAGCACTTGAATGAGCACAATGTGAATGGAGATGACTGTTTTGTCATCATTATCATTCATGGGAACTCAAGGGGAGACCGCGTGAAGGGTTTAAAACATTGAAAAAGAAGGTTCTGGGGCGGCAAGGTGGCACAGTGAATAGAGCACCAGCCCTGGGGTCAAGAGGACCTGAGTTCAAATCTGACCTCAGACACTTAACACAAAAACTAGCCGTGTGACCTTGGGCAATTCACTTAACCCCAACTGCCCTCCAAAAAGCAAAAAGAAAAAAAAAAGAAAAAGAAGGTTCTTCTCCTAACCCCCCACGACGCCAACCTCCCTTGTTAGTGTTTCTCTGTGTGAAGATTTTACCATGACGTCCTTCAAGACCCCAGGGATTCCCAGCTTCATTGGTATCCCAGGAGGGATAGTGGGAAGAGCACAGCAATGGAATTAGACAAGCCGGGGCCCAAACCGACTGTGATGCTGACTGGCCGTGTGGCCTGGGACAAATAATGTCATTTCCTTGGGCCTAGGTTGACTTCTCTGTAAATGAGGGAGGAAGCGGACTGACTACGTGACCTCTGAGGATCTTTCTAGCTCATAACAACACTTAAAAAACCAGACATTTAGTGACTGTTCGCTTGCCTGCCAAGCTCTGGGCCAGGACTAGGGATAACTTGACAAAACCAAACAACCTCTCCCCTCAAGAAGCTTACATTCTACCTGGGGGGAGGGCAGAGGCAGGTTACCACATGTACATGCAAATGACTGTAGTGAAGTGACTGCTTAATGAGCCCAACAGAAGCAAATTAGTTTCTCCATCCCAGTGGTGACCATTTCCCTCCTCCCCTTTACATTATCAAATGAGTCATATGTAAAGTGCTCTGCAAATCTTAAAACACCATATCAGTGTTCATTATTGTCACTCAAGTCAGTGAAGACAAAGCATGCCCAAATTCATTTCTAGAGAGAATCTCACTAGCTAATAAGGGTTCGGGGAAGGAGGGAAAAGGCTAATGTAGAAGGTACTGTGCTCTGCAAGAAGCTAGGCTGTCTATAGGCTTGAATCTCAAATCCCTCAGAACTGAATTCATTTACAATATTTAGATAAAATGCCAGATCCTCAAATTGGTAGGACCCTCAGAAGTCAACGGTGCATTCCAGACATCCAGATCTTTGCTAAAGACAGCTGATGCCTTTGTTTAGGGTTCACATGGCACCATCTTGGCCCAGCCTTCTTGGGAAGCGGGGCCCACTTCTACATTGGGATCTCTTTATCTGTACGTGTCTGTACTGTACCCAGCAATACAAAGGCTGTGAGGCAATAGCGGGTCCTTTAACGCCGTACCAAAGCAACCGCAGTCTCCCACAATGAACTCTACCTTTTTTTTTTAATTAGGGCCATAAAATGCAACTTTATGATGGCCATGTTTTGCTAGAAATATATTTCCCCCTTTGTACAGAGGGGCCTTCGGGGCAAAGGAGATTAATCATCAGCGTTCATTTAATGCAGCCAGTGAGAGACTGTGTGGCCAGACCGACATCAAAACGTGCCTTTGATGTCCCTCAGGTGCTCAGGGCCCCAGCAAGCCAGCAACAATAACACCTTTGTGAGATGATCAGAGACGGGCAGGCCAGAGAAAAATGCTTTCTGGGGAAACTCAAGGCCCCCCTTTGTTGTGGTTTTGGCAAACAGAGCTGCCAACTGTCAGGAGAAATTCAGGAAACACAGAACAGGGGTGAAAGTGGGGCACGGATTTTTCTGAGGAGGTCCCCACAGGGTGGTTTGTAGGATTTGCCGTCTACCCCTTTTTCTTCTGCTTTTTTTTCTTATCCCTCCCTCTCCCCACTTTTTTCTGATGTTTCCAGTTTGGTCAGTTGCAACAGTCAAAACTCCCAGGAGTAAGTCAATGCTGGCCCAAGGATGTTTCTTTTTAAATTACCCCCAAAGCCTCAGTAAATATGGAGGAACTCCCTGGCCTAGCTTTGTGTGATTTCCAAGAATCTGGAAAAATAGCCTAAAGTTGAAAACATAAGACTTACTAATCAAGCCTTTGATATTTTAGAAGATACAAATGTAAGCCATGCATTTATCATCCATGAGGATGATTTAATTAACAAGAGAAATGTCTCCCCCCCACCCCCTGCAAGTAGAGCTGTGTGTGTGTTTATCTTATTGAAAACAAAGCCACTTAGATCCAAAGATGACACGTGTCAGAGGTGAACCAGCTCCTGGGGGGACACAAGGCTCTGGAGGAGTTGGCCTCTGCTCCAACCCCAGCACCTACTTTCTGAAGCCAGCAGATGCAGCTGTCATTCATGTAAATGCTTCTCCCGGTATGAAGGCACATGGTAGGGGAGAATTTGTGAAGCGTGGGAAACTGACTCAAATCTTGAATTTGTCAGCACTGAAGTCATGGAATATATTGGGCAAAATGCAGAACTATAGACTCAAGAGTAGGAAGGAAGGAAGGAAGGAAGGAAGGAAGGAAGGAAGGAAGGAAGGAAAAAGGGAGAGAGGAGGGAAGGAAGGAAGGAAAAAGGGAGAGAGGAGGGAAGGAAGGAAGAAAAGGGAGAGAGGAGGGAAGGAAAGAAAGATGGAAGGAAGGAAGGCTAGAAGGAGGGAGGGAAGGGAAGAAGGGAGGAAGGAAGGAAAAGTAAGGATGGGAGGAAAAGAGAAGGAAGGAAGTGGGAAGGAAGGAGGGAAGGAAGGAAAAAAGGAAAGAAGGAAGGAAAAAAGATGGAAGGAAGGGGGAAGGAATGGGGAAGGAAGGAGGGAAGAAAAGAAAAAAGAAGGAAGGAAGGAAGGAAGGAAAGAAGGAAAGAAGGAAAGGAAAAAGGAAAGAAGGAAGGAAGGAAAAGGAAGGAAGGGAGGAAAAAAGAAGGAAGAAAAAAGGAAGGAGGGAAGGAAGGAAGGAAGGAAAAGGAAGGAAAGAAAAGGAAGGAAAGAAGGAAGGAAAGAAACAAGGAAACATGTATTACCTTGTGTCAGGCACTCGTACATGTTACCTCCCATTTAGATTGTGAGCTCCTTGAGACCATGGACTACCTGTGATTTTTTTCCATCCCCAGCACCTAACACAGTGTCTGGTTCATATTAGGTGTTTAATGAATGTGTATTGATTGACTGAGTGATGGTGTTACAAATATAAGAAAAATGGAAGATCATCCCTGTCCTTGTGGACCTTCTATTCTAATGGAAGAAGGCAACATACAAAGGGAGTTGAAGTTGGCAATAGTGAATGCGACTCAGCTTTGAAGACCAGAAGCAGGAGCAGAAATGTTGACCAATCCAGACCACTTCTACCACTTCCTATCTCTGGGACTTTGATCAAATGTCTTAGACCATCTGGGCTCAGTTTCCCCGACAGAAATGAGAATGGCTTAGTGCATCATAGTGCACTAGACTTGGAATCAACAAGACCCCAGTCCCAACTCTATCTCAGATTCTGACAAGCTCCAGACTCTGGTAACTCATTTCCTCATGTATAAAATAAGGGGGTTGGACTAAGCCCTTAAGTCTCCTTCCAAGGCTCTGCTCTATGATCTTACCAAGTCAGAGATGGGTTACAATCTACCTTGGCACAGGGAGTTCCCCACACTGATGAATTTGTCCTTCATGTATTTCTGTATTAGAAATTCATGGGTATTTCCAGCCACCTTCCTTGGCAGAGCTGTGGGTATCCAGCCTTTTTAGCAGTAAGAAGAGGTGGTAATGGCTGTTGGCAAGGCCCAGAGGGACAGTAGGACAGTGGAAACATGGTCAATCTTAGCTCTCCTCCCCTCTGGATGGTGAGGAGCTCCAAGAGGGTCCCTCTTCCATAGTGGCCCATAGTCACCCTCCAGGAAAACCACTGTCTAATCAAATTGCCAGCAATTCTTTGCAGCCTCACCTCATGGTAGGGGTTGGAGGTGGGGAGTGAAGATTCTCAACCAGTTCCCAGGAGATCAGCATCCTGACAAGGCTTCTAGTAGCCAGACATAACAATGGGAAGGAGAAGCTGAGGGCTCCTTGCCCCAAATGAAGGCATTAAGGGCTAGGAATGGGTGGGTTATGGGGTGGAGTGGAGGGAGAGACTCAGGGCCACCTTCACAGCTGCTGCTCAAATCCTCCCACCTGCTCTTGGAAAGAAATCAAGAACTATTGCCTGGGAGGGAATTGATCCCACAACTTTCCCAGGCTCAAAATTCTGTTTGTTAAAGTGAAGGAAAAGGAGAGAAATGTCTGTTCCTTTCCAGAGATCATTTTAAAATCCAAGACACCCAGCACACTGACTTTTCTGTTGCATAGGGGAAAATATTTTCTCAATCTGGCAATGAGGGAATTGGTCACAAAGACACATACACAGACATGCACACACACACACATACGTACAAATACCATGTGTCACTGATTTTTGATGCCCAGAGTTTTGCTTCCTATGTTCAATTAGTCTGGAAAGAGCCATGACCTCTCCATGAACAGAAAGTACCCTTCGTCAGAGTTTTTTGATCTAGGTTTCTGTACATCTGATTTAAAATTTGGGATTGCGACTAGGTGGTGCAGAACAAAGAGCGCAGGGCCTGAACTCAGGAAGAACTAGTTCAAATCTGGTCTTGGACACTTCCTAGCTGTTTGAATCTTGACAAGTCATTTAAGCCTGTTTGCCTCAGTTTCCTCATGTGTAAAATGACCTGGAAAAATAAATGGCAGACCATTCCATTATCTTTGCCAAGAAAGCCCCCAAAGGAGTGATGAGGAGTCAAACACTACTGAACCAACTAAACATCAACTACAAAATGGATAGAGAGCTGACCCTAAGCCAGGAAGTCGCTGACACATACCAGCTGCAACCCTGCAAACCTCCCAGGGCTCTAAGCAGTTCTCTAAGATGATGGGGCTCAGAGGAGGTGCCAACATGGACTAGTAGAGAGAGTTTCATCACACGGGAGTTCCTTTATACCAGTGAAACCACAAGTCCAATTCCTAAATTCACAAGCATGTACAAGGATTACTTTTTTTTCTTATTTTATAGTAAAATAATCCCTACCCTCAAAAGACTTAAAATAGTCATGGAAACTGAACATATGCCCAAAATGTTATAGTGCCCGTTAGAATATAACAAAGATGAGGCCGACATAGCAGCCCAAGAGATCAGTCTTTATGCAGAGCTGGACTGTCTGCAAATGCAGATTCAAGGGAACTGAATCTGAGGAAGGAAGAAGGGGATAGGAAGGGAATAAGCCTGGAAATTTCCCCTACTGTGTGCCAGGCGCTGTATTTAGCCTTTTTTACAAATCTTATCTCAATTGAAGACTTTAGAAGGAGAGCCATTTTCTGGATCTGGGAAGGTTTCCTGAACTAGATGGGTGGGAGCTGAGCCTTTCCTTCTCTCAAGGAAGGGCAGGTTTTGTCAAACAGAAACCAGGGGTGGCTCCATTTCAGGCACTTAAAGATCAGGTGTCCAAATCCTAAGGGAAGGAGGGGATCATAGAATTAACAGTGGTCCTCTTTGTACCTTCTCCCCCTCCCCTTGATTTTTGGGTATTATCTTCCCCCATTAGACTGTAAGTTTCTTGAAGGCAGGGTCTGACACATAGTAGACACTTACTTAATAAAAGTTGACTCACTGACTGACTAGAGAATGCTTCACTGTAGCCAGGGCAGAGAAAAAGTGAAGAGGAGTCATGAGAAATCCATGGGGAAAGACAGATAGTGGAGGGCCTTGAATGCCAAGCTAAAATGTTCGTATTTTGCAGGGTGAGCAAAGGAGAATGACCGGATGTTCTGGAGGAAGGGAGGAGCCAGTTGGTAGAAAAAGAAGCTTCCTTTGGCACCTTCTCCATGTGAAGGATGCAGAGCCTCAAACCAGCCTTTGGCATGAGCTGAGTCAGGTGATTCAGGCTGGTGCTTAGGTGTTCTTTTGAACCACTGATTTTGCCTCAAGCAAAAACAAATCCTGTTCCTGGATAGGAGCCAACTCTGGAGGGAAGGCTGTCTTGCTCAATAACTTTACGTGACTCTGTTATAGTCAAGACTTAATTCACTGAAATGTTTGGGGAATGGCATGTTCTAGTTCATGTTAACTCAGGATTAAGTATATCTTATCTCTTACGGGGATGCTGGCTCAGATACGTTTTCACTGCAAATCCCAGGATCCCAAAGCTGTATCACAAATTTAACCAAATATGTGAGGAGCTGGCAAAGATCCTAGTTTCTAAGTCAGCAGCACTGAATTCAAATCTTGACTCTGTTTCTTATTAGTTATATGATGTGGAGCATTTTTTAAATCCCTTTTTAAGCCTGTTTTCTTATCTGTAAAATGGGGAGGAAGAGATACTAATGCCAGCACCCTTCCACTTTCCAGGTCTAGTGTAAGGAAAGCAGTTTGTTAGTCTTAAAGCCAAATAGTAAAGCATCTGCTATTATGATTTATGAGCTACTTCTCAGGTCTAATCAAGGTAATATGCAAAGGGCTTTATGGAGTCCAAAGTAATGAATGAATGTCAGTGATTGCTGTTGACTGGCTCTTCTATGGCTAGTATAGGACTATGGGTGACATGTACTTCCCAGCGTCCCTCACTTTAGTGCCTAGGGCATTCCAGTCACAGAGGAAGTGCTCCCTGTGCCCCTGATTGAAATTGAATGTCCCCTCCTCTCTGCCACCGATTTCTCTGACCTTCTGTTTTCTCTTCTACCTAATGAAATAAAGAGACATCCCACTGTAAGAATGGTTCAGTTTTGACAATCTCTATCCCAGTCGCCACTGAAGGGTATAAACTGAGCTCATCAAGACTGGACTGTGGCAATGGCCCCTTGGTTGATCTTTCTGCCTCAAGACTCTCCCCAATCTAGACTATCCTCCACTGGGCTGCCAAATTGATTTTCTTGGTGTACAGGTCTGGCAATGTTGTTGTTCAGACTCTCCATGACTCCATCTTGTGGTTTTCTTGGCAGAGATACTAGAATGGTTTGCCATTTCCTTCTCCAGCTTATCTTA
>CM053593.1:15304963-15325765 GCA_028646575.1 Pseudocheirus occidentalis
CCCCCCCCCCCCCCCGACCTCCCATACTGCCCCTAGAGTACTCTGGGACAAGCCATAGTCCAGGCTTCATGAGGCTTGGAAAATTCTCTGGCTGCCCCTGAGCCTGGAACTCTCCCACTCCTCACCTCTGCCTCCTTCCAGTCTTAGCTGGAGAATGGTCTTCTAGAAGAATCCTTTCCTTATTCTCCTTGGTTTTAGCGCCTTTCCCCAAACTACGCCCATTTATCCTGTCTATGTCTTATTTATTAATGTGGGTAGAGGGCACCATTGTGCATAGAGAGCCAGGCCTGCAGTCAGGAAGACTCCTTTTCCTAAATTCAAATCCACACTAATTAGGCTGTGTGACCCTGGGCAAGTCACTTCACCTTCTTTTCATCAGTTTCCTAATCTGGAAAATGGGCTGGAAAAGGAAATGGCAAAGCATACCAGTAATCTTGCCGATAAAACTCCAGATGGGCTCACAAAGAGCCAGACGCAACTGAGAAACGACCCAACGTGACATACCTAATCTGTGCACAGCTGATGGCGGGCCTCTCCCCAATTGCATTGTGAGCTTGAAAGCGAGGTAGGGGTATTTTGCCCTCCTTTGAATCCAAAGAATTCAGTTCAGTGTACTGAGCCTGATGCATAGTAGATGCTTAAAAATGCCTCCTGACCTTGACCCTCCCTTGCAGCTCCTGTTCTAGGCTGGGACTAGATCCCTTTTTGCACCAATATTATAGAGTGCTGGACATGGAATCAGAATGATCCAAGTATAGATCCTACCTTAGAGACATTCACCAGCTGTGTGTGACCTTACTGTTCCAGCCTCAGTGACCTCGTCTGTAAAATGGGTATAATCACAGGACCTGCCTCCCAGAGTCGTTGTGGGTGTCAGCTGGGATAACAGCTGTATGTACCACTTCGCCAAACTAGAAGCAGTGTATAAATGCTCAGATTGTTAAGGTTGTTATTATTACAGCCCAAGACTCAAGTTCCAGCTCTCACTGTGCGAGGGTTTGGATTTTCCAGTACTTTGTTTTTTTTCAGTCATTTAGACCTAACTGCCTGGGACTCATTGTACTTTACTTTGCCTGGAGTGTGAAGAATGAGAAGGTACTTCTGAAAGGAGAGGGTTGAAACCCTTTGTGGCCAGGTGCCTCCCTCTCTGAGGGTGGACAATGAGCTCTTAAGTCCTCATTGTGGAGCTTGTCAATGCCCCCTACACACACACACTCACACACACACACACACACACACACACACTCACACACACTCTGGTTACCACTACTAATAGAGCCCTCCTCCCTTTCCTCCTCCTCTTCCTTGTCCTCTCTCCCAAAGCCCAGCATGCCTGGGACGTGCCCTGGGAGGGAAGTACATCCCAGGGGTGGGGCCTGCTGAGCCGGCTGGCTCACTGTGTTCTCCCAGGCTGATCGCGGTAATCTCAGCGGGAGCTGGCCGCCAGTGGCTTGAAGTGTATATTGGCTCTGTGTCTACACAGGAGCCGCCCCCTGGAACTTGCCACGTTGTTGGAGGCCCAGACTTCTGAGTGATGCCCATAGCAGGCTTCCTCAGCTTCCTGG
This sequence comes from Pseudocheirus occidentalis, assembly GCA_028646575.1. Classification (NCBI taxonomy): domain Eukaryota; kingdom Metazoa; phylum Chordata; class Mammalia; order Diprotodontia; family Pseudocheiridae; genus Pseudocheirus; species Pseudocheirus occidentalis. The sequence continues at coordinate 15,306,529 of CM053593.1, forward strand.
AGCCATCTGCAGGCAGCAAGCCCCCCAAAGAGGCAAAGGGCAGAATGTAGACCAGTGCCAGCCAGCCAGCTTTGTCTAACCCAGAACGGTGGCATTGAACAGGGTGGAATTCCCAGCCCCCAGTCCTGAGCAGGCTCTGATACCAGGGAAAATCTGAAGCCCTAGAGAGGCCTTAAGAGGATGGGGCCCCAAGCAGGGCCCAGCTCTACCAACCGGCTGGAGCCCCACATTTCTGTTTGTCTTCTGCCTGACCAGGAAGAAGGTGGAGACCCAAAGAACCAAAACACAAAAGGATAGAAAACAAGGAGAGGGAAACCCCCTTCTTTCTCCCGAGCCTAGTGCTCAGGGCAGAGACCCTCTAGCTTCTTATCTCTCCCTCTCACCAGGCTCCTACAATTCTTGTCTTTGGGGAGGCCTGAGCTCCCAAGTGTAAGGAGCAGAGTAAACAACCATGTTTCCACGGTCCTCTCTGGATGGAGATTTCAGGCTTCTTTGACTGTGTGTGTGCCTGTGGTGGGATGGGGGGACGGTCCTTGAAAAAATATAGAAGGTTTTACATGTATGTTGTTTTAGATATATGCATATATACATATATTTCAAAGCAACAAATATTTATTAGCAACGTCTTAGATGAATAATGTGGTTTGGAAAAGTTTGAAAGATGCTCATTATTTTTCTTTATTCTTACCATCATCTTAGTCATCATCGTCAGTGCCATCCATTGGCAGGTCCCTGGATGTGACAGATCCAGGGTGCAGAGGTTTCCTTTGACCAGGGAGATTCTGTCCATCTCCATAACGTGGATGGGCAAGGAAGGGTTAATTCCTGGCCCAGACAGGTTAAGGGGAGGGAGGGGAGGAGGAGGGAGCTGTTATTTTGAACCACATGCTCCTTTTCCTTATCAAAACTTCCCTCTCTCTCCAGCTTGGGAAGGGGAATTCCCTTTCACATCTCTATTTAAACATTTCTAATGAAAATGTTCATATGTGGCTTTTTTCTTTCTTTCTTTTTTCTTTTTATGCCATCCAGAGGTACTGAAAGGTTGGCTGAGTCTGTTCTTTCTCTTGATTTCAACTGGTTTAGTAGTGAAGACCCCAAGGGAGAGGGGGAGGGGCGAGGGGGGGAGTCTTATTGATGAAGGAGCCCTGGAGAGCTAGTTAGGGACCCTCTGGCTGTAGGTGGCTGGCGTCTGAGAAGGGTTCTGGGCCAGTCCACAAGACTGACCCAAAAGGGAGGGAGGAGGATGCCAGAAAAGACAATGGGATTGGAGCAGCCAATGAGAAGTGCCCCCAATGTGGGAATCAACTCAAGTTCCTAAGGAAGACCTAAAAAATACCCAGTTATGCAGGGATTAGATCAGGAAAGTGAAACCAGGTGTGGAGGTGCAGGCCCCTGGAGGTTTGAGCTGTAACAGGGAAGCATCCTTCAATTATACTTTACAGGAGAGAAGGAACAAGGCATATGTCACCCCCTGATGGAGACAGAAGGAAAGAAAGCAAGGAAATCGGAAGTGGCAGAGCCTTCTGTAGACTGGGAGAGCTGGGGGTCTCAGAGGAGAACTCATCCAACCCCTTCGTTTAGCAAATGAGGAAATCAGGCTCAGAGAGGAGAGTGACTTCTTGGGCACTGGGCAAGCCTCAGAACTGGGGCAAGAAGCCGTGGTTTCTGACTCCCAGCCTGCCTTGCTATGGGTCTCTGGTTTGGGGATGGGATTGTTTTCTTGGTGAAAAACACAATGGTGAGCAGATCTGCGATGGACAAATGATTCAATTGAACATTAGCCACCTCTCAGTAGAGAATAGTACCTCTCGCCCTAAAATTTCCCCTGTGTCTGTTTCCTGTGCAGCTTGTGCAGACCTCCATGTTGTCTACCCCCCATCACCGCAGCCTGCCTCTCACCTCCGTGCAATGTGAGCTCTCTGGGACAAAGGGCTTGTTTCACATTTGGCTTTGTGTCTCCTGCCCGTTCTATGGTGATGGCACATAGCAGACGTTTAATGAATGATCCATCCATTGATGGCTAGAATGTTGACTCTTGTGTGGCAGGGAATATTATGCTTTCATTTTTGTGTACCTAAAACCAAGCACAGAACCTGGAATGCAGCAAACACCAACAAATGCTTTCCAGTTGCTGAGTAGTTTTCAGTCTTATCCATCACTTCATGAGCCCATTTGGGGTTTTCTTGGCAGAGATACTGGAGCAGTTTGCCACGTCCTTCTCCAGCTCATTTTACAGATGAGGAAACTGAGGTAAGCAGGGTTACATGCCTTCCATGTGATCTCATGGTCTAAGTGTCTAAGGTCAGATTTGAACTCAGGCCTTTCTGACTTCAGACCTGACTGAGCCACCAGGCTGCCCAAGGTCAGGAAGACCTGAGTTCAAATCCAGCCTCAGACACTTCCTAGCTGTGTGACCCTGCAAGGTTTTTTTACCCTGTTTGCCTCAGTTTCCCAATCTGACAGATGAAGTGGAATAGGACACAGCAAACTGCTCCAGTATCTTTGCCAAGAAAATCCCGAATCTGGCCACAGAGAGTCAGACAGGACTGAACAATCCAACAACCACAACATGGTAGATACTTAACGCACATCTGTTAAATTGAACTAGACAGAATGACCTGAGTAAACCTGTTGTGGGCAGAGCCCTGGCTTTGGGACTGGAGGAGACAGAAAGCGGGGAGAAGCAGACACTCCCTACCCTCACCTGGGTGCTGTCTGATGAGCCATCAGCAAACACAGACTGACTCTTCTCTTACCTAGTAAGTGCCTGGAGCCCGAGAGACCCTGAAACTAAAGGCTGAGTGAGATTCCTCAGAGAGAAGGTCTTTGCTTCCTTCCGGGAAAGACCGGGAAGGAGGCCACAGGGGAGGTGACCTTTAAGTGGGCTATTGTCAGCAGAGCCCTGGGGAGGGCAAATCTTGCCAGAGCGATCTGACTTCCTTCTGTGATCCACTGGCAGACCTCCTGGATCAGGGGGAAGCCGAAACGTAATCTAATCTTCCTGGCCTTTAAGAGATCCTTGGAGGCTTGTCCTGCTACATTTGCGTCAGTAGGCAGGGGCGCAGGGACAATGTCTACAAAACATCTGGTCAATTCAATCATGGCTGGTCATGTCCAGGGACCTGGTTTTTGACACCAAGAGAAAATAATCCGTAGATAGAATGTTTTTAGTTTTATTTTAATTTTTTTTAACTTTCTCACTGGTTTTTTTTAGCACAGAGTAGACAGGATTGTAAACTAACCATAATGGTTTCCCTCAAGAGGTAGACCTTGGTTCAAATCTTGTTCCTTCCCCTTTATAACCTTGGGCTTAATATCTCTGTGCCTCAGTTCCTAAACCTGAAAAATAAGGGACCTGGACTACATGGCAGGTAATTCCCCCTCTGGCTTCAGACCCACCCATACTATTCTTTCAGCTGCCCCTGAGGAAGCTCAGCTCTCCCTACTTTGCACCAAAATCATGCATTTAGAGATGAGAGTCCTTACTACCCAGTGAGCTCAACCTTTTCATCTTGCAGATGGAGAAACTGAGGCACAGAAAGATTAAGTGAGGTGTCTATAGTCACACAGCTAATGGTTGAGACATGATTTGAGTCCCCTTCTTCCTGACTCCTCGTGCCTTTCTGCCACATGTAGATGGCTTAAAGGGTTTTCTGTTTCATTTCCATCATCACCTCTCTGAAGCGCTGCTAATAGGTTCATTAAAGTTTACATTCCATGAAGGAAGATGACTTCTAAGGTCTCTGGAACACAGGAGGAGAGTTCACTCTACTCTAGTCATGGGGATCGTGGTTATCTGTATTGGTGCCTCGTCTCTCAGTTAGACCAGGAGCTCTGTGAGGGCAACCCTGGACCTTTTAGGGACTTTCTAACTCCTCTGAAAAAATGTGCTCAAAGTACATGATGGGAGTGGGGGAATTTCTGATCCAGAGCAACTCCCCAACCTCCACCACCATCCCCTTAAATCGACTGGGGTCCTCAGAATCCTGGAAATGTTGGCCTTACTTTCTGTACTCCAGGGAAGATGACCGCACAAAATAACTCCACGGTTTTGCTCTAGAGCAGGGATTTCTCAATATTTTTGTGCTCCTTTGGCAGGCCAGGGGGTGGGGGGGGCATTTATATAGGGCTTTAAAGTATACAAAGTACTTCACAAGTATTATCTTATGTGATCCTTCCAGCAGCCTTTGGAGGGAGGTGCTATGATTAGCCCCATTTTATAGATGAGGAGATTGAGGCTGTCAGAGGTTAAGGGACTTACTCAAGGTCACAAAGCTAGTGAATGTCTGAGGTCAGATTTGAGTGCAGATCTCCTGATTCGGGTCCAGGACTCTAACTTTGCCTATGGACACCTTCTCAGAGTCATGGTTTTGAAAAATGAAAGAAATACTACATTTCAGTGAGAGGGTAAAGAAAATATAGATGCATTTATTTTTCATTCCAGTTCATGGACCCCTTGAAAGGCATCTATGGTCCCCAGGTTAAGATCCTTGCTTTACTAGGGACTATTCAAGAAAAGTTAGAAGGATATTCTTAGTTCTTGAATGAACATGCAAATTGAAATTGAAGTTTCCAGCCCAGGAAGGATCAAGGCTCTACCGATAGACAAATCTATTTATGATATCTATATTATTGATATATAATTATATATTATATTATATTTATAATATCTATATATAGATAATATTATAGATATTATATAGATATAAGTATAGACAAATATATATTTATAGTAATATAATATCTATTTAATTATATACAATGTGTAATTCTTAAAAATAAAAAACCCAGGCATACAATTAATTTTATACAGAGAATGTAATTAAACTAATTCCTTGTAGGCCCAGATGGTCAACAGTCGATATAGCAACATGTTCCCCAGCCAGGGGCACACACACCTGCCCATTCACTCATAAGGTAACTGGGAAGAGTGGTCTTGAACTTGGAGAGAACATGGGTAAACTCGCAGTTGCTGCTTACCTGAAGTCATTTTCTCATTTCATAGAGTCCTCAGGAAGTTGCCTTGAGTTGTAGCTCATGGTCTGATCTGAAGGTTGGTGCCCTTATGGAGACCCAAACATGGTATGTCTCTGGGCTCCTGGTGTTTATGGCACCATCAGCCACTAAAGCTCTGAAATCACTCCCTGCTCCTAGCTTTGATGAGAGCCTTTAGAAGTTCACAGAGTTATCACTTGGTAAATGGGGAGGAAGAAGAAGAGGAACTGACTCTACCTTTACCCACCTCTACCCTGCTCCCCCTCCCTTTCTTTTGCCAATGGGTAATTCCCTCTCAAGTTTCCTTCACTACTTTTCTGGGTTGCTACTATAAGGTACAATTTACAAATGGTCTGCCAGGTGGTATGTTGGCTCAGAGGTGTGGGTCTGACTCTCTCAGCTAATCATTAGACACTTCCCATGCTGTATCATCTGTCCTTAGTGATCAGTGTGTACTTCTCCCAAATGGCACCTTTGCTGGGTTGATCCAATACAGCTAATTGGATTTTCTGTGATCAATAAGGTGTGGGTGGATCCCCTGACTTACAATAGAATTTTAAAGGACCTTTTAAATCAACTAGTCTAAAGACCCCTGACCAAAGGATCAGTATCTCTGTTCTCTAGCTTACAGCTCATTTGTCTGACAATATCTATATTTCAGTGGATTGATGGCAAAACCAATAATGTGAATACTCCCACCAGTGGTTGAGGTCTGGACCCATCTTTGCCTCTTCATCCAATGTTTCTCCTGTTCATGTCCTTCTGACCGTCCCTCATAGAAGTTCTGTCTCCTGTACTGAGGACTTTCCCTTGGGTCTTATAATATGTGTGATAGTTCATAAAAACAACAATTCACACTGATATTTTGCTTTAAGATTGACAAAGCATTTGATCACGGACATTAGTGTGGTAGGTAATGCAAATGTAATTATCCCTTTTTGAGTCATGGGGAAAGTAAGCTTCCTAGAACTCACAGAGTCACACACCTGGTTACCATCAGAGCTGGTCTTCTTTCCACCTTGCCACCTTGACTTCTAAGCATTTGCCCTTTTTTCCAGAGGGGACAATTGAAACTCAGAGAACTTGGCTTCCCCACAGTCACCCAGAGAACAAATAATAGAACAGGAACCTGAATCTCTGTCTCCTGATTCCAGCCCCAGGATTCTTTCCAGTGCACCCTGCTGACATCCCAGCCAGGAGATGATCCATTCTCTGCTGAAGTATTTACAGGACAGGAAACTCACTACTTCAAAAGGCGGTCCATTTTATTTTTAGATACTGGAATGTACTGACAGACGGATAACAATATAAGGAATCCGAAAGCTATAGTTATCAGAACTATGTTTATTTTCAGTCTCTACCATCTAAGAGGTCTATCTATAAAAAGAAATAAATGAGAGAAAACTGGTCTTACAAGGGGAAAAAGGGGGTAAGGGAGTTGGGATGATTTAGATTAAAAATCATCACTCTCACCTTCGTAGCCCTTTAGGGTCACAATAGTCAAATGAATAAAGGAATAAAATGAATATTTATGCCAATTTTACAGTTCAAGAAACTGAGGCTGTTTGGGTTCCTCAGCTTTTCTTATGACACTGAGTCCTTTTCATTACATGACATAGTCTAGCTAAAAGAAAAGAAAAGTTAAATTCCTAAATGTTTTATAGCAAAAAAACATAGTTTAAAGAGGAAGTCACTTAATATTCACCCCTTAGGCAAAAGGAGATTAATATTTATTGCAGTAAGAGAAAGTTTGGTTAAATGCGGAAGAGATCTTTATTGGAAGAGTAACTAATTAAAAACAAAGAAACAAACCAAAAACCAAAGCAAAATAAACAAACAAAACCAGAGCAATCGATACTGGAGAGACTGAGAGAAGACAAGCCTAGGAATGCATTGCTGGTGGAAAAGATTCAGCCATTCCAGGCTTCAGTTTGGAATTATGCAAAAAGAGTAACTAAATATTTCATATGCTTTGCCCCAGTACTCCCCCAAGGAAGTCAAATACAGAAAGGAAAGTCCAACGTGTACCAAAATATTAATAGTAGCACTTTTTGTGGTAGCAAAGAACTGGAAACAGAGCAGTCATTGATTTAGGAAGTGAATGAAAAAATGGCATGTTATGGGAATGTCGTCAAGTGTTATATAGTGAGACACAGTGTCCCCAAAGAACACAAAGAAGCATGAGAAGAACGGGATGAACTGATGAAGCTCCAAACACACAAGGGCACATAATGAGCACAATAGGATCATTTAAAGGATCACTCAAAGGAAGTTGACTCTGAGTTTGAAAAACCAGTGGAAGTCCTGGGGAACACATAATAAAACACACCTCCCCACTCCAATCAGACAAGTGTGGCACTACTTAGATCGAATGGTATATACATTAGCATAGGTGGTCACTGTATCTGAGGTTTTCTTTATCACAAGCAGTGGTTCAATCTGAAGGGGAAGTGGTTGAAATGATCATAATATAGAGACACAATGGATCCAATAAAACATAGATGTGGGTGCTCAATCAAGTACCCCCCACTTAAAGTAAATAAGATTCTAAAAGAATTCATCAATCTCAAACATAAGTTCTAGACTCAGGGTGTCTTTGAAAACCATTTGATGAAGTGAAATGATACTTGATTGTTTTTCAGTCGTGTCTGACTCTTTGTGACCCAGTTAGAGGTTTTCTTGGCAGAGATATTGAAGTTGTTTATCATTTCCTTCTCCAACTCATTTTACAGATGAGGAAACTAAGGCAAACAGGGTGAAATGACTTGCCCAGGTTCATATAGCTAGTGCCTGAGACCACTTTGAGCTCATGAAGATGAGTCTTCCTGACTCTAGGATGGACACTCCATAGGCACCCCTATTTGCTTGCCAGTTAGGGTATCAGTTCCAAATAAATGAAGGATTTCATCCTTCCCTCTTGGTGCTGAATCAGGATCCAGCCTCTGGGGAGTCAGAAAAGAGAACATTCCAGTCCACCCTTGAGGTGGAATGACCTTAGGAGAGGAAGAGGGAAGGAGAGACCTCAGCATCAGCCTTGGCTTAGGTCTCCTTCCCTGCCCTCTGCCCCTTTTAGCCGAAGGAGGACTGTGTGGGCTTTGAAATATCTGGAGGGTGTTGGATGTTGGATTTGCTCTTCTCGTGGCTGTCCTAGCAGCAGTTGATAAAAGTTTTGGGAAGCAAGGACAGATGTCATCTAGACTCATGAAGGAGCCCAGAACAGAGGTTACACCATACCTGAGATGAACTTCTTGACCATCCCAGGAATGGGAGAAGACTTTCTGCAAACAGGGGACATGATTTACTCTTTTGTTCGATAAGCTTGAGCCCCTTTCCCTGCAATTCTGTATGTTGTGGTTGAGTGTGTCACCGACTTTTTGTGTGAGTGTGGCAGTAGGGTTATACCAAATGCTTTTATTGTATCAACTTAGTAAATGCCCCTTTCTAAAAACTACTTAGGGCTGGCTGACAAAAACTCTTCTCCACTGATAATCCAGGAGACAACCACACCAGCGCTAGGCTTGAGCTAATGACTTTATAGACTCATGTCCAACTCCTCAGAGGTAAACCTAGAACTCTGAGTGGGGAATGTAGCTTTGCTTCAGATTTGTATGTGAGAGTAGGAGTTGGGATAAGGGTATTCAAAGCTTATACAAGCTGCAAACTTTCATTTTAAAACAAAACACTGATCACAGGAATGGGTTAGTAATCCTGTGTCCTTGGTAATTAAAAATGGATCATAGGCTCTAGGGCAGTGGTTCTCAATCTTCCTAATGCTGCGAACCTTTAATACTCATATGTGGGCATACCTGCATGTGGGCAGACCCTCCTGGAGATGGATAGAGAAGTGGTATCTCAGTTCCTAAAACCATTGGAAATATGTGTTTTCTGATGGTCTTAGGCGACCCCTGTGAAAGAGTTGTTCGACCCCCAAAGGGGTCATGACACACAGGTTGAGAACCACTGCTCTAGGGTGTCAAGGAACTCTAGAATTCACAGTGCTAGACCAAGTAACATAGAATACTGGGGCTATAAAGGACCTCAAAGTCTGTCGAGGTCATTTATTTTTCATTTTGCACATGAGAAAACAGCGGCCTGAAGATGCTGTGATGTGGCCAGGACACCCAAGGTCAAATTGCAAAGCTAGGGTACTAGCTTAGGCTCCCTGCTTCTTAACCTTGTGTTCATTGCGCCAGAGTCTTCTGTCTTGGATGGTCCAGACCTATACCTTCTCAGAGCCACAGAGTGGAGTGGAGAAGCCTTGTCTCTCCCTGCCCAGCTTTATTGAGTCTGTGATTCCAGATTTCTTATGAAAATCAGAATTGAGCAAGACAGCAAGAGAGACCTTGTTGGCACAGTCCATGCAGACAGACCCAGAAACCCAAGTACAGACACACAGAGCAGGGAAACCACAAAAGCTTATGATCTTTGAGCATGAACAGGAAGTAGAACAGTTTGCTCTATAGCTAACAGAGCTGAGTGGAGCCTGTGTATACCCTGTTGGAGTCAGCAGGGCCTCCCAGCCCAGGCCAGAGCCCCCACAAGATGAAAATGAGGTGCCCAGGGCAAGCCAGGTTTTATATATGTGTCCTGAGCAGGGATTGAAGGGGCCTTCCTTGGTTCTTTAACAATTCCAGACACAGAAGCATATGGGGATTGAATTTAATTAACCGGCCTGACTAAATGCCCTAGTGGAAAATAGCTCTGGGTCAGAGGCCCTGGGTTCAAATTCACCTCTACTATTTGCTACCCGTGTAAGCTTGGTTTAGTCATTTCACTTCCTTGACCTTCAGTTTTCATGACTTCTGATGTCCTAGGTAGCTTATAGATATGTGATTTTATAAATTCTCGTCAAGTGTCTTCCCTTCTGATAGGTCTCACTGGCCTGTTCTGTAAGATGAGGAGGGGGCTGGATTATGGAGTGAAGACAAATTGACCTCTAGGTGTCATCGTAGGAGGGACACACTGAATGCTTCCCTAGGTACTGGTGGGGACTCAGGTGTGTGACTTAGTAGTTGGGCCTTTGGGGGTTGCCAAATTTCCTGACTGCCTCTGTTTATGTAATCACCCATTGAGAGGATGTGGCATTTTAGAGACCATTTGTGGACCCTTAATCATCTGTCTCAGTGCCCTGCACCAGCAGCAGGGAGGTAGGGTGCTGAATCTCATTAAAAAAAATAAGGCAGTTTCTAACTGAGTGATTCTATTTGAATGTAAACTCTTTGAGGGCAGGGACTGTATGCCCAGCACATAGCAAAGGCCCAGTACATCATAGGTGCCTAATAAATGTTTATTGATTGATCTTGACCAAGCCTTTCCAGACAACCGATGTGACTCAGGATCACCAGGGTTAGGGATGGCCCTTCACCCCATCTCATAATGACATTTGTGCCTGTGAAGTGACTTTTCAGTGCTGGATCTCTGATGCTTCAGCCTCTGAAAAATCATATTTTACTCTTGTCGACTGCTCTTTCTCACTCTCCTGTGCTATGTGGCTGCAGGGAAAGAGAGGAAAAGAACATGGATCTACTATCTCATAAGAAACGAAGGCTTTGTGTCTCCTCATGCTGAAGGCAGCTTCAGGTGATGGGGCATCCCGGTGACTGGAAGATATCTGTGGAGGGAGACAAAAGTCTGAGACAACCTTTTTCTCCTCTGGACTCCGAGGCCATGTTTAGACCAGCTCCCCCTTTCTCATTGCTGCCTGTGATCATCATTTACCGAGGATATTCCATTTCATAGTTCTGACCAGACAAGAGCCCAGGTCTGTGGAGCGAGAACCCCTCCAGATCATTCCCCTGCTGTGAAGCCTGGTCATAGCTCTGCAATTAGCTACGCACGAGCTTTGGTAAATGCCCCTATTTGTGTAAAAAACATATTATTTAATACTCTTTAAATTGGTAATTAAAACCATCTCAGTTGCCGAAGATGTGAGCTCAGGGACAAAATTAGGACAGAAAAAAATAGCCTTGTTACATTCTTAAAGGTTCCACTCTGTTTCTTTGGCAGCCGTTGCCCCGGGTGCAGACTGTCCTGCCTGCTTGATTGATGGGCGCAGTTCTCTGAGCTCTTCACATGCCTAGTGTACTTGCTCCTTGGACTGTAGAAAGTAAATTCCATGGGTCTGCAAAGAAACATTAACTTGCCTTTTCTCCCATGTCCTTCTTCCCTGGTCTCCAGCTTAGCACACACAAGTCCCTCAGATGTTTAAAATGATAATAATCATTAAATGCAATAAAAAGGCATGTATCAAAACTGGAGGCAGCACCCCTGTGTTCCTTGGGCTTTCTCTTCTGTAATGCCCTTCAACTACCCTGCCTTGTGTCTGCTGTCTGCATCCCAGCCTCCAGATTCTCTCCTTCAGTCTCTCAAGTAGAGGTACTTCTTCCATTGTCCATTTGTTACTGTGACTTTAAACAGTTCTTTCTCTCTTTTGGAATATTCCACAACTTGGACTATCCCCTGTCACCCTCACAATTCTGTGTTTTAATGGTGGTTAATCATGATTTTGATAAACTTGTCCTCTAATTAATGCTTAGAAGGAATAACATTGGGTGACCTAGTGGCTGACATCATGTTGTAACAAGTCACCTGAAGCTATTGGGGGAGATGAGGCAATCCACCAGCCTTAGGTGTGTGGTTATTTAATGAGGCTGTCTATGAGGGTTATGGCTAAGGGGCAGCAAATACTTCATGGAAACCGTGAAAAAACTAAATATTTAGAAATGGCTTTGCCTTGAATATTAGCTTTTGCTTACTTGATTCAGACAATCAAAGACCCCCAGAGCTGGAAGGGACCTGGGAGGTCATTGAGTCCAAGCCCTTGCTCAGAGTAGGAAAGCCTTCTACATCCTGCCCCATAAGTCAGCACTCCAGCGGAGCCCTTGAACCCTTGAAATGCTGGGGATCTCACTATCTAGCGACACAGCCTATCCTCTACTAATTGCTTTTTTTTTTTGACTATTCTAATTAATGAGAAAGATTTTCTTTGTATGCACTGAAAACTGGGCTCCCCTTGGCTTGAATGAGAATGAGTAGAAGTTGTTAAGAAGCTCGTTTTAGCTGGAGATGAGGAGGAATTTTCTATGTATTAGAGCACTGTCCACATGGGAGGGGCTACCTTGGGTAAGGGGTCAAATTCAGATAGGAAAAAGGGGGCACTAAGTAAGGATCCCTGCAGGCATGTGGTGACTCAGAAAACCACATTTTAGCATTCTGTTCCATTGTATTTTTATTTATTTTGTAGAGGGGTTTACCTTGAGAAACAATGTAGCCTCATTAAAGGGATTGTATCCTCCCTGCTTTCTCCCTTCCTTTGATTCTCCTGCCCCTTCATTATCATCTGGCAGTGTCTGTCACACAGCTCTGTGCTGCCACGCTAGCCATGTGTCAGAGTCTGGACAATAAGTATTTCACATGTAATTATTTATGTACGACTTGTTAGGCTTGTTTCTTAGGTGTTAATCGTGAATCTGTGATTAACTCAGAGATTATCAGTCTCAAAGCCCTCCTTTTACAGAAAAGAAACTGAGTCAGAGAGGATAAATGATTTGTCCAAAGTCATAGAACGAGTAAGTGACAAAGGCACAATTTGAACCCAGATCCTCTGACTACAGGCATCCTACCATATTGACTATATCATAATGTTATGTGCTAGGACAGCTAGATGGTGCCATAATGCACAGAGTGCCAGCCCTGGAGTCAGGAAGATTCATCTTCCTGAGTTTAAATCCAGCCTCAGGCACTAACTAGCTGTGTGACTCTGGGCAAGTCACTTTATCCTGTTTGCCTCAGTTTCCTCATCTGTAAAATGAGCTGAAGAAGGAAATGGCAAACCTCTCCTCTGTCTTTGCCAAGAAAACTTCAGATGGGGTCATGAAGAGTTAGATATGATTGAAACAACTCAGCAAAGGGTCTTGATTTAAGCCACACAATGTCATCTACAAACAGGAGCTTCGTCAATGGGGAATCCCCCTTCTATTTGGACCTTTCATGGGACAGTGGTGAACCCCTTTGGCAAGCACGTTTCCCTGTCTTATGCCTCACTTAACATTAATAAACACTGTCTAGACTGCCTATAAATATTAACTTAACCATAAATCTTCAAGTGCTCTAGAAATGTGAGCTGCTTTCATCAAGGCTACTTTGGGTCGGTCAGTTCAAGAGGGAGAAAAGTCAGCTTATCTAGAATAAGAAAACAAACCTTGGAGACTTCTCAGGCTGGGGGGGGGGGATCCAGAAGGGAGGAGACCTGAAGGGGCCAGTCAAATGAAGACTGAAAAGGGATACTGAGAGAGGAAGATGTGGGCAAAGCTAGGCTCACTTCCCTGAGGGCAGAATTGTGGATTCAGCAAAGCATCAGAAACCAGCCAATTTACAGAACCGGTTGATGGGGGTGGTGTCTGGAGGCTGACTGTGCCTGGCCTAACCAGGGCTCGCTCTTATGTGGTGCACGCTTACGTTGCTAGTGACCGCAGGAACCGAAGGAAAACATAACAGACAATTATCCTATGTTCTGTGTTCTGTTGACAATCGAAACAGACCAGTAGAAACCACCAGGCAGTCTCTGCAGGGGCAAGCGTGTGGGGAACATGTTTGCTGTGTATTTGTAACTACAAAACAACCGAGAAAGAAATGTGCACCCCACCCCCCAACCTCCTTCACCTTTAGAAAACATCCAACCCTGTAAATGTATTCAACTAATTAGGATCCCAGATTTCTAGCTGTAAAGTAACTCAGGGGTCATCGAATCCAATAGTACTGAAAGGTTTTCAGAGCAATTTACATATATTAACTCATTTAATTTTTACTGATGAGAAAGCTAAAAGCTTTCACATGCTAAGAGTTTCGGTGTGTCTGTCTGAATGAGGTGAGCCTCACTTTGGAGAAACTTACTTATATACAGTCTCTTGTATATAAATATGTACAGAATAAATATAAAAAAATATTGAAATGGGAGGGAGGGAGCAGCATGTAGGAGCTGGGGGTGGGGGTGCGGGGTGCTGAACTGTATCATGATGGAAGGGAGGTTTTATAGTAGGTAGAGGTGAGGAGTGGAGAGCATTCCAGGCAGGAGGAGCAGCCGGTACAAAGACATGAAAACTAGTGATGGGATGACCTGCGTGAGGAACAAAGAGAGAGTAAGTTTTGCTTAGACCATACAGGGTGAAATAATGTGTGAGAAGACTGGAAATGTAGGAAGGGGAAAGGGACAAACATTAAACACCTACTGTGTGTCAGGCACTAGGGTAAAGGCTTTACAAAGTGATCTATCTCAATGGAGTTTCACAACAACCCTGTGAGGGAGGTGCTGCTACTATCCCTACTTTATAGTTGAGGAAACTAGACAGGGGTTAAGTCTAGACTTCAGGTTGTCTAGACAGAGATTAAGGGACTTGCCTAGAATGACATGGCTAAAAAGTGTCTGAGGTATTTGAACTCAGGTCTTCCTGACTCCAGCCCAGCTCTATTTACTGCAACAACTAACTGCCTTAAAGAATCATGTGGTTAGGAGATTTAAGGGTTAAGCAGAGGAGTTTTGCCTTTAATCCTAGAGATGAGAGGGAGCAGTCATTGAAGGTTGTTGAGTAAGGGAGTGGTGTGGTCAGATCTGTGCTGAAGGAACATCCGTTTGACTTCAGTGTATGGGACGGGCTGACATGGTGAGATACCTGAGGCAGGGAGACTGTTAGGACCTTACTGCAATATTCTAGGTGACAGGGAATGTGGGCATGAAGCAGGCTGGTAACAGTGTAAGCAGAGAGGAGAGGTCTGCTTGGACAGAATGGCCAGATCTGGCAGCTGATTGGGTGTGTAGGTAAGTGGAAGTGACAAGCTAAGGACCACATTGAGATCATGAACCTGAGAGACAAGGAGAATGTTGGTACCTTATACATAAAAGGGAAGAGTTGGGATGAGAGAAAATTAGTTCTGTTTTGATCTGTTGACTCTGGGATGTCTCTGGGACATCCAGTTTGAAATCCCCAATAAGCAGTTGATGAGAGCTTGGGGTTTAGGGGAAAGATGGAATTGGATATTTAGAACTAGGAATCATCTGCATAGAGATGAGAGTGATTGAATTAATGAATGAAATATGAATTAAGTGTTTGCTATGTGCTTATACTATGCTAAATGTTGAGAATACAAACAGAAAAGTCAGCCACTGCTCTCAAAAAGCTCCCAGCCTAATGGGGGAGATGACCTGTATGAGGAACAAAGAGAGAGTAAGTTTTGCTTAGACCACACAGGGTGAAATAATGTGTGAGAAGACTGGAAATGTAGGAAGGGGGAAAGGAACAAACATTAAACACCTACTGTGTGTCAGGCACCAGGGTAAAGGCTTTTTATGGGAGGTTTTATGGGAGGTTTTAGCTGCAAATCCAATGGGAAGTTCCCATGGCCCACAGGATGCAGTGGCCAAGTGGACAGCCATGGTTCATACAAGGTCCTGGGTTGATTCCAGTAGGATCTAAGGAGAAATGGGAGTCAAGACAGGAGGTGGTTTGACTTACCTGATTCATAATGCCTCTTTTCTCTCCCTCGGCATGCTTTTCTGTTTCACCTGGTACAGCTGGTTTAATTAAACCCATGCGGACCGATGAGGAGAGAGTGAGGGGCAGGAGAGAGAATTCACGTTTAATGGGCATGATATTGATGGTGAGCCCACAAAAGAGGTAGGGAAAGTGTGGTGAGACAGCTGAGAGGAGAAGCAGGACGGAGGTGTCACCAAATCCCAGAGAAGAGATGATATCCAGGAGAGGGTGACCAAATAGTGTGGAATTCAGTGAAGTCAAGTAGGGCAAAGCCAGAGAAAAGACGTTAGATCTGCCAAGTCAGAGATCATAAGTAACTTTGATATAAACCGATTCAGCTGAGGATGAAGGCCAGATGTGAAACTGCTAAGGCTTGAGGAGCAACAAAGGGAGAGAAAATGGAGAGTGAGAGGGTAGACAGCTTTTCTAGGCTAAGAAAGAGGGAAGAGGGCAGCTATCTGGTGCAGGGGATAGAGCTCCTGTCCTAGACTCAGGAGGACCTGAGTTCAAATGTGACCTCAGATGCTTGACATTTACTCGCTGTTTGACCTTTGGCATGTCCCTTCACCCCACTTGCCTTGCCTTCTCTCCTCAAAAAAAAAGAAAGAAAAAGAAAAGGGGAAAGAAAGAGTGTTTGAATGGATGGTAATATCTAGTGATTATTATTTTTAAATGAGGGGGATTTGGGAATTTTGAAGGAAAAGGATCCATTAGATAAAAAGTTGAAGATTAGAGAGAAGTGATTGAGATAACAGTCAACTAGAGAAGACAGGAGAGGGTAGGATCAAGAGTATAGTAGAGGGATGACCTTGTCAAAGGAAAAAGAGCATCACATCATTTGACAGTTGGTGGGAGGAAAAAAGGGTGGCAGATGACATCAAGGGGTTTTGAGACAAAGAGGAGGAGAGAAGAGGGAAGTTACAACAAATGGACTCATTTTCCTCAGAAGGTAGCATCCTCAGGTGGTGGAGGGGGGCAGGTAAAGGTTGTGTGAAACAATAAAAAATTGGAATCTTTTCTATGAGGAGGGGGATGGAAGATCAATTTAAGAGGGATAAAAAGGTTGGCTTGCTACAAGTTGGATATTATGGATTTATAATTTATCTAATATATTCATTTTAAAAATGAATCTATAAGAGGGAAGTTAAGTTGCCCAAGGTCACACATAGCAGAGTTAGGATTTGAATCCAGGTCCCAAATCTAGCTCCCTTTTTGTGCTATCTTCTTTATCATATTTCAAAACTAACTGGCCCTTTAAGATCCAAAAGCATTTCCCTTGCAACAACACTATGAGGTTGACAGATGATCAGATTTTATTATTTCTATTTGATAGATGGAGAAGCTGAGAATAAGAGAGGGAAGTCATTTGTTCATGGTCACACAAAAAGTCTCAGCACAAGGATTCGACCTGATTTCAATTCTAGGGATTATTCCACATTATCCAATAGGCACATTTAATTTCCCCCTTGATCCTAAGGTCTAGGGTGAAATGGACCTGGTGGTGGGTCGTCTGATGTATATGTGGCGTAGACAATATGCATATTTCACCAAGTGAAGAGGAATATAACAAAAGGCTAACCAATAAGATTCTTTTCTTGTCATCAATTAGTTCTAATGGCATTAAGAGAAGATAGCTCTTCCATGCTATTGGATGAAAGCAGATACTAGAAGAGTATACAATCGCCACATGTCTAGAATAATATTAATAAGCTAAAAAGCATCCAAGACAGAAAATTTGGGAAGGATAGCCAAGTAATTGTGTTCAAGACTTGGGATCTACAAAGGTCTTGACTCTGTAGAATGTTGTACTGAATGCAATAAGATAAAGCCTGATAACAATAAATATAAAGTCCTAAATTTGGTTCCAAAAAAATCAGTTTTATTTGGCTGGCTAGCACCTCATCAGAAAAAGACCTGGAGACTTCAGCTGATTGTGAGCTCAGTTTCCATTAACTATTCAGTATGGCAATTAAAGAGGTGATTCAGGCAGCTGGGTGGTATAGTGTCTAGAGTGTCAGGCCTGGAGTCAGAAAACTCTCTTGTGCATTCACATCCAGCCTCAGACTCTTTCTAGCTGTGTGTCTAGCTGGACAAATCACTCAACCCTGCTTACCTCAGTTTCTTCATCTGTAAAATAAACTGGACTAGGAAATGGCAAACTGCTCCAACATCTTTGCCAAGAAAACCCTAAATGGGGTCATAAAGAATCAGATGCAACTTCAGTGACTGAAAAGAACAAAAGAAGTGATGATCTCAAACCCAGTCAGAAAAGATGTGGACATCTGGAATACTGTGTTCGATCTTGGTAGCATATACTAGGAAGGATTTTGATAAGCTGTAATGCTTCTAGGGGCAGGTCATCAGGATTGAGAACATCATTGAAATCATGTCATGCATGGACTTATTCTACTTAGTCCCAGAGGATATAAAGTGATGAAGATTGATGAGCCAAATTTAGACTTGATATAAAGAATTTTTTTTCTAAAAAGTAGTTATCCCCAAATGGAATGTATTCTGTCTGGAAGCCCTGGGCACTCCTCCAACACACATTTGAGGTGTTCAATCAAGGTCTGAAGGACCATTTGTTGGGGATGTCATAGAGCAGATGCTTGGTGAGGAACGGATTGGAGAAGATGTCCTCTGATATCTCTTCCAACTCTGAGAGTGGGTGAGGTTTGGCAACTTTCCCAAAGTTCACATCTTAGATATTTAACCATCTATTGAACCAATGGTCTACAGTTACTTGGCACTGGATTATTTAGCAGACATATCAAATCCAATGGAACAGTAGCTGGTCACAAGCTGAAGAATTCCTACATCTTCTTTGCCCCACTGACTGGTGAGATTGTTTCTAAGTATACTATTTTTGTCTTTTAATCTGTGCTTTATGGAACTAATTTTGTTCCTCATTAGTTCCTGTGAGTAACCCAAGCAAGTGTGTTTCCTTGTGTCCACTCAACTGTGTTCATGCCATGGAAGTGTAGGGACACTTCTGGGAGCGACACCAGAGACTGCGACTTTTCTGAACCCAAACTCTTCATTAGAGAATTCATGTATTTTATAACTCCATCCCCAAGGGCATAATTAATCCAAACCTGGGACTCTCTATACCATTAGATGAAGAACCTAACCAGTTGTTTTGCAGTATAATTTAGGTAGCTGCATCAAAGCAACTTAGGGTTACACTAAAACTAAGACAACATTGACCTTTCTTTGAATTTGTGCATTTCCCATTTAAAATAAAACACTAGAATCCTTTTTTGTGGACAAAAAGGATCAAAGCATGGAACGTGAGGAAGACAACACAGTCAGAACTCCCACAACAAATGCTTCCAAGAAACCTGAAGAATGCCTAGTATCTATAGATAATCTGAAAAAGGACTTTGAAAATCAAATAAGAGAAGTGGAGGAAAAATTGGGAAGAGAAATGAGAATGATGTGAGAAAACCATGAAAAGAGAGTCAACAACCTGACTGAAGAAAACAACACTTTAAAGAATAGATTAACTCAAATGGCAAAAGAGGCCCAGAAAGCAAATGAGGAGAAGAATGCCTTAAAAAGTTGAATTTCCCAGATGGAAAAAGAATCTCAAAAGCATTCTGAAGAGAATAATTCATTCAGAATTAGAGTGGAGCAAGTGGAAGCTAATGACTTTATGAGAAACCAAGATACTATTAAACAGTTACAAAGAAATGAAAAAATAGAAAGCGATG
>CM053593.1:15326265-15342525 GCA_028646575.1 Pseudocheirus occidentalis
CTACTACTACTCCTACTCCTCCTACTCCTACCACTGCTACTACTACTACCACCACTACCACCACCACCACTACTAACACCACCACCACCGTTGCTACCACCACCACTCCTACTATTCCTCCTCCTCCTACTGCTACTACTACTCCTACTACTACCACCAGCAGTAACAATGGCAACAACTATGATAAGATGAAAACAGGAGAAAGTGAAGCAGAGGAAGAGGAAAATGAGGAAGAACTCAAATTTATATCGTGTTTTAAGGTTCTCAAAGTGCTCTGTGTTTATTATCTCATCTGATCCTCACAGCAACCTTTGAGGTAGGTGTAGTTATTACCCTTATTTTATAGATGGGGAAGCTGAGGCTGAGAGGAGTCAAGTGACTTGCCCAGAGTCACACAGCTAGTAAGTGCTAAGGCAGGATTTGAATTGAGATGTTTGACTTTCTACCCACCGTGCTCCCAGACTCCCAAGGGAACCTCTTAATTCTATGAAGCTTTTCTTTTTTTTTTTAAATTCTGAGAAATGGAGCAAGTTTTAGCAAAGCTCCAGTCATCATAAATGCCCTTTCTTTGCTCTCAGTGGTGGTCTCATTAGCAGCTCAAAAGGCCAAAGTAGGGTCCATTCATTGCTGATACTTGGAAGCATGGCCTGTGATGGTCACAGGGAGTTCTCAGACTGAGGCTGGATGCCCGGGTGTCAGTGGGTCACGTCGCATTGTAAATTCTGTTTCCTCTGGTATTTTCTTGTTTACTATCGCTGTGAAAAGTCAGCCTTAGGTGATGTAGTAGTCAGGAAGTCCTGAGTTCAACTCTGGCCTCAGACACTTACTAGCTGTATGACCCTGGGCAAGTCACTTAACCCTGTTTGCCTCAGTTTCCCCATCTGTAAAATGAAGACAATAATAGGAGCAATCCTCCTCCGAGGATTACTATTAGGATCAAATGGGATGTTTGTAGAGCTCTTAGCACTATCTGGCATAAAACAAGTATTATGTAAATTTTACTTATTATCTGCAGAATGAGTTGCTGAAGGCAATGGCAAATCACTACATATCTCTACCAAGAAAACCCCAAGCTAGGCAGTGCAGTGAGTAGAGCGCTGGCCCTGGAGTCAGGAGAACCAGAGTTCAAATGTGACCTCAGACACTTGACACACTTATTAGCCATGTGACCTTGGGCAAGTCACTTAACCCCAATTGCCTTGCCTTTCCCCCTCAAAAAAACAAACAAGAAAGCTCCAAATGGGGTCACAAAGAGTCAGATACCACTGAAAAATGTCTGAAGAACAACAAAATGTGCCTAGTTGTGGATACATTATCTTCCCACCTTAAAATGTAAGTTCCACGAGGGTAGGAATGATCTGCCTTTCATTGTGTTCCCTGCACTTAGCACAGTGCACAATAGTAATCACTTCAATGCTTATTGACTGACCGCTGAGGACACGTTGGACCTGATGGCCTTTGGGAGGAACAATGGACCTCTGCCCAGTTAAAAAATGCCCTAAAAATAAGCTGAACAGAAGCCTTTGTTTCAGTGTTCTTTTATAACAGATTCCCTTCCTCTTCTAGCAGAGAGACATCTCCCTCTCGTTCTTTAGCTGTATAATGGTTTCTGTTGTTTGTTTCTGCCTTTTAATCCACTTTCTGACTTTTCATTTGCTAACTTGCTAACTCTCTGTACATCGTCTCTTGGCACCACTGCCATTGGATCCAGGACTTTCTGTCTTTCTTGGGTCAGCCAGATTGGCATCTCCCTTTAAAGCTTTCTTCTCCCTGGCATCATTCTTCTTTTCTTTCTGCTAACTTTATCACTTTATGAAAGGTTCAGCTTTCCTGGTTTCTTCTTTTACTTAAACTTCCCTCCCCTATGTTCTAGTCCAGGGGCTTCTTAAACTTTTTCCACTCATGACGCCTTCAAAGCTTCTTAAACTGTGGGTCGTGAGGGGTTGTGACCAACAGTTTGAGAAATGCTAAAGTCTACTATTTCTTCTACCCTCTTCTGCTTCTAACCCATTCTACTCTGGGACAGCTCTTGAACCATAGACTTAGAACTGGAAGGGGCCTTAGAGGAAATAAAGACCTACCCCTTCATTTTACACATAAGGAACCTGAGTTTCAGGGTGGTTACATGACTTAGTCAAGGCCACTGACTCAGTAGTAAGTATCTGAGGCTGGAGTTGAACTCGGGTCTTCCCAATTCCCATTCCACCACTTATTCTGCACTCCAGACTGCCTCTAATCGTGAGGAAACTGGTTGCCTTGGAAGTTAAATTTCTTGAAATGGGCTGCAGGTTCACAGGTCCAGCCTATCAGATATATTTCAAGTTTCTCCAAAAGGAAGCCATCACTGTGGCTTGTGAGACTAAGGTCAAAGAGATGGTAGAAATTCCAAGGGAGGCATTGAAGGGTTGGGGTTCAAACCTTGGCCTTGGTTCTGAGGTCTGTGAATTAAGGTTGCTCTCTAGCACCCACCACACACCTGGCACCAAGCAAGAGGTGTTGTAAACTTGGCCATATACAGGCCTTTTGACATCCAGCTCAACATTCTTTGCCCTGCAAATCCTGACCTCTCTGTATAATCTACAAGAAAACCACTGAATGCACAGTTTCATGTACAATCCCCTAGTTTTGTTTTACAGAATATATGGAAATGCTTGTTTTGTGTGATATTTGGTAAGTGAGAAAAAGTCAGAAAAGTAAAAATAACAGTTGGTGATAATATAGAATTCTGGCGGCGTCTTCTCTTCTGGATGTCTTGTTATTGAAGAGCAAAGGGCTAGCTGAGAGGAATGGAACTCATCTTGACTAGATCCTTGCGAGGTGCTAGACTCAGTGCTAAGGGTAAACAAAGCAAAATTAGGGTTGGCTCCTGGCTTCAAAGAGCTTGCCTTTTAGCTGTGGAAATGAGATCTTGATGTTTAGGTTTTGGATCTCTAGTACCTGCCACTGGACCTGGAACATAGATAGATAGATAGATAGATAGGTAGATAGATAGATAGATAGATAGATAGATAGATAGATAGATAGATAGATAGATAGATAGCATTACACAAAGTGCTGGGTTAACAGAATAAAACAAGACAATTCCTGCCCTCAGGAAGCTTATATCTAAAAGGAAGATAACACATAAATAAGAACTAGAGAGAAAGTTGTAACGAAGGCTGTGGAATGGGGTATAGATGTCAATAAGTGCCATACCTGGGTGTTGTACTCAGGCCACTTGATTCCACATCTTAAAATCTTCCCAAAGTTGAAAATCCCTGTCTAGTTGTTAGGATAAATGAAAATGAGATTCTGAAACCATCAGGATCTTTTCAAGAGGACCATCAGCTTCCAGTTGTTAGGATATGGGATTCCTTCCTTCCTACCTCCTTCTTTTCTCCTTCTTTTCTTCCTTCTTTCCTTCCTTCCTTCCTTCCTTCCAAAAAACATTGTAGTGTCTCACTTATTTGGCAACATTGTTAGCAATGGCAGTGTCTAAATTGTTAAGATAACCTTTTAAACATCAAGAATCATAACATTTGACAATAAAATATATCTACAGAGCATTATATACTTCCCTGCCTTAGTAAATCATATGCTGGCCCATTTTACTTTTCTTGGTAACAATGTTTCTAAGTTTTGTAGTAACACAGTAATAAAAGTGATAGCTTACATTAAATATAGTTCTTTAATGCTTACAAAGCACCATATAGGCTTTTCTTCCTTTGAGAAATTTCTCTAACTTGGTTCTTTCATTCTCTGAGCCCTGTGGTATATAACATCTGGTGTCTCTCTTGGTTGTGGTCAACTTCATAGTCAACTTCAAGCGACTTAGGGAAGTCCCTTCCACTTTCCATGCCTCAATTTATTTGTACAATGAAGAAAAGAATATTTAATTAAAAAGGAGGTTTTTCAAAGATCCAACCATAACTCCCCATGCTTTCTCTTTGCTTGTTTCCCTTCTGTGTGATTATAAGATCATACATTTAGTTCTGGAAGGGACCTTAAAGGCCATCAGGTCCAATTATCTTATTCTACAAATGGGGAAACTGAGGACCAGAGAAGTTAAGGGTCTTGCACATGGCCACATGGTAGAGTCAGGATTGCTTGACTTCAATCTTTAGCTCTAATTGTGTTACACCCTAGCTGGACCTATAAATGTCTAGTACCCTCTGGATGGGCGGTGGATGGTTACTGTACAAAACACATTCGAAATTCTCCTAGTTCAGCACCAAGGAGGTATAATGCAAGGGCAGAATTATGTGAATAATGACATGAATTAGTTCCTTTAATGCCTTCCAAGTGCATTTCATTTTGAGTGATCGACTCAGATAGCACACATGGCTAGGTATAATTGAAAAAATATGGAGTTGAATGGTTTGGTTCAAAGTATAAATATGCAGCTGCAGGGAGGTCAGAAGTCAAAGGGGTAACGCACATGTCAAGTTCCCTTAGGGATCTCATTAGTGCATGATTGACTATGGATGGGAAAGCTAAATGAATATCACTGTTTGGGTCTACAGTAAACGAGACAATGACCAATCAATAGTAATTAGGGCTAGATTCTGTTATTGACCCAGATGCTTGAAACCAAATGTTCTACTTTGAGATTCCTGAGAAGTCAGAATGAAAAGATTTATAAGTGTGCTATTTATGATAGGACAAGAGAGAAAAAGAGAGAGAAGTGGGGGGAGAAAGTGGGGAGAGAGGAGAAAGGGAGGAAGGGAGAGAGTGAAATGGAGAGAGATTAAAAAGGAGAAAGGCAGGAATAGAGAAAGGAAAGGAGGGAGAGAGAGAAAGGGAGAGAAGGAGAAAGGGAGAAAGAACATTGAGAAAGAGAGAGAGAGAGAGAGAGAGAGAGAGAGAGAGAGAGAGAGAGAGAGAAGGAGAAAGGCAGGAATAAAGGAAGGAAAATAAAACTAAAAAGAAGGGAATCCCTTGTCTTAGAAGCATTTAAGACATTTTGAAATAGAAATGTATTAGACCTGTTCCAGATTCTTAACATCTGGCTAGTTTTGAGGTTTTAGTTGTTTCTTGGCCAGTAAAGGTAGTCTACCCTAGACTACCTGGTTTGACTCTCTCCTATACAAATGCATGGCTACCTCAGGTGGCAATGCCTGCAGCTTTCCCAGAACTGTGGACCACTGGAAATGGAAGGTTCTATAAATGCCCAACTTGTTAGGGCATAGACTACACAATGTCAGTGCTAGAATGTATGTTAGAGTATGGAACAGCAGAGCTGGAAGGAACCTTCAAACACAGACTATCTGTGCCAAGATCAGAACGAGGACATACACTGGCAGAGGTTGAAGAGAGCTTAGAATAAAGGCTTTCCATATGAGCCTTTCTGACCTGCTCAGTCTCCTAAACACTTGACTTGCCTTCAAGGGCTTGAAGATCCATTGACTGTAGCTTACTCACTGTTCCCGGCACTATTCCCTATCTCTCATCTACACACTTTTATACTGGCTGTGCCCCATAGTGGAATGCTCTCCCTCCTTACTTCTGCTTCCTAGCCTCTCTGACTTCCTTCAACACCCAGATTCAATCTCCCTCCTGCAGGAGAACTCTTTTAGTTTCCCCACCCCCACATCAATGCTTTCCCTCTGAGATGGTCTCCCGTCTACACTGTCTATCTCAAGTATGTACATAGTTACTTCCTTGTTGCCTTCTCCATCAGAATGTGAGCTCCTCAAAGGCCATTTATTTTCTTTGTAGCTTAACACATAGTCATTGTACAATATATGTTTGTTCCTTGATAGATTAGAGAGGTATCTTAGAACCTTAAAACGTCAGAGCTGGACAGAACCTTAGAACCAAGAATGGCAGAAATGGGAGGGCTCTTCGAGATCACAGTATCAGAGCTGGAAGGAATCTTAGAATGGAGTACACTAGAATAGAAGGGGCATTTGAGGCCAACTGGTCTAACTACCTTATTTTATAGGCTGGGAAATGAGGCATGGAGAGGGACATGTCCCAGTATCACAACTGACTGGTATTAAATCCTCATAGCTCTAAGACTTGGGAATAAATTAAGCTTGGGAGCCCACACCAATAATTTACAACCATTGGCAACTTACACCATTCCCTGGCCATTTTGCAATGGCCCCTGATTCATGCCACTTTTTAAAATGAAAATAAATTACTATTAACCTTTGAGAGAAGTAGGGCTAGCTGGGGAAGGGGGCTTTAAAGAGGAAATTATCATCACTTATTTCTGCATCTAAAATGGCAAAGTACATAAAATAACAACAGGTCTGCTATTTCCCCTGTCCTGGACATACATCTGATCTCTTCCTTTTTTTTTTATTTCCCCTGATTGGCTTGTATATGGTAGCTCCATTCCTAGGCCACAGGAAGGGACAGAAAAGTAGTGATATGGCATTAACTCAACCTCAACAACTTCTAAAATCAGAATTCTAGGGTATGGAAGGCTCTAAGTCATTCACATGATAGTAGTGCTAAAGTGGGAGGGACCACAGAAGGCACCCCCTCGTTTTACAAGTAAGAAAGTGGAAGCCCCATGCTATTCAATGACTTGTCCAGAATTGTCCTGTGGCAGAGGTACAATTCAAATTCATATCCTCTGACTCCGGAGCAAGTGTTCTTTCTACTGACCCTTACTTTCCATCACCTTATTTTTAAAGAGGAAAGTCACAACAAGAGATGTTAAATGATATATTCAAAGTCATACAGTAAGCTTGTGGCCTAGCTTGGAGGTGGTATCACAAAGGACAAGGGAAACTGAGTCAGGAGATCTAAATTAAGATTTCAGATGGCCATTTATTTGCTGGGTGACCATGGATGGGTTCTTCAATCTTTCTGGGCTTCAATTTCCCAATTGCAGAAACTTCTCAGAAGTCATCTGGTCTATCCTGCACTATATTATTCCCCAAAATAACATGGGGGAAATAAGAGTGTGCTGGTTTTACAGTGTTGTTCGGGGCGGGGAAAGTGCTTTGTAAACCTTAAAACTCAAGATAAATATGAGCTACAGAAATGAATCTATCATACCAACCAACCAACACTTTTTTAAGTGTTAACAAAATTTTTAAATATACTCTGGACTATAAAGCAAACCAGAGACAAATGAGTCAGGAATCAATTAGAAGTTTAATGTCAGAGTGAGGGAAACAGGCTGGCAAGCAAAGTCCTCCTGACAAAGAGGACTTGCTCACTTGTGGCAAGGGTAGAGGTTTTAAGCATGAAAACCACAAAAAAGATGGTACTGGACATAGTCATTCTTAGTTCTACAGTTTCCACAGCAGGCCCATGTGTGCAGGCCTTTTGGGGATAATACAGGCATTCTTGGATCCTGTGAGAACAGTCTCCGACTTATTAGAATCATTGACTCTTGTGACTGTCTCAAATCTTAAGGGTTGTTGAGCCCTGTGATCATTCAGTGGAATACAGAACCAGAGTTAGTGTGGCAGGAACAGGAGAGGAGCACCTGCTTTGGTTTATAAGCCCAGGGATCGTGCAGAGATGTGATCCATCACTTTCTGCTGCAGTATGTTGGCTGCAGTTTCAATTCTCAGGTTAGGATGCCCTGGGAAATAGAAAATCATAAGTCTCAGTTCTGGGGTTTTGCTGTGGCAAAGAGCATCCAAAAGGTGAATGCAAAAAGGGCACAGACTGCTTGCTGGGCCTTAGCTCTGGAAATCATGTGTCGCCTAATATCTTTACATAAACAATGACTGTATGCCAAGCACTGTGCTAAGCTACAAAGAAAGTTTTAAAAAGAAGCCTACAAGGTCAAAGATGGAAAAGGGCATAGAGATCACACATCCCATTTTGCAGATGAGATCATTGGGGTTCAGATAAATGAAGTGATTTTTCCAAAGGCACATAATTCTGGCCAGTCCAAAGTTAGCTTCTGATTTCCAAGTGAGTGCATCCAGACCTCTTTGCAATATTCAATGAAGAGTGGGGGTTGGTGGGGTGGAGGTGGGGAGGGACAATGAAAAAGCATCATGACCCCTACGACCTGGTTGGAGAGACTGGGGATGTTTTGCCCAGAAAATAAGACCTTGGGTAAATGTGAAATGAATAGTAGCGTGCTGGATAGCATGTTGAGGGTGGGGTCTAGAACCTGGGTTCAAATCCAAACTTCGCTATGTATTTGCTGTGTGACCATGGACAACTCACTGCTTCTAACCTCAATTTTATTAACTTTAAAATGGCCATAACTGTATCTTTTTTCTCAGGATTGTTATGAGACTAAGAGGAAATGATGAACTCACAGGTCTTCACAAACTTTAAATGTTATGCAAACTAAGCTATAATTCAATATTTAAGGGTATTTCCCAGTAAAGAAGGATTCTGCTGTGCTTGGTCCCAGAATTCAGAATAAGAAGTAAAGAGTGTAATATGCAGTGAAGCACATTTAAGTTTGATGTTCAGAAGCCTTCCTAATGATTTAGAGCTCTCCAACCTGGAAAGGGATCTTTCTGGAGGTAGGGAGTTTCTCTTCGCCAGACATTAAGGCAGAAGGAAACAAAGGGAACTCTGGGGTTTGAATGCCTGGTTCCAAATCCTGCCTCAGATTTTTACTATCTGTGACTGTCAGCAACTAAGTCATTTAACCTCCCTTGACCACTGTTTCCCCATCTGTAAAATGGGGAGAGGTTTGGACTGAATGGTTTCTTGAAGTCCTTTCTGGTTTCTACTTGATGACGATAAGATCAGAGAGCTCAGAAACCATCTACTCTAAACTCCACAGGTTGGGATGTTACAACAAAAGTCTGGAGAAGTTACCCTTGTTCACCAAGAAAAAGACTTGCCCAAGGTCACTCACTAGTAAGCATCAGAGAAGGATTTGAAACCAAGTGTTCCGACTCCAAGGTTAATGCCCTTTCTAGTGTCCTTGGGAGAGGAAGGGGCCACTCTGAGCTGTGTATGCTGGAGACAATTCTTAGTCAGGTGTAGATTGGACTAGGAGGCCTTTGAGGCTTCTTCCAACTCCCGGAATCAATGATTCTTTGGTCATAATCCTCTGACTTTCAGTACAATGCTCTTCCCCTGAAAAAGATGCATTACCATCTGCATTGTTGCTGCACCCTAAGAACCATGGGACCTTTTGATCTGACTTGCAGCTAAAACTGCCTATACTTGAAATCTCCTCCATTAGAACCATCTCCTTGAGACAATGCCGGTCTTTTCTATTTGCATCCTCAATACTTAGCTCTGTGATTTGATTATAGCACCTAGTAAAGGTTTTGATTTGCTCCATTTTCATTCCCACCATAAAGCCTTCCTTTCCACCTTCAATCTCCCCTCCTCCCCTGCCTTCCCCACTGCAATCTAATCATGGTGCTCAGCATGGGAGCTAGCGTTTTTCTTCCCCACATTCCTAGTGCCATATGCTTTCCAGAGGCCATGTGCAGCACCTAAAGATATAGACATTTTCTCCTGACTTGGGTTGCAACTTGTGCCACCCTCCATTTTGGGGGTCTTGGACCATGTTCGTGCAGTTCACATAGAAAATGAAATGTTTTCTGTTCACTGAACTGTTAACTTCCCTGCCCCCATGGACAAAAAAAAAAATGGATTGACTTTGTCTTCCAGATTCCAGAGTATCTATACATATTTGAATAGTCACCTGGATTCCATTAAGAAGTCTCTGCCTATGGGTTTCCTCACTGTTGATTTACATGTTTGGCCAGATTTCCATGGCAACCGATCTCCCTTAGCAGACTTGTCACTGAAGGGCATGGTGAGTATTTGCCTACATTGATGCAAAAAAGCAGGGATGGACTAAAGGGTGAGGATGTTTGGGAGGAGTCATGTTCAGAGTGGAGACTGGGAGACTAGTATGCCATTCGGTGGTGAGGTCCTGGCTGACATGCCTTCATTGTTCTCTACTCCTGAGACCTAATGAAAACTCATGATGTTTCTGAGCCAAGACCAGATCCCCAGACAGGTTGTTTCTGACTCTTTACAGCTGCTGCTTCTCCCAGAGGCTGGCTTGCTGAAAATCCTAAGCCCCTTTCTTTGTTTTTCCAAGTGGTGTTTTCCAGCCCATTCCTAGGCAGTACCATGTAAATAGTGCCGCCCATGCTCTCACTCAGCCCAGCTGGACATCAACCTGGACCTTCAGTCCATGAGTCAGGGCCACTCACAAGGCGTGGTCTAGACTCCAAGTCTTGACTAAAAGTGGTATAGAGGAGAAGAAAGGAGGTGTAGAGAGGCCAAGGAGGCCTCAGGGGCTGTGCGACCTGGGAAAAGTCCACAAAGCTTAGGTTCAAAAGTACATAGGGGCATACAAGCTACAAGGGACCTTCTAAGGTTCATCTTGGATAACTGCCTCATGTTACAGAGGAGGAAACTGAGTCTCAGAGAAGGGTTTCTGAGGGTTCCAGAGTTAAGTGTCAGGGGTTGGATATGAAACTTCAAGCTTAGTCCCTATATCACTAAGGCAATTGTTTTGGAAAACAGAGAGTCCCCAGATAACGTGTTTAGAGCTGAAGGTCATCTGCTCCAAAGTTCTTACATGTCAGGTAAGGAAACTAAGTCCCAGAGCAGGGAAGGGACTTGGTTGAGGTCAGCTGAAATTTATACCCAGGTCCTTGGTGCCTCAAGTGCAGCCCTCCCCACTTTTTTTTAACCAGACCACAGTGTCTCTGGACCTGGAGTTATGGATCTAGAACTTTAAGAATTCTTAGTGGTCATCTTGCCCAAGTTTTTGCTTTTGCAGATGCAGAAATGGAGAACTAGAGAAGGCTCCATGATGTCCCATGATCACACAGTGAGGGGTAGAGCCAGGACTCCAGCTCACACTCTGTGAGTCCCAGGTCAGAACTGTTTCTACTGTCCCACACTTTGGAGCTCATCCAACCCAGGAGTTGTTTGGGTCCTGGACCCTTGGGAAGTCCGGATGAAGTCTATGGATCCCTTCTCAGAATCAGGTTTTTAAATGCATAAAATGAAATATGTGGAATTGCTGATTCTATTGAAATACAGTCATCAAAATTTTAAAAAATCATGGACCCCAGGTTAAGAAGCCCAACCCTTTAATTTTACAAATAAAAAAAAAACTTGGCCAAAAGAAATGATATGACAATTGCCCCCAAGAAATATGGGCCATGAAGGAAGTGTCAGTCAATGCTTGAATTCAGGTCTTCCTGAAGCCCAGGGCCTGTCTTCTACTTGAGTGCAAATTTGGTCTCAGATATTAGCTTTGAGACCCTGTTTGTCTCAGTTTCCACATCTGTAAAATGAGCTGGAGAAGGAAATGGCAAACCATTCCAGGATCTTTCCCAAGAAAACCTTAAATGGGATCATGTAAGAGTTACTTGTAATTGAAAAAAAAACCCACTCAACAACACATCACTAAGTGTTGGTGAGAAAAAGGAAAAGTAAAAATTGTTCTTGGCCTCAAGGGGATTCTGTTCTAAGGCAGTGGCAAGAAGACAGTATGCACATAAATAGAGCTCTAGCAGATCCATACAGAGTAATTGGAAGGTAACCTTAAAGAGGGGGAGACACTAGCTGCTGGGCCTGGAGTCGAGTCTTACCAGGAGGCTCTACAGGTGGGAAGCAGTCAGACTTTAAATTCCAGTGGAGTAGATTCACGGTGGGAAAACAGACGAAAGAGTGTGATTCAGAGACTGCATTGTCGGGAAGCAGGAAGGAAGTTTGTGATGCCACAGGGATGCCTTTCTCCAGTGGATTATGGGGGGAGAGGGGGAAGCGTGCTCACACCGGTGTAGCTGGCAGTCCTGTCACGGTCTACTAGAGCCAGACACTTTTTACTGGAGGTTGTGGTGGGCCAACGTGCGTGCCCTATGACAATTTAGACTTAGAGGAAAGGGCAAAACACTAAACTTTGTATATATTTACATATCTACAAAGGAGACCTCTTATGTGCTCAGGGGGCATATGAGTGTAATAAGTTGTACAAAACAAAACAAAACCCCAGGATTTCATACAATTCAACAAATATTTATCATAAAGAATTAATATATGCTCATTGGATGGTTCATTGATTAACTGTGTGCCAGGAACCATGACAAAACCAAAGCAAGAAAAAAACATACTCAGGGATCTTCCATTCTC
The DNA here is from genome assembly GCA_028646575.1 of Pseudocheirus occidentalis. Lineage (NCBI taxonomy): Eukaryota > Metazoa > Chordata > Mammalia > Diprotodontia > Pseudocheiridae > Pseudocheirus > Pseudocheirus occidentalis. The sequence continues at coordinate 15,338,302 of CM053593.1, forward strand.
CTGAGGAAATATAACATGTCCAAAATTAAGCAAGGCAAAAAAGAATAAAAGATAGAGGTACAGACTTGGAATCAGGAAGACCTGAGTTTAAAAATCTTGGCTCCGGACAGAGCACCAGACCTGACGTCATGAAGACCCGAGTTCCAATCCAGTCTCAGATACTTATTAGCTGTGTGACTTTAATCACTTAACCTTGTTTGCCTCAGTTTCCAAAAATTCGCTGGATTAGGACATGGTAGACCACTCCAGTATCTTTGCCAAGAAGACCCCAAATGGGGTCACAAAAAGTCAAACACAACTGAAAAAATGCCTGAACCACAACTGCCTATGAATAATGACCATGTCCCTCCCACTTGTCTGATTTCTCCTTCTCTTTTAGTTGACCTTAATACTTCTTAAGCTTTCTAATCTGGTGTCCTTTAAGGCTCTGTCCTGGATCATTTTCTTTTCTCTTTCCAAGCTTTATCTCAATGACCTACCTGATTAGCTCTCAATTGAGATAGCAAGTTCAATCATCTTCTCTATGGAGAAGATGCCCAGATCTATACATAGAGTCATTGCTTTGCTCCTGAGTTCCTGTCCTTCACCACCAGTAGCCTATTGGATATTTCCAACTGGATGTCTCACAGGCTTCTCAAACTCAACATATCCATGACAGAACTCATCATCCTTCCACCTTAGCCCTCCCCAGTTCTAGACTTCCCCATTAGTTGGCCATCACCCAAGCTTGAAATCTCCATGTCACCTCTGACCCCTCATTTCCCTTCACCTATATATCTAATTACTCAGCAGATCTTGGGGTTTCTAGCTTGACCATGGCTCCGACCTGGAGCCCTTTCTCTACCCAGACCCCATCAAAGCCCCATCACCTGCTCTGTTGGAGTAGCTTCCTAACTGGTCTCTCTCCACTGCAATCCATTTTCCACATACTTGACAAAGAGATTTTCCTAAGCTAGGTGGCACAGTGAATAGAACACCAGCCCTGGAGTCAGAAGGACCTGAGTTCAAAATCGACCTCAGACACTTGACACACTTACTAGCCGTGTGACCTTGGGCAAGTCACTTAACCCCAATTGCCCTACCTTTCTACCCTCCAAAAAACAAAACAAAAAAAAAGTTTTATTTTGGAAAATGGCATTAATCTGTAAGTCATACTTTACCTACCTTTAACATCACAGAGAAACTCAAACTCATAAAAAAAAGTCTCTGGGTGCATTTTGAGATCTGAAGGAAGGTTTAGAAGAGGAAATGATGCAGATAAGAGACCCAGCCTACATCATTCAGTAAGATAATACCTTCTACGTGAGGTGGCTCCATCCTTATTCTGACTTGTGGTTTTAAAACCTGACAGTTGGTCTCAGAAAACAAGTTTTAGCAGAACAGTCTCAGGGGAATGGGGAAGAGGTGGGAGCTAAAGATGTACATTTATCAGGTTCCTGGGCTTATGACCAAGTGGGAAAGGCCCCAGGAGAAAAGGATGAGAGCCTGGTGACGATGTCTTGACCATGGCAAAGCCCTCGTTTGGGGGTCAGAACACTTAGGTTAAAATTCTGACTCTGGCATTGATTCACCAAGGGACCTTGAGCAAGTCACTTAACCTCTAGGAACCTCAGTTTCCTTATCTGTAAAATGGTCTCTTCCAGCTTTAAACTGATGTGCTGGTGAACTCCTAAGCAAGTGGTGAAAAGAGCCACACTCTTCCTCCCTCAAAGGTCCAGAATCGTAGATTTAGAGCTGGGAGACCCCTGAAAGTCGATTAATTACAGCTTATCATAGAGGGGAAAACATCATTCACTGGGGCCAAAAGACTTCAGCCTCCAACACATAAGTTGTGTTATAACTGTGAACAAGTTCACTTTTTCTTCCTCAATTTGCTCATCTGTGAGATGAAGGATCTGAACAAAAAAGGCCTTTAGAATCTGGAGTGTTTGGGTTGGAAGACTCCCTAAATCAGGCTTCTTAACCTTTTTTTCTTGGGCCTCCCAACAGTTGCCAGCCAGCATTACTACATCCCTTTAAGGTTTTCAAAGCACTTGACAAATGTCATCTCGTTTGAGCCCCGTGACAACCCTGAGAAGCAAGTGCTACTATACCCATTTTACTGCTGAGGAAACTGAGGCAGATGAAGGTTAAGTGACTTGACCAGAATCACACAACTAGTGAGTCTGAAGCCAGATTTGAATTCAGTTTTTCCAGGTTTATCCAGGGCTCCATGTAGCTGCCTAAGTGTTTTTAAATTCATAAAATAAAATAATAGGACTGCAAAAGAAACTATATATGAACTTTATATATATATGAAGAAATTGTATTTGATCTCAGACACTTGACACATTTACTAGTCGTGTGACCTTAGGCAAGTCACTTAACCCCAATTGTCCTCCAAAAGGCAAAAAAAAAAAAAAGACATTGTATTGGAATTGAGTTATCACGGTATCTTAACCCCAGGCTAAGAACTCCTGGACAAGATGATAATACTAAGAATGGCTTATGTCTATAGAGCTCTTCTTCTAAACCCCTGTGAAGTGGATGCTGCATACATTGTTCCTGAGTGGGGCACACTCTCTCTCTGTACCCTCTGTGAAGACTCCTCAGAATGAGGAAAAGGGAGAGAAACTGTATCAAAACCAGAGACAGACTTTTCTAAGACTGGACAGACCTGAGTCCTGGGTTTCCTAAGAAATTATACAACCTAGGACCCTTCCCCTTCTCTTGCTGTCAATCAGCCTTAAGCCCTTCAGGAATTTTAGGAATCTTTTAGAGCCCTTCCCTCTTCTTCACTTTGGAGTTTGCCAAATAAAGATAGGTAGTTTTGGATTGGGTATCCCCTATTTCCCTGTTCTTTGTAAGCCCACCTCTCAGCCTCTGAGAGATGGTGGCAGGCTTCTTTGTTCCTTATCCTTGGAGGAGATTTCACACCCAGACTGTAAGCCTGCCTCCCAGCCAATGGGAGAAGGGACAGTGGTGAGAGGGGGCTTGACTGCTTTAGGGTATAAATCCTTGTTCCCTCTTCTGTAATGGGCCTTATTCTGCTGATTCATGCTGGTGGAAGGGACACCCTCTTCTCTCCAGAATTGAATAAAACTTCCGGTTCTTTCCTCAAGACACCTCTGGCTTTTAATTTTTGGGGGGAAAGGGATTTTTTGGGTCCCCATGCCCCACACATCCCCATTTTACAGAAAAGGAAACTGAAGTTCTTGAATGAAAAAGCTGAGGACCAGAGAGAAGACATGATCCTCCTAAGGTTACACCAACAGCAGCAGAACAAGACTTGAGCCAGATCTTTGTTTAGTCATTTTCAGTTATATCCAACTCTTGACAACCTCATTTGGGGTTTTCTGGGCAGATATTGGAGTAGTTTGCCCTTTCCTGCTCAAGCTCATTTTACAGATGAGGAAACTGAGGCAAACAGGGTGAAGTGACTTGCCCAGGGTCACACAGCTAGTGTCTGAGGCTGGATTTGAACTCACATCTTCCTGACTCCAAGCCTGGTGCTCTATGTACTGTGCCATCATAATCATTTCAGAACTTGGGAGTCTTTCAGTCCTCAGCTGAAAACTAAGACAGATCAGATTAAATGTTCTCTAAGATTCCCTCCAGTGATAAAGCTCTTATTGTATGACTCACATAAATTATCTGAGCCTGGTTTTCTTCATTCATCAAAAATAGAAAATTATACCTGCATTGTCTCCCTGACTTCATTAGGGTGTTTGTGGGGATTGAATATAATAAATACATTTTACAAACCTTAAAGTGGCAAATAAATGTTAGCTGATATCGTAACTAGCAACTTGTGTTCTGTAGTTGCCCCGCAGGAAATGCTCCTTGCATAGAGGAACGTTTTTACATGGTCCTATAAGAGAAGAAAAAAACCCAAAAAAACACATCCAAGTCATCAAGTTCAAGGATGTGCTTGTCCCCCCTTCATCTCACCTTCTAATTCTGGGCATTTTCCCCCTTTCCCCCCCTCCCTCCATTTCTGAAGCAGAAAAGGCTTAAGCTGTAGTTCACATCTGGTTCACAAAGAGAGGATTTGCATTTGAACTCATTACAACCAGAAAACATGCCTGAATGTCTTTCATAGGAAATGTCCCCTTCCCTGAATGCCACATTTGTAAATCTGTTCTCTCTCTTTCCAATCTCTCTCCCTCCCTCCCTCTCTCCCTCCCTCTCTCTCTCTCTCTCTCTCTCTCTCTCTCTCTCTCTCTCTCTCTCTCTCTCTCTCTC
>CM053593.1:15343025-15369462 GCA_028646575.1 Pseudocheirus occidentalis
TCTGTCTCTCTGTCTCTGTCTCTCTGTCTGTCTCTGTCTCTCTGTCTCTCTCTGTCTCTCTGTCTCTCTCTGTCTCTGTCTGTCTTTCTGTCTCTCTGTCTGTCTCTCTGTCTCCCTCTCTCCCCCTCCCTCCTTCCCTCCCTCCCTCTCTCTTTTTCTCCCTCTCTGTCTGTCTGTCTCTGTCTCCCTGTCTCTGTCTCTGTCTCTCTCTCTTTCTCTCTCTCTCTGTCTCTGCTTTTCCCTTACCCCTCTCCCCCCAATCCACAAAGGTCACGGGATTGAGACTGTCTCAGACCCTTGATGATCTGGCTCTTCTCTACCTGGCCACAGTTCAAGCCATTGCTGTAAGTATCTAAATATCTTTTTCTTTTTTAACCAAACATTTAATATCTCTCCCTCCCACTGTCCCACCATGGAAAATTGCTTTTAAAAAAAATCATAAGAAAACTTTTATGACAAACACTGAAATGCAGGAAAAAAAATGCTCCCATTGGCCACATCCCAAAAGGTAAGTCTCACTCAGCCATCTCCTATCTGGCAGGAAATGGGTCAGTTCCCTCTATTGTTAAATAGTGTTGGTAACTTCCATGGAGTTTCATCCAGGGGTGTTCTTTCACCTGCCAATCCATGTTTCTGGGGAAAAGATCCTCAATTAAATCGGAGCTCACCAGAAAGACTTCGAACATCTTGCCCACCCACAGTGACAGGTTCCCAAAGGTTATTGCCTACTCTGGTAGTAACCCCATATAACACAGAGTCCAAAGACACCAACTTTGGATGGTCTGGTCATTGTTTGACAGCCCTGAATGGCTTGTTTTCCAAATTTTCTTTATGGCAAAGGGAAAAATCAGACTGTGTATTCTGTGGGCATGACCCACTGTCAGAAAAGCTGAAAAGAAAAAAAACAATATTCATTTTCAAAACAAAAAAATTTTGAGTATAATTACACTCCCATTTTCATAGGGTGTTGATGTTTACAAACATAGAAATGTAAAGGCTTAGAGCTTTCCCTCCAAGAGAATGTAAAGTCTTTGAAAAGAGGCCCTCTTCCTTTTTATCCCTAGGATCTTGCTTGGCCAATGCTTGGCGATTGGTTGATTAGGGACAACGGATCATTGAAGACTAATTAGGCTTATGATTTATAGAATCAAAGACTATTAGAGCTTGAAAAGATTATAGCTTGTGGGAGTTATTCATGTTTTGGGGTCCTGAGCCCCTCTGGCGATCTGGTGAAGACTATAGACTCCTTCTGAAGATATTTTTAAATGCATAAAATAAAATTTGTAGGATTACAAAGGAAACCAATTATATTGAAATATTTTTTTCCAAAAGACAAGTTCACAGTTATTGTTGACCTAATTATATGAGTTATATCAGAGAGGTTTAACGACTCCTCCATGATCCCAGAAAATCAGGATTTGAATCCTCATCTTCAGCCTTCAAAAGGGGTGCCCTTTAACATTTCCCTTTATTATCAAGTAACATTTTCCAAGTATCTATTCATACATACTACTGCTGGATGCTATCCAGAGTTGAATATGGTCCACAACCTGTGGAATAATTCAAATAACTTGTTTGATTGTATTTCATTGAATCAAGATAGGGCTCATTAACACAATTAATCAGTCAAAGCAATTGAATTATTTGGGCATGAAGATACAAGCTAAAACACATAATGTTGCTGCAGATCATCTTGCCAAAGACAGGCAAGACAAAAAAAGAGAACTATGTGCAACAATCACAGATAAAATCAGTTCCAGATCTAGAGGAGGAAGGCATCTCAAAGGTCACTGAGCCCTCCTTTTACAGATGAAGACACTGAAGCCCAGGGAAGCAGGGACAGAATCCTAGGATCATGAATTTAGGGAGAGAGGGAACATCAGAGACCATTTAGTCCAATTTCCTCATTTTACAAGTAAGAAAACAGAGGCCAGATTAGGTCAATGTCTTACCCAAGATAACATAGATAGGAATAGAAATGAGTCTACTTTCTGTTCTGAACCAGCTAAGGGTAGGGATATATTTTATCAGGTATATAAGACACTAGCCACTATAAGACACTAGTAATCCTTATCCTGATTCCCATTCCCACTATCAAATTGAGTCCCCAGAGAATGATGAGCTTCATCTTCCCTTCATTGATCTACTTCTAGGGCAAGCCCCCATCCAGTTTGCTCCCCAGAAATATGAATCACCAGGGTTTACTGTCCCATATAATTTTCCATTCCCAGTGATCACCATCCAATGTTCAGTTTAACCAGTCAATTTCTCTTCAACATCATACATTAATATCAGTTTTTTTTCAAAGGGATATTTATTGAAAAGACATAATGAGACCCAACATATATTGTAATATACAGCCATAATGGGACAGACCCTTCTGTCTACATCTTGGCCCTGGGAAAAGTGAGTTCAAGCATACCTACAAATGTTTTTTCCACAGGTCGAGCCTAGAGGTCAGAGCTGTTACCCATGGTGACTTGGCTGCCAAGCAGATTCTATTGCATAGCTAAGTTAAACACTTGGGTTGGCTCCTTCCCAAGTCTTTGTGATCTTTTTGAGGTCTTCCTTGAACAAAAGGAAAAAAGACATCTATGGTAGCTCCATCATAGATGGAGGCTATGAGCTCACAGAGAAGGGTACCCCTCTGTCTACCCTCTGAACTCAGAGAGTCATCTTTGTATCTTGTGACCAGGGAGAAAAAGAAAGGTAAGTTTCTCCCTTGGAGCATTTAGTATGTCCCCTCGATTTCTCCTGTGCAGTCAATGATTTTTGCCTCAATTAATTCATTAGCATTAATTAGAATTTTTCCCCAAAAAGGGATATTTATAGAAAAGATATAACAAGACCCAAAGTATAGAAATAAAAATCTAAAATGGGGTACATACTTCCTTCTACAGTTTGGCCCTGGGCAAAGTGGACTCAAACTTACAGAGGCAGCTACAAACATTCTTCTCATAACTGAGATTCTAGCAACTGAAAAAAGTCAAAGGCTTTGCATCATCACATGATAGACAGACAGAAAATAGTCACAGAATCTTTATGTGGACTTTGAAGTAGAGGGCAGGGTCTTCTATTACACATATCTGGAAGAAGACTCCCCAAGCATCCTTGAGCATTGGCACCAGACAGCAGAGATTTCCCCTCCTTGAAGGAATGCATTCTGGACTGACAAATTCTTCAACAGCGGCTCGGTGGGAAGGGTCTTCAAAGCCCATCTAGTCCAAAAGGATACATCATTGCCATCATCTCCATGTTCTTAAACTCTATGCCTCTGATTATATTAGCTTTTTGGAAGCCCTATCACACCTCTGACCAACACAGCCTCCATATTCCATTAAAACCTTTTGATCTCTTCTAAATGAACAACTAGTTATTTTCAAATAAACTTCATCACATATTGGAAGTGGAGGGTAAAAACAGCCAAGTGAGTTCCATGCCCAAACTTCACAATTCATGTCTTTATCTTCAATTTATATCTGAGCAGGCTACATGGAGAAGGTGAATGAAAGGAAATTTATTAGTCCTCTTTTCACTTTTCAACATAACATTTTACAAATAGTTTTCATGATTGTTTGGGCCAAGAGAAAGTCAGTAATCCAGACCTGGACTATCTCATCATTACTCTTTCTGAAAGAATATTGCTAGAGGAACCCTAGGGCTTTATAAATGCAGCCAATTTAAAGCAAGAGAAAGAACCAGTTCTGTTTTTCAAGCCCCACACACTCTGAAAATCAATTGTCTACTTAATGTACTTATCATAAGTGGCACGTAGGGGTATTAACAACTTTTGTATTTAGGCTATCTATCCATTGTCTTAATGACCTTTAAAATATCATTGTAGGGAGGCTTTTAAGAGAAAAGCTTTTAGATAGGACTTTATTGTAGAGTCATTTGAATTACTGAGTACAATTCATTTTGGAGAAGTATCTGTGTGTGCTGTCCTTTAAGCAAAATGATGATGGTCTTAATGAAGCATGGAGATAACAGATACATTTCCCAAGACGGTAAATGGAGTAAAATAACATTCTGCTCCACCAGCTGAGAACAATATGCCAGCACCTATTTATTGTTGACAAGCTGAAATTGAACAAATTCCTCCTTTGGACAGTATCAGCCATTGGCTTGTTAGTATTCTGTAGGAATAGGACAGTAATGAATGTGGAATGTAATTAAAGGTACATGGAACTGTGTGGAACCTTTCTTTAAGTTAAAAAAAAATTAACCACGCTTAATTGAAAATCTTGTCAAACAATAGCTTTTGTCCATAGGCTGTTAATCTATAGTTTTCTTTTCAGCAGTAAATCTTTTAAAAGAAAAAAAAATACAATTTGCATTTGAAGCCCCCAGATTTGCATTTTCTTCCTGATGGGATTAAATTAACTTTTTTTTTTCCTCCATAGTGCAATAGACTAATTTTAATTTAAATTTTTCCCTGATTAAAACATTTTTTCCAGGCAGGTAAACACACAACAATTTTCCCACAATTGTCTTTTTTGGGGCATTTATGGAGGAGGAGGAATTTCACAGGTTTGGATCCATGAGGCTTAAAGGAGAATAAGAATTCCAGCCAACAATTAGACACCCACTGCCACAATCTTCACTATAACCAGAGATGAACATTCATTCATATGGCAATTCAGGAACATTTATTATGTGCCACTGATTTCAGATGTTGTGCTCTAAGATCGCATACATTCAAAATTGAGATTTCTCCCTTAAAAAGGTGGACTGCATTCTGTAGGAATGAGAAAAGAGAACACAGAAGTGTTTACAGTTTATGTTAATGGTTGGAGGGGATGAAGAAAGCATTGTGTAGTAGCAATGCCAGAGCTTTACTTAGAAGGAAGTTGGGAGTTCTTGAAGGAGGCTGTGAAGATGAGAATGCACCCCAAACAGGGCAGACTCCTGTGCAAAGGTCTGGAGAGTGGGAGGTGATGTCAAAGTCACCATCCACCACCTGCTATGAGGCAGGCATCCCACCCATGCTAAGTACTGGAATAGAAAAAGATGAAGACACTGCCTTTCCTCTAGGAGGCTTCATTCTAGAGGGCAAGATAACCCATAAACAATTAGGTACATACATTTGTTATGCTTGTTCTGTCATTTCAATAGTGTTGGACTCTTTGTGATCCATAACAGATTGGCTATGAGGGGGAAAGGAGGGAGTCTCTCACAGAAGAAGGAAACAAGATTTTGAGCCTGGGTGACTGGGATGATGATTCTCTCGACAGTAACAGCAAAGTTTAGAAGAGGGGAGGGTTTGTATGGAAAGATAATAAGTTCTGATTTGGGCATGTTGAGTCTAGATGTGTTTTTACATTGGGAGGATTATTTTTATAGGTGGGAGACCAAGTAATTAACCAACAAGCATTTGTTAAATACCTACTGTGTGTCAGACTATCTGTGCCCAGTGCTGAGGATACAAAAGGCAATGAATGAAACAGTTCATATTCACATCTAGTCTGGGGGGGAAGAAAAGGAGGTAAGGAAGAAGGCAGGAAGACAGGAAGACAGGAAGGCAGGAAGGCAGGCAGGAAGGAAGGAAGGATATTTATTAGACCTTTACAAGATGTGATTGAGATTAGACAAAAATGGTTTGCTCAGTCTATCGTTTAGTGTTTTTGAGGGCTGAAAGGACACAGCTCAAATGTGCAGAATCCGTGCCCACTTAAGAGTAGAAGAAACGAAGGTCACTAGGACATTGTAAATACATGAATCTGAATAAGAACCACCAGAGATCAGATGGGTCACACACTTCATTGGTGAAATACAGACATTACAACCATAATGAAATGCAAAGTGATGAAAGTTCCCCCTTTGCTGAAATTATATCCCCTCCACATTCTGGGTGATTTAGGGGTAGAGTGCCCCCCATGATCTGGAAAATCTGCATAAAAATTTTTTTACCCTCCCTTTGTTCAAGAGAAGGTATGAATTTCTTCTTTTTCTTTTATGGGCTGTTTACAGTATCTTATTGTAAAATTTGGTTTTAAGTATTTGGTCCTAGGCTTTACTTTGTCTGCTGACCTTCATGTGTCATTGGTGGCTTCCACAAAACTCCCCCTAAATTCCCATTTAATTTCTTATACAAATTCAAGATATATGGAAACTATGATGTGGAGAGTCTCAATGAAGAAAGGATAACTGTATTTCAGTATAAAGTTGACAACTCTGGTTTACCCCTCAAATTCTCAAATGCTGACTTAACCACCAAATTATTTATCCAGGAAATTCGGCTCAGTCTCTGAACACTGAGGATGGGCCAGGCTTCCCTACACCTAGATTGTGGCCCTGAAAACTCAGCCATTAGACACTGCTCTTGCTCACTGGGCCCTCCAAGAATTAGTTTCTGGTCAGTAGCATTGTGGAAAACCGCAGCTGAACTGCTCATGACAATACAAGCAGCCATTACCTTATCTGCCTCACTGGATCTTGCTAATGAACATTTTGCTTTCAAAGGAACGTCAAGTTATCTTCAAGTTTCTTGAGATCTTTGGGCCTCATTTACAAAATGAGATAGTGGAACAATATGATCTCTAAGGCCCTTCCCAGCCCTGACATTCCCAGTTCTCTGTCCCCTCCAAGCTCTGACATCCCCTCTTCTCAGGCCCCTCTCATCTCTGACATTTATGTTGTAAGATTTAAGATCTTCCCATTCTCTAATATTCAGGGTTCTGTTTCATCTCTGACATTCTCTGTTTCTCTGAATGTATTTTTTAAATCCCCCTTCACAGAATTCACAGACTCCCTCGATTACCTCTGCCCCTGTTTGCCCTGGGATGTTGTGTTAAATGGGTGCATGGACACTGGCAGATTTGTTCTGCTTTCTTCTTTTCTTCCGTATCACCAGTGATGCCATCTCTGCTTTGCCCTTTCAGCTTGGCACGCGCCACATTCTGGAGACGATGGAGGCAGCCGGCCATTCAATCAGCACCTTGTTTCTGTGTGGGGGGCTCAGCAAGAACCCCCTTTTTGTGCAGATGCATGCTGACGTCACTGGTAAGTAAGGGAGGGATGGAATGACCCAAAGTGTCACTCATTAGGGACCTCAGTGTCTGTGGGACAGGGTGAGAGTAAGGTTCCCATCTCATAAACTATTGTGCAACATACTCCATGATGATCTCATTGGTGAGAGGCCAAAGCAAGAGTTTAGGGTGCACAAGAGCCCCTGGATGTCCACCATACAGTTCCCAGCCACAGTCAGGGAACAAAGACTCCTCCTCTGGTGAAATCTCATTCCTACAGGCTTCTCCTAATTCAGGGTTTGAGATGCAAAGACCCAAGGGTTGAGGCTGGGTCTAAGACAGAAAAGTAGAGCTGGGTTTCAAGTCAGCAAGTATTGATTCAGCACCTGCTATGGGCCAGGCTGAGTGCTGAGCACAAGGGATACAACTAAAGAGAAAAACCAGTCCCTGCTCGGCAGAAACTCAGTCTAGTGGGGAGACAACACATAAACAACTGTATACAGGAAGACCAGAACGTGGGGCGTTAGCTGAGACTTGAGAGACAAACCTGGAGGGACAGATGGGGTGGTGAAAATGCTTAGAGAAGCCTGTCTGAGAAGTGGCCAGGGAGCCCTGTCCTTGAACCACAGTGTAGGTGAGAGGAGTGAGGTGTTTGGAAGAAGACTGAAAGCAGGAGGGACCAGGTGATGAAGGGCCTTGAAGGCTAAACAGAGGGTTTTATATTTTATGCTAGAGGTGATAGGGAGTCAACAGAGGCTACTCAATAGGGAGAATTTGAACCCACATCCTTGGATGCTAAAACCAGTGCCCCTGCCCCAACTCCACACCACCCCCATCCATAGAAGCCCCACTGGGTTTGCCAATGGCTTTCCCCAGGATCAGGCCTGCCTGCTGAATTCAGTTGTTTTAATTAAGAATGGTCTCTCTACCTCTGAGAAAGTTGTCAACTGGAATTTGTTCTTTACTGTGTGGACTTCCAGTCCTCTGTGAGCCCAAATGGACTCTAAATTGATGCAGGCAGGCAGGCAGGCAGGCAAGCAGGCAGGCAGGAAGATGGAGATCAGCCAGATGTGAGCCCCTGTGACACAGGGATCTGGGGAAGCCTGGACCAGAACCTTGGTACTGCTGGTACTCTCAGTTAGTCCAGTGAGATTAGTATCAAGCAATCACTCTCCTTTATTAGAATCCAGAGGAACATAAGACCCATTTTACTGCAGAGACTCTCTGCTTCGGAAACTCTTCTCTGGGGACTGAAATAAGAAGTCTATTAATAGGTATTTGGATTAAAATGTAAACTGGAATCCTTGGGCTGGAGCTAATGACCAGATACAGTCCAGTACAAAGGGCCCTTTTTTCTGGGCTTGGAATTCCCCTCCCTTTGTAAGGACATTGACTGACAGAGGAATGGCAAAGTTCATCTGCCTTCAAATGCTCTTGGTTCTGCTTAACTCATTAGTCTATCAGATAAAATAGCTAGAATTCCAGAAGTCTCTCCCATCCCTTCCCCCATCCACTCCAATTCTTCAGAGAAAAGACCAAATTTGAAAGCAGCACTGTGGAAGGCCAGGCCTCATTACTCACACCAGTCAGAAACCACCAGATACCGACTCCTGTCTCCTTCTAATAGCTTCACTGCTTAAGTTTTCTCAGGGAGAAAGAGGGATATTGATTTGGCAAATTCCCTCTCTAGTACATCCACAGAAAAAGAGACAGTACAGTTCTAAAACCCACTGGAAAATGGCTTCTGACCTTCAGAACCCTGTAGATGCTCCGTCTGAGAATAGTTTGGTTGTTAAGGAAAGCAGTTACTGTCATTGAAAATTTGAAAAATTGATCTAGTCCTTTAAGGATGAAGATGGTAAGGATGGTATGTTGATGATGATGATAAAGACAATGATGATGGTGATGCACCATAATTTTCATGAATGTGGGGAGATTCCTGGTATGGGAATTCACTCCACCACTGTGCATTGTGAGCTTATCTATAACTTCTAGTCTCAGAAGGTGTAATGAATAGAGGCCTAAGCCTATAGTCAAATAGGCTTGGATTCAAATTCTTCCTTAGACAAGTAGTAGTTCTATGGATCTGGACCATTCACCTGGAAAGTGGGAATAATAAGACTGACTACTTCACAAAGCTACTACAAAGACTCAATATTATATGTCAAAGGTTTTTCAAAGCTTGAAGTGGCTACACAAGTGCGCATTATTATTTATGTTGTTGTTAGTGCCTGGACCCCAACATGGAGCTGCCATTTTGGTCTTTGAGCATGAAGGACAACAACCAACCAATCAGGGAGTTCTCAGGGCCCTGAATAGTCAAGGGAATTACCCATAGTCATACGCAGTAAATTTTTGTCAGAGGTAGAATTTGTACTCAGGTCTTTCCTGGAGTATCAAGACCAGTCCTTTAGCCAATATGCCATGATTGTCACAGTTGGGCTTGGGTTCAAGTGTTTGCTCTGATATTTACTATATTAACTACCTCAGAAAGGCCATGAAATGAGGGAGTTGGTATAAAGTTCAGTAACAGCCAGATCTACTCAGTCATTCAGTAAATATTTATTAAGCTTTATTAAGTAAATATTTATTAAGTACCATGCGCCAGGTACTGGATATACAAAGAAAGGGAAAAGACAGTCCCTATTTTCACAGATTTACCATCTAATGGGAAACACAACATGCAAAAATTATGTCCAAATGATATCCAGGACAAACTGGAAATGTTCAAGAGACAGAAGGTACTAGAGTTCAGGGACCTTGGGAAAGGCTTCTGAAAGCCACACTCTATATAACTGTGGCTAAGTCAATTGATTCATCTCCCTGGCCCGCCATTTTCCAAATGCAGTCACAGATGCTGAGCCTACATGACTTTCAAGATCTCTTCTGTTGTAGTGTAGTAGAAGCAGGGCCAGTTCTGGGGCAGAAGACCTGAGTTCAAATTATAGCTCTACCGGTAATTTTCTACCTGCATATCCTTAGACAAATCACTTTCTCTCTGGCTCTCAGTTTCCTCATCTGTAAAATGAAAGGGTTGAACAGGATGAACTTTACTGTATCTTTCAGGTGCAAGTCAATTCTCTTGTTTCCTCAGTTAGTTAACAACTGGAAGAAATGTTTAGTTCACAAACAGTAACTCTACTGTTTCCTGCATTGATTCTCTGATTTATCAGTGCCTTTTTGCCCTGCGTCTCTATTTTAGGGCTGGCTTGTGCCCCTCCACACGTACATTTGTTGTATCAAGGTAGAACAATCTTTCTTGTGGACAGATCTTTGCCGACGTGATCGAGGTCAGAACAAGGGATTCTTGTTTTGTTTTTCTAAGTGTTCTTGTCTGATAGTGTCCCTGGACTCTTCAGTGGCTAGAATTCTTTCTTAATCCCCTAGTTGAGGTATCCTGAGTAAGGAGGAGGCCATAACTCAGTAAAAATGCCCAGCTCTTTAGCCCTTTCAGGATTACTGAGGATTTTCTCAGAGGACACAGAGTTTCAGAAGCCATGGGTGGATCTGTATTATTATATCCATTCTGCAGAAGAGGCAAAAAGACTGAGGCAGGTCACGCAGCTGGTAAGAGTTCTAACTCAAATGTACTCATGGTTGGCCTGTTTTCCACCCTACTTCCCTGGAATAAGATCCCTTTTGAGTCTTCCACCTTAAAGAGAGATTTTGCCCAACAAAGAACAGAGATATCTCCTAAGGCTATCTTGTTTTGCTTGGTCAGGTGGGGGAAAAGAAAAGCCCTTACCCATCTTTCAGGCACTGTGTTGAGCACTTTACAAAGACCATCTTCTTTGGGTCTCACAAGAACCCTGGGAGACAGGTGCTACGATGGTCTCTATATTACAGTCCAGGAAACTGAGGCAAACAGTGGATTACTTGTCCAGTCACACAAGTGTCAGAGACAGGATTTGAACTCAGATCTTCCTGACTCCAGACCCAGTGTTCTAATCACTGCCCCAACTATCCTTGACCCCTTTATTGTTAGAGGATTATAGATTTAGAGTTAATTAATCCCTTCTTTTTGGAGATGTTCAAACTGAGACATTGAGCAGTTAAGTGATTTCCCTAGGGCAGCTGTTTCCAAATATTTTGGTCTTAGAATATTTTCATAATCTTATTGTTTAGAAAATGGATACATTTCTATTAATTGCTTTTAAAAAATCACTACATTTTCATCCAATATTCCTCCTCATCTCCCTCCAAGAAATCCACCCCATATAACAAATATTACTTTCTTAAACAAAATAAAGAGGAAAATCATCATATTAACCAGCACATCCAAAAAACCTGAAAATAACTGCCTTTTAAACCATTTGTGCACCTCCCACCTCTGCAAGCCCTTTACAAGCTTCAAAATGACAGAAAACTCAAAGAGCTTTTGTTTATGGGGGGTATAGATAGCTATTGAGATTTAGAAATCAAAATTCACACATTTTAAAATATCTATTGGTTAATCCATTTACAAATAAGAATAAACTTATTACACTTTTTGTGGAAAAAAATAAATATATTTCCCCCCAAAGAATGAGTGAGAAGATTGGCATGGTTTTCCATATCTTTGTGCAAATCTAGAATGTCTGGCTTAATAGAAGACAGCTGGCTTCTATCGCGTCTGCATTTAATCTATTGTAATATGGTGTTTTGGTTGAAGTAGAATGCAGAATATCTGACCTCATGTAGAAGGGAGGAACATTTTAATGGGTGAATAATGGTTTAATATTATTTTGAAAATGGTCTGGATCTCATGGACCCCCTCCAAGGATCTTGGGTCCCCCTAGGGATCTGTGTTTTGAGAACCACTAGCCTAGGGAGACGGGCAGTAAGATTGGAGCCCAGGTGTTCCTGGTTCAGTCCAGTGCCCTGCATGCTATCAGAGTCATAGCTGTGGATGACAAAGGGACTCTCTGGAGGTTATTTAAATCAACTTTTTCAGTTCATAGATGAAGAAACTAAGACCAAAAAAGATTGACTTACCCAACAACACACGGAGCAAATGGCCAAATTAAACCCAAGATACCCATGATTCTGTCCATGTATTCTGTACTCTAGTTACATTCACTGCAATACCCAGTCATGGCCATTTGGCCTGCTACTTTTATCTGCTACTAATCATTACCCAGAGTCCTTGGTCTTCCTCTACACAACACCACCACCACCAACATCAACAACGTCTTCAGCCCTAGCTAAGGTCCACAACACAATTTCCATCTTTCTATTACAGAGCCGCAAGCTTAGAGGCTGTTGAGGCCAGTGACCTCATTGTGTAGCTTAGTCCAACCGAGGCACAATGTAGTTAAGTGACTTGCCGGGGTCACAGAGCCATGACATGGTGGAGGTAGAATTAGAACCCAGATCTCCATGACACAAAGTCTCATGTTCTCTTTGTAACGTCCTGCGCCGCCTCCCCAGGAAAGGAATTGTTGTTGTGTTGTGTTGTGTTGTTGCTGCTTCTGTTTTGTTTTTTGTTTGGTTGGTTTGGTTTTGCGTCTTGAGGTTGTTTGGGGGTTTTTGGCCTTGGTGTCTCTAGCACCTAAGCAAGTACTTGGTATATTGTGGGTGTTCAACTGAAGCTTATCTAATTGAATTGAATCAAATTCTAGCAAGGCACACTTAAAAAAACCAAAACAGACAAATTTGATTTAGAGTTAGAAGAACTGGGTACAAATGCTGCTTTGACTGATACCACTAATCTCTTTGGGGTTCAGTTCCCGTATCTGTAAAATAAAGGGGTTGGGCAAGAGGCCTCTATGGTCCCTTCCAATGCGGGAGCCTACAAACCTAAGCAACTTCTCCAGGCCTCATTTCCCTAATCTGTAAAACGGGCCTGTAATATTGGAGGCCTCCAAAGTCCCTGCCAGCTTCAGACCTGGGATGCCAGGCACGATCCCTCAGGCTCCTGAACCAGCAGCACATACAGGGAGCTCCTTCAGCATGTGCATCTCCAGTGGAAGGACTGTCTGAGCCCTGATTGCTGTCTGCCCTGAGGCTGGGGGCAAGCTGGGGAGGGAGGTTGCCTCTCCCTCTTCCTTCTTTCTTACCAAGCTGTTCCCTGTTCTGTCCAGGCTTGCCCATCGTTCTTTCCCAAGAGGTGGAGTCTGTCTTGGTAGGGGCTGCTATATTGGGAGCCTGTGCTTCTGGGGACTTCACTTCAGTCCAGGTACGTGCCTGCCCAGGGGCAGGGCCTGGCCCCGGGCCTGTCTCTGCTCTCTGGCTGTCAACAGTCTTTCTGGGCTCTTTGAGAGTTTGCAAAACACTGGCAAGGGTATCATTAAGAAGGAGAGGCCACAGCCCAAGGAGGAACACAGCCTTCCTGCCTCAGGTATCTCAATTGCTGCTGGCCCTGGATCTTCTCCCCACCCTACACACACACACACACACACACACACACACACACACACACACACACACACACACACACACACAGACTCACTCCCCTTTCCAGGGGAGGAAAGAAAGAAGAGAGAAAAGGAGGAGGAAGAGAAGGAGGAGAAGGAGAAGGAAGAGGAAAAGGAGAAGAAGGAAGAGAAGAAAGGGAAAGAGAAAGAAAAAAGGAAGGGAGGAAAGAAAACAAAAAGGAAGGAAAGAGAGAAAAAGAACAAAGAAAGGAAAGAAGGAAGGAAAGAAGGAAAGATGAAAGGAAGAAAAGGAAGGAAGGAGGGAGGAAGGAAGAAAAGAGGGAGAAAGGAAGGAAATAAAGAAGAAAGAAAGAAAGAGACAAGACACGTGTAAAAGGCCCTGGGGTACACTTAACCTGTGGCTTTTTCTCCAAGACTCTCCTTGGCTCCTGAATGTCTTTTGTCATGCACACAGATTTCTCTCTCAACCTCCAGTGATTCCCTCCCCATCACATGTGTTCTGATGCCATCAGCTTTCTTCTGTGGCTGCCTACTCCTTAATGCCTGTAAGCATTTCTGTCTGGAGCTAAAAGGTCCTGGTCTTGAATGATTGGGGAATACATTTGGCTTCCTGATTTAATTTTCTGAGCCCCTTATCCATTTCCCCATCTACCACATGAGAGGAGAGCACCAAGTCAGGGTGAGCCATTGGTGGCTTAAGGAAAGATTTATTTCTAAATTTGATACCAGACCTTCCACTTATGATCGTTATTGGCCACATCTGTGTTAACATCCTGGGCTTTCTTTCCCTAAAAAATCTGTGAAAGAAAATCTTTAGTTCTGGATGTAATCTGTGGCAAAGTTCTGCTTCCAACCCAGTTTTCAGAAGGGTCACATCAGTACAGACGCAAATTGTCTTTTCGATGCCTCAGGTAACTAACTCACCCTATGAAAGATCCATGAAGTTTTCTTTCTCTTTCCCATAGATTTGTCTTTCAAAGTAGGGGAACTTACCCCAAATTCCTTTTGTTGTTGCCTCACCCATCCCCATAATATGAGATAGTTCAAGCATTTCACTACCTGCTTTAAAGAAATGGGTTTCATGTTTTTTTATTTGGATTTCAATGTATTGATTCAGGTGGAATCAATGTATTAATGAGCATTAATTGTCTGCTAAATGACAGGTACTAGGAAAACCAATTGTCCTTGGTCTCCCATTCTAGGGTGCAAAGGGGACATTGGAGATGGGGGCGGTAAATACTCCATGTACAAGATAATTATGCACATGCACAGCGTAGTTGTAAGGGATTCCTTAGGCTCTCTAGTCGCCCCAAAAGCTTAAATCTGCCCTAAGATTTTGGGACGTGTGCTGCATCTAGAAATGGTCTCTATAAGGACAGGAACTCTTCTTGTTGCTTTTCGGTCATGTTCGACTCTTTATAACCCTGTTTGGGGTTTTCTTGGCAAAGATACTGGAGTGATCTGTCATTTCCTTCCCCATCTCATTTTACAGATGAGGAAACTGAGGCAGTTAAGTGACTTGTCCAGGGTCACATAGCTAGTGTTTGAAGGCAGATTTGAATTCCAGTCCTCCTGACTCCATTCAGACTTATAGCTCTACTAGGCCACCTAACTGGCCCCTATCCCTTCATGCTTTTATCCTCGGTACTGAGCACCTTTGTTGGTACTTAATAAAAATGTGTGTAATGATTAGTCATGCTGCCTGGGTTTGAAGGTCTCTAGTGAGAGAATATTCACCTCTTGCAGGTAATAAGAAATAACATGACGCATGACATGGAAAGAAGGGGAGGAACTAGGAAAAATATGTATATGTATATATATATATATGTATGCACATATGCATGTATGTGTGCATATATACACATACATATATGTACATATTTTAAAATGTTGTATATTAAATGTATAAATATAAAAAATAGGAAAAATATGAAACAATACATTGAACCTTTCCACAGAAATGACTATTGTCCTACCAAAGAGCTTGTTCATACATTGGTCTCCACAAATGTGTGGGTTGAGAGGGTCATCCATGGAAACCTATAAGCCTCTTGGAGAGTCAGTATTATGACTAAGTCCATAAGATTACATAAAAGCCAAAGACAGGTCAACAGGCCATAATTTAATCAGAAATCTACTGTGATTGGAAGAGTGCCCAGAAAACTCTGAAAAAAAAAATTAAACAGTTGAATTCAGATTCTTGGACTGCATGGAGCTAGCATTGAAGTCTGTGAATGAGCCTTTGGTTGCCGGAGTTCAACAAGGCATCCTCAAGTATGTGACTGAAAAAAAAATAATGGCTTCATTATCATACTGGTCTGAGGAAGGTAGCTCTCTAGATGCTCACAGTGGAAATGGCCAGTTAAGGATGTGTTTAGGCTGCCCCGCCTCCTCTGTGGTTTGAAAGCTAGCCCTTTTCTGCTAGCTTGCTGGGAAATGCAGTAGCTCCCAAGATAATTCAGATATAAATTGGTGCTTCAAAAGAATCCTACCAGGTTTATAGATTTAGACTTGAGTTCATCTAATCCAACTCTCCCTCCTCCCTCATTTCAGAACTGAGGAAACTGAGACCATAAAAGGTAAGGTCATTGGCTCAAGATCACAAAGGTTGTAAATTTAAGAGATGAGATTTGAACCTCTATCTCCAAATCTGCTATACTAACTACACTGCCTGAACACTGGGTTACATCAAATAAGGTGAAATGGGAAAAAAAAAGAAGTCTGTAATATCTTAGACTTGGATTGCAAATACAAAATGGGAGTGGTGTGAACAGACTGCAGTCTGAAAAAAAATCTCAAGGTCTTTTAGTGCTCTGCAGACTCAACATGAAGAAACAGTACAAAATGGTGGCCACAAAGCCTTAGAAGAAGCTTTGGTTGCTTTATGGATGAACTTTTCCAGGAACAAGGAGGTGGTGGTGGGCCTACTGTGTTCCGTGTGCCCTGAAGTTTTGTGTTCAGTTCTCAGCACCTAATTTTTTTTTCTAATATGAAGCACAGATTATTAACAATTCAAAAGGGGTTTCAGAGGGTACGGTACAAGGGTATGGAAGAATGGGAGAGGAATGCTGGAAGCATAGGATAAATATAAATGGGTATGAAGCATCTGAGAATGGTGGTCAAGGAAAGGAGTTTTTTCCCTCCCCTTTCTTTTTTTGTTTGTTTTTTTCTCCAAATTTTTATTTTATTTTTCATTATTTATTTATTTATTTTTAGTTTTTAACTTGGCACCAAATTTTAAGAATCATATTGGCAAGCTGGATAGCTTCAAGAGTGAGGCAAAAAAAAATGATGCAGGAACTTAAATGGATCTGTTAGATTAGAAGGATTAATTGAAGAAGCTAGGGAAATATACCTAGAAAAGAAAAGGTGTAAGGAGAATGTTCTAGTTGTCTTCAGTTCTTTCAAGAATTGTTGAATGAATGAGGCATTAGAAATTTTATGCTCATTCCATAAAAACCAAGAACAATGGGTAGAAATTTCAAAGCAACAAATATAGGCTTGATGTCAGAAAGAAACATCCTGACCATTGGAGTTATCCCAAAATGGAATGGGCCACTGCTTTTGGTGATGGGTTCTCTATTGCTAGAGCTCTTGTAGTCAGAGGCTGACTGAACATTTGTCAGGGATTCTTGTTTAACCATAGGTTGGACTAAATCAGATCTCAGGTCCCTTCTAACTCTGAAATTCTGTGTACTTCTTCCACATTTATTCTAGGTCCAGCTATGTGTTTTGTTTTGTTTTAAAGATTTTAAATATTATCAAGAACTAATGGAATTTCCAAAGGAAGGTGGAGTTGATCCCTCTCTCCCCTCTCTTCTCATCTCAGTTAATGTAGCCATGGGATATAGTTAGAGAGGAAGAGATTTTAATGTGTTAGCTCAGTGATAATACCTGGTGATCCCTGTACAAAGTACAAACAGATTTTTCTGATGAGCCAGAAGGGAGCAACCTCTTTGCATGAACATAACCTGTCCACACCTCTGTAGGGCTTTAAACAGCTAAGTTCTGGAAGAGTTTAAAGTGTGTAGTTTAGGAGGGTTGGAGGCAAGGCAAGCCAAGATCATCCTGTGAAGTTGATCTCTGATGACATGGGGGAGGGTAAGGAAGGTATTTCCCCCCTCCTTTCTGTCTGTCATTGAGAAATGGAGCTACTCTCCCAGAAGTAGAGACCTTATCCCACAACTGATAGTTTGGAAGAGTTCAGGTCACAGTGGAGGGACAAAAGACACACACTCCAATAGACATAGCCATGGAGAAGTAATTATTCAAGGGAGTGGAGGTAGCTATGGACTTGAGAGTCCTGACTGTCGAGCATCAAGCTATGGAGAAGAGTAGATCTTGGGAGCCCAGATGAACAACTTGACAGGCAGCAATACTGAGCTGGGGGTGGGAGGAGAAGGAGGACCTTTGTGAAGACTGTTGAGATAGGGTGTTGAGGTCCTGAAGTTCCAGAGTTATGAGTTGACTTGGCCATATGTGTTTCCTACATGCTTGCCTTACAGCAATTCTATTGTTCCCATTCCTTCATCAGAAGAGTACACTAGTGAGAGAGTACAATCCATTTATCAGGAGAATATTTTGTAACTCTGTTTCTCTGCCATCTTGGTGAAGAGATGGGTTTACTGGCTGTTCGTGGGAAGCATGCTAGTAGAGGTCCATGGGCCAGAGTTTTAGATGAATAAGCCAACGTGATACACCCTTTGAGACTGTTACAGTGGTTACAGCCTGGGTCCTTCACTGATGAACCCATGAGTGATAAGTGGGGGGGGGCTGCCCATAGTCTGTGTCACATGAGTATTTAGAGAGTGGAAAGAACGTGTTTGTGTCTGAAAAGGACAGGTGATGGCCAGTATACATGGGATTCTGTAGGTGAGATTCTCTAACCCATACTTTTCAATCTTCCCTCTCAGTTTCTATGGTAAAATTTTATTGGAAATGATCAATCTCAGGATGTCAGGCTTCTGTGTTTAAAACTTCCCAACATCAGGCCTGAGAAAGGGTTAGTTGCAGCCATCAGGGATGCTGGCAAGCATTGTTGTGAAAACCCAACTGCCTCCAAGGGGCCCTGAGAGGAGGCGTCTCCAGGTGCCAAATCAGATAGCATAAATGAATTAATTCCTTAGTACATGATGGTTTCACAGTTGTTTTCATACCAACCAGTTAAGGTTAGAGGTTGAAGAAAGCAAGTTACTGAGTCTTATCTGCTTCCATCTCTTTTTAACCCAGGAGGTAAAAAAGAAGGGTTGGGAAAGATGAAGAGAAGGATGCATTTCCCTGGCAATGTTATTTATTGGATGAGCCAAAGAAGAGGAGGAAATAAAAGAACCGCTCCCTGTCCAGTAAGGGCATCTTCTTCCCTCTCCTCATTAAAAATTGAAAGCACTCTTGTTTTTAAGTAGGGTAAATTAGTAATTAAGTGCTATATAATCAACTTGTGTAAACACAATACTGAAGAAGAAGACCAAATTAATCACTTGGTTGGCTTGGGTTTTTACCCTATTAATGCACCTTTTACCAAAGTCCTTCCTGTGGTACCAGGATGCACTTCAAACAGCAGAATGGATGGACATAGCAAGGCTGATGGATTACAGTGTGCTAACATGGCAGAAGTTGAGGGTGCAGCAGGGTTCGAAGTGTTCAAAGTCTGTAGAGAAGTTCAGAGTTCTTTCCGTGAGACAGATTCCTTTCATCCCATAGCAACCCTAGTCTGGGAAACAGGCAGGTGGCATCTTGGTCAAGGATTTAGGGCCATCCACCTCTCTCCTCTACTCTTTCATTTCTGGCTAATGATGCACTTCCACACTTTGAGAAGGTAGTCTTCTCTTTGCCTAAATTTTCCTTCAGGGCTTGAGTTTTTGTTTTACTTAACATGTCTATCTCCTCAATAGAATGTAAGCTCGGGGCAGCTAGGTGGCGCAGTGAATAGAGCACTGGCCCTGGAGTCAGGAGTACCTGAGTTCAAATTTCGGCCTCAGACACTTAACACAAAAACTAGCCTTGTGACCTTGGGCAAGTCACTTAACCCCAACTGCCCTCCAAAAAAAAGGCAAAAAAAAAATAGAATGTAAGCTCCTTGAGGGCAGGGACCATGTCTGTGTCCTATGCCCATAGCCCTGAGCACTTAAATAGCACATAAATGGAGATAATTTGTGAACGAATGAATGAATCAATGAATGAATCAATGAATGAATGAAAATATTTCTTAAGCACTTTTCATTGAAAGTAGGGATTTTTCATTCTTTGGATCTACACTCCATAAGGTACCCCTGGCACACAGTAGGTGCTTAATAAATGACATTTAGTGTTTAGTGTTTGCCTGACACTATGCAAAGCACTGGAGACACAACTACACAAAGCCACACAATTCCTGCCCTCTAACTTCTTACATTCTAACCATTAAGAGGCAGCTAGATGGTGCAGTAAAACACTGGCCCTGCAGTCAGAAAGACCTGAGTTCAAATCCTGTCTCAGACACTTAGTGACTGTGTGACCCTGGGCAAGTCACTGGAGTTTTGTTTCAATTTCCTTATCTATAAAGTATGAATAATAAGAGCACCTGCCTCTCAAGGTTGTTTTGAGGATGTAACACGGTAACGTGCGGCAAACCTTGAAGTGCTAGCTCGTGTTAGCCGCTGTTGCTCCTGGTGTTGCTAAGACAGCATCATCTGCCGCCAGATCTCTGCTTGCTTTCAACTTCATCATGACTCTGCTGCTGCACCCAGGGCACTCCCTGGCTCTTTGGCTTCTTTTTAAATATGATCTTCTCGAATCCTATTGTAAGTTCGTTGAGGGAAGGGATTGTCTTTCCTCTTATTTATATTCCCAGTGCTTAGCAAAATGTCTGGAACAGCATAGGTCCTTAATAAATGTTTATCATGATGCATGTGGAATAGTAGTGGCCAGAGAAGGATATTTTATTCTGGAAAATAATAGTGATAGTTGGGAAGTTAACTTATATCTGGTCAGTTTCTGAGTATTCTTCCTATAATTACCTGAGCTATTGATTGAGCTTGCTTTATTCTCATCTCACCACCTTGTACTAATTGCGTGTTAGCTGTCTCCAATCGGATGTCTTGTAGGCATCTCACACTCAATATACACAAAATGGAGCTTATTATCTTTCCCTGAAGACTCTCTCCTCTTCCTGACTTCCCTGTCACTCTCCAGCGGTCACTATCCTTCCAGTCCCTGTGTTCTGAATCTAAGAGCTATCTTCAATCTTGACTCTCCCTCACAACTCCTCCAAATGAGTTGCCAAGTCTTGATTTGTACTCCTTTGCATTTTTCCATTCCATTCCTTTCTCTCCTGTGGTAGAGTCTTCCCAGCTTATATTGGTGTGATCAGCCACAGCTGGGCACACTGTACCTTGACCCCAATTGAGTGATACCAGTTTGACCCTCTTTGAGTAAGGACCAGCCAGACTTTCTTTTCGCTAACATGATCACCATCCTACTTTGGTTCTTGGTTTTCAATCTCTTAACCCCTCCTCATGGTTTACAAAGTCACCTTCCTAAGCATAACTCTCCATACCTTAGAATCCTTGGTTCCTGTCAAGACTCAGCTAATGTTCTGCTTTGTATAAGAAGCCATTGCCAATTCCCCTGGCTGTTAATCTTTTCTCTCTTCTTCTCCATTATGAATTGATATACTTTGATTTCTACTAGTCCACTCAGGAGTGAATAATTTTCAGAAGACTGGATGTTAGCAAGAAAAGACACATCAGAGACCATCTAATCAAACCTTTTCATTTTATGAGCCCAGAGAAGAGATGGGAAATATTTCAGAAGAGGATTTGAGTTAGTATACAGATGTGGACATAGCTGTTTTACCCTGAAAATCTGTCCCATCAGGTGCTTAATGAACCCTTAGTGTGAAGAGTACCTGGGAAAGAATCATAGTTAGATGCTAGAATCATGGGGATGAATGACAGCCTCCTAAGCCACTTGATCCTAAACCACAGTCCTCGAAATGTCTTCTTTACTCATTTGTCAGCTTCACTCTTGACTAGGGAGAAAAACAAATTGTATTCTGAGGTACTGCCATAATCTCAAAACCCTTGAAACTAGTTCACACAGATCCCTGGAGGAATGTGACTTTTTACATACACTCGGATTCTAGAGCAGAAAAAGACCTTGAAGATCATTAGGCCCAACAAAGAAGGGCCTCTTCAACATACCCAGCAAATTATTGTCTGGCTTACATTTAAAGATGTCTAAGGAAGGACAACCTATGCCCTTCCAAGGCAGTGTATAACACCCTAACAACTCTGATTGTTAGGAAAATCGCCTGACTTCCAGCCTAAATCTGCCTCTCAACATTTCCACCAGGCTCTGCTCTGTAGGACCAAGAAGACCAACATTACTCCCTCTTCCTTGTGACTCCTCAAAAATTTTGTGTCAGAGTCCATTTCCCCAGCCTTCCCTTCTCCAGGCTAAATGCCCTCAGTTATCCAACAAATTAGAAATGGTTGTTGTTGTTTTAATTACCATCCAATGCATACTGTTTCCCTTTCATTTTTACTGTCCAGTAAAGAGAGCAGCTCCAGGTCTTGGCAGCAAGAGAAATGCCTCCCTTGACCCTGAGCTTGGGCTTGCCCAAGGGTTATCGAGTCACCAGACAGTAGGAAAGCATCAAAGGGAAGCGCCCCACAAGCATGAGGGATAGTAGATGTCACTTTGTATCGGGTATCAGTAAACAGCCTCATGAAAGTGGCATATGGCCATGTCCTCCATGCAGATATCCCACTGTCACCAAGAGGCTTCCCAGTGTATCTGTCCACCTGCCATGCCCCAACAAGGACACTCGCTGGTGCATTGTTCCATCCAAACAATCGTGCGCCTGACACAATCCATAAGGGAAAGTCTGCTTTGCTAGCATCTCTTCTAATTCCACTTCCTTTCTTTTCCTTTATGGAAAATTTAATGATCACACATCATACTAGGTTGGTAACTCTGGGGACTCTAGTACTTGAAATAGCATCCCAATAAAGACAGTTTCCTAACCTGGCTGGTTAGGCCCCTTTCTCTAATTTTGCATTTTCATAGGATTATAGCTTTAGAGTTTGAAGGCACCTTAGAATCTAAGGAGTCAGGGTGGCTAGGTGGTACAGTGAATAGAGCACCAGCCCTGGAGTCAGGAGGAACTGAGTTCAAATCTGGCCTCAGACACTTGACACATTTACTAGCTGTGTGACCTTGGGGAAGTCACTTAACCCCAATTGCCCTCCAAAAAGCAAAAAAATAAAATTTAAATGAAAAAATAGAAGCTGTGGAGTCCAACCCCCTTGTTTTTACAGAAAAGGAAACTGAGGAAGAAGGGATAAATGAGTTGGTCAGGCAGGATACAGGTTATTCATTGGGAGCTGGAAATAAATTTAGAGCCATAGAGACCAACCCTCCTCCCTCCTTTTACAGAAGAATAAGCTAAAGCATGGAAAGGTTGAATGACTGGCCTGAGATCACACAACCAGTAACTGACTAAAGGGGGGATATGAACACAGTACTTCCAACTTCAAGTTAAAGCCCCTATCCACTGTACCAAGCCAAGCTTTACAAAGTTCCCTGGGTTCCTAGGAGTTCTTCCCCGAGTCCTAAAGCCACTTTTACATCCTCTTTGTCCAAAGGACCCTCATCTGGGTTCCAAATCAATCCCCCTTGGAGCAAAGGTAACAAAATTCTGTTGCTTCTTGGTTCACAACATCCTGGGCTGGTGATTTGGGAGTATGAGCATTAACTCAAGATCCCCCAGTTCTGCTAGTGTTCTAGACCACACTAGGGGGCTAGACCAGATGACCTCAAAAGATTCCCTTCTAACTCGAAATTTATAATCCTATTATTCTATGATATCTCTTAGGTTCTTATGATTTTCAACTCTACCCTTTTGTTATGGTCAGCATTTTCTACATTTTAGATATCCATCAATATATTTTCTATATTTTAGGTCTGTATTTGTACATGTGGGGATTCGTCATAGCAGTTGCTCAACAATAGCACATTTCTGATATATATCTATATATCAGCCACTAGCTCCCATCTTACTTGGCATTCAGTTGGTGCTAAAGTTTGCAGCCCACAGTATTAAGCTGCCTCAGCTCTGCCTTGTGCTTCCATGATTTGCTTGATCGGTAAGCTTGGGCTCCTTTAAGGATAACCCTTCTGCAGTTTAGCAGTCATTTCTCAGTCCTCAATAACTGTCATAAATCCCCTCCCTTTCCACAAACAAATGCACATGGCTGAGCTATTTCTGGGATGTTTCCTTGCTGAAATATTGTTGGCCAAGTTCAGGCAGGCATCTCTCGCCAAGAGCCCTTTGGTTCCCCCTTGGATCTTCTCCTTGTCCTCAGAAGTTGAACCACTTCGAGTTAAATGCAACAAGTCCAATCCTATGTACCTGTTATCAGCCTTTGTGTCTGCTCTGCTCAGTGACAAGTGCTCATTCCAAATGCATTTCTATATATTTTACCACATTAGTCATGTGCCCTAAGAACTTAGAGCAATCTCCTCTTTTGAAGAAGAAGCATGAATAGTTTCAGGTTACAGCATTTTATTCTTCTACTTTATAGTGACAGACTGGGGTATTCTTAGTAGTGTTGGGTTTATTGGGAGGACACTTTCCTAGTAGCCGCCAGGCACTCCAGTGGCTCCCTATTGCCTCCAGGATCAAATGCAAAATGCTGGATTTGCCATTCAAAGCCCTTCATTACCCAGCCCCTTCCTCCCTTTCCACTGTTCTTACACTTTGCTCCCTAACTCGTCCTCTTCATCCAGTGACACTGGCCTCCCTGCTGTTCTGCAAACTAGACCCTCCATCTCTTGGCTTCCAGAGTTTTCACTATTTGTCCCCTATACTTGGAACCCTCTCCCTCCCCAACTCTGCTTAAAGGTTTCCCTGGCTTCTTTTAAGTCCCAACTCAAATTCCTTCTTTTACTGGAAGCTTTCTCCAACCCCTTTTAATTCTAGTGCCTTCCCTCTGTTATGTATTTCTATTTATCCTGTATATTGCTTTGTATATATTTGTTTGCACACCATCTCCCACATTAGATTTTAAGATCCATTAGTTCAGAGGCCTAAAAGGCCTCTTTGCTTCTCTCCTTAGCATAGTGCCATGCACATTAGAGATTCTGGGTGAATGATTGTTGAATGAATGAATGAATGAATGAATGAATGAATGAATGAATGAATGAATGAATGAATGACTTAATATCAGGTATTTATTAAGCACCTACTACGTGCTCAATATTCTGCTAGGTGCTAAAGTGTTTTTTTGTTTTGTTTTGTTTCAGGAGGAGGAGAGGTAGAGAAGAAATCTAAGACATGCTTCCTTCCCCAGGAGAATAATGCATGTGTGCATGTGTGTGTATACACATTCATATGCATATATATATGTATTTAGACACATGTATGTATGTGTGTATACATATGTGTTATATAGAGAGAGAGGAGAGAGAGAGAGAGAGAGAGAGGGAGGGAGGGAGGGAGAGGGAGAGGGAGAGAGAGAACTGGGGAGGCAAAACTGTGAGTGCTACTCTGTTTATCAGGAGTTAAGAGAAGGACATGACCAGGATGAGCTGAAACAGTCAGGACAATCACTTGAGCCTTGGCTTTGAAGAAAGTGTCAGGTTGGAGTCAGATCCATTGGACCAAGAGCATTACAATGGGGAAATTGTATGAGCTGAGTCAGAGGCAAGAATCCACACTGTGTATGTCAGGGACCAAAAGGATGCTGGTTTTATGTAAAGGGGGTGTTCCTGTTGGTAGTGGTGAGTTACTTGTTGAATAAGGAATGGGAGCAGATGATGGGGAGGAAAGCCTTATCTTGCCACTTTACAAAGTTGTAGATTTCATTGGACATCTCTAAAACTAGAAAATTTATCTGGCTAACATCCTCAGGATAAAAGGGCCAGCTATATTCTTTTTTGGAAAGAAAAAAGAATAGATTGATATTCTCATAAAAAATAATGCTAAGTGCTTCTTCGATGTCACCAATAACACTTTGTTGTTTGGAAGGAAAGCAGCCTGACCCAAGCTGTAGATTAATTCAGTCTGGGAACAATAATAAATGTTTTATGACTTATCTTCCATGTTTATGAGGGTAGACTGAAATAGAAGGTATAAAATACACTCAAAAAGTGACCTTAGGAAGAGAAAGGCTGCAGTCACTGTGCCGGCTACTTCTGTAAAGGATGGAAAAAAGTCTCAGGTCTTGACAATGTCAGGCTCTCATACACACAGTCAACATGATGAAAATTATTTGGACCTATCCACCCCAGGACGATATGGACATTTTGGTATCATAAGTCAGAACAAAGGACAAACCATCAAACCCATTTGGCTACCAGTCACCACCCTATCAGGTGAAGCTTGGACATGGGAATAATGGATGAAAGGGAAATTTGAGTGAGAGTTCCACTGAGATATAAACAGCCATTTCAGCTGCCAGGGGCTCTGATTGGAAGGAAGTATTGGAAGGTCAGGGAGAAGTACTGGGTTGGAAACTTGGTTTTTCATGTTAGTATTCAGCTCAATAAATTAGTCGTCCTTGAAGGTCTCTGAGAGAGAAAGCCATAGACAGTCTTGAAGTCAAGCAGTATGTCTACATGGCCACCACCAGGGGACTGGGACATACTGGCTGAATTTAGAGAATGGTTACAAAAGACACACTGCCCCTATACTCGGGGAGTCTATACTCTACTCCCCTCTATCCCAATACCAAACTAAACCTTTTTCTCTCCATCCCCACATGACTGTTACTTTCCTGATCTACAGTCAGTGTTGTTGTTTGCCCTTCATTCTCAAAGACAACTGACGACATCATATTTTTACTTGCAAGTGAATTGAATTAAGTGAGGCAGGGCCATGCAAAGTCCCCACCAACCTCACTCTGTCCTCTGGAGCCATCTGGGTCCAGTGGCAAGATATAAATCAGGATGATTGGACATGGCCCTGGATGGAAAGCATGCTATAAACTTTATAGGAATGTCAGTGATCATTATTAGTGTTTGCTATGCCTGAGATGCCCTCCTTCCCCCTCTTTGCTTCTTACTTTGCTGTTCTTAGGTTTCTTGCATAAACTGGTAAGTAGAATAGCAGCTTTTGGAAACAGGGACTTT